>CM053589.1:24959884-25056606 GCA_028646515.1 Pseudochirops corinnae | reverse complement strand
TGACATAGGAGAGAATTGACTGGGGGAGGGGGAACACACTGGGATGGCTGTTTTGGGGCAGTGGGTGGGGGAAAGACAGGGAGAAAATATGTAACTCAAAATCTTGTGGAAATGAATGATGCAAACTATAATAAAATTAAAAAAAAAAGGAGGGTATATAGAAGGGTGTTTAGATTTAGGGGAATGGGAAGGTAAGGGAGGGAGCTTTAGAGAGTAGGGGGACAGAATAGGTCAAAGGGGTATACAAAAGGGTGTTTAGATTTAGGGGAATGGGAGGGTAAGGGAGAGATTTCTGGAGTGGGGGTAGGTTAAGTAAAAGGAGGGAAAGGTAGCAGAGGTAGAAGTAAAGTAAAAGAGTTAGGAGAAACAGGAAAAGAGAGATTTGCACAAACATAAAAACAAGATTAGGAGTAGAATCTCCTGGGGAAAGTACATGTTTATATATGTATGTGTATATATGTATACATGTATGTATATGTCAGTACCTATATAAAATATATACATGCTCGATTGTAGCCTTGGGGTAGTGAGTAGGAGGGAGGTAAAGGGAAAAAAGAAAAAAGTTAAAAGTATAGCACAGAGAATAAAAGAAAACCTACAAGGAAGCAAGGAAAAGATGGACAGCTTTCGACTTAATGCACAGTATTTAAAATATAGGCTTTCTTGAAATGATAAGTTTTTGCTATATATTCTGAATCCTCTCCTATGCTCTGCTATGCACATGACATGCTTTTTTTCTTTTCTTTTTTTATATTTAAGTTTATAATGTTTCTTTTTCTTTTCTTATAACATTATTTGTTTTAGTATTTGCCTAAAATTTTTTTAAAAATTAAAAAAAGAAAGTGCCTTTTTTAATCAGTACGAAAGAAGGTAGCTAAGACAAAGCTGAAAATAATCTACTAATATATGAAAGGATGGTGTATGAATGACAAGAAGTAGCCTCTCTTTAGTTCCTCCCAAAGAGAGAACAAGACAGAATCAGATTCACCTGTAACAAATAGGATTAAATTCAGCAGTCGGAAAAACTTTCCTAATCATGAAGCTTGGGAAACACTGAAATGAATCATTACATGAGAATATAAGACAGGTCTTTCCTGAGTAGCCATTCTCTTGATAGAAGGGAGAAAAAAAGAAAACTCTCTCAAGTTCCCCTGATGACAGGGTAGTTGGTACCTTTTTGGCCACAGAAACCTCATGTTCTGCCTCCCATTTCATCTGTTCGGTCTTTAGGTTGGCTCTGTACTCTGCAAGCTCAGGAAGCTCTTGCAGCCAACGAGAACGAGCATTTAACACAGCTACTTCTACCTGTAAAGCAATATGAAAGAAACATGTAAAGAGAAGATCCTTCTATCAATAGAGTGGACCAACTAGTTATCACAATGATCCAAAGGCATCTTCTAAAAAACTAAGAGGGCCAAAAGCCAAAATATCTAATTAGTTTTGTGGTTTCCATATTGCCTAGGAGGCCCTTCCCTACATTGCAGGCACTCAATAAATCTTTTAGATTTTATTTTAGAAGGCCTTAAAGAACAAAAGGCCATTTACATACACTGTAACTGTCACAGTCAATTTTCCATTTCCTAGATACCAAGAGACTTTCCTGAAAGGTACAAAGATATTCCAGAAGCAAAGCTGCCCAGTATCAAGTTGCTATACCTTTTGGGCTGGGTTAGGATCATGCCTCTGTTTTATGTAGCAATCTATTTATATTTCTGACTTCAGAGGTTAAGACTGTGGCTCCCAAACAGTAAGGTAGCATGTGAGCATAGATAGCTCTGAAACACAAATAAAGATGTGAATTATATTTTAAACTGATAGGATTTAGAGCTGAAAGGGGCCTGGGAGAGAATCTAGTCTAATCCTCTCATTTATGTTATATATGAAAACTTTGGCTAAAAGCAGGGAGATGATTTGCCCATGATTCCCCAGGTTCCCACCAAAGGCAAGAAACAGCAGTGCCAAAGCTCAAACCCCAGGGCTCTAGCTTCATTCCAGGGCTGTGCTCATGACACCACATTGCAGATACTGTACCATCTGACATTTGGGAAACACTCTGAATTCATGAGATTCCACTTTTGAGCTGTAAGGTATCATTTAGTATAACTTTTCCACTAACCTGAAGTACAGAGATGGACAGGTGGTTTTCCTGAGCCAAGATTTCACCCAGATTCAGGTGAAATGTTCCCTGAGGGCCAGGGTGGTGACTATCTCTCAAGACCAGAGGCTTCCTGAGGCTAAAGGGCACTATCCCTGACTACAGACTAGAGAAGCTGAGTTCTGGGGATAGGCAGTGCAAAAGTACAGAGCTGGGAGATGGAGAAAGCTCTCAGAGGCCCTGGGCCACTTAGTTTATATGTATATACTTGTCTACATGCCATCTCCCTCCTTAGAATGTGAGCTCTTTGGGAGCAGGGACTATTTTCCTACCTTTCTTAGTCTAGCCAGTGCTCAATCAGCACAGTGCCCAATACAGAGTAGATGCTTAATAAATGTCTACCGTTCTCCTGCCTGCCTGCCTGCTCGCCATAGAGGGAATAAAAGGTAAGATTGGAAAAGGAGGAAGGGGCCAGGTTCCGAAAGGCTTTTAAACAGAGAATGTCATATTTGATTCTGTAGGAAACATGGAGGCCAGTGGATCTCACTAAGTAGGATTAGTGGTATGTTCATAAAAGTGTTTTAGGAAATGACTTTGGCAGCTGAGAAGAGAATGGATTAAAATGGAGAGAGACAAAGCAAAGAAACTAATTAGAAGACTATTGCAATGATCCAGGAGAGAGGCAATGAAGGCCTGTACCAGGACGGTGGCGATGTGCATGGAGAAAAAAGGATGTTATGAAGGTAGAAATAACAATACTTTAGAACCAGGTGGATACGTGCAAGTAAGGAGCAGATACATGCAGGAAGACACAAGCTCAAACTGGACCTCAGACACTTACTAGCTCTGTAGTCCTGGCCAAGTCACTTTACCTCTGTGCTTCAGTTTCGTCATCGGGATAGTAACAGCACCTATTTCTCAGGGTTGTTTTGAGGATCGAATAACATACTAATTGTAAAGTGCTGAGCACAGTGCCTGGCATATAATAAGCACGATGTAAATGTTAGCTATTATTATTAGCTGCTATTAGGGAAAAAACAGTGAGTTCTTTGGACTTGTTGAGTGTGAGGTGCCAACTAAGTATGTCTAAAAGGCAGTTGGCAAGCTCAAGAGGCTATCATCACCTGGAGAGAGAGGCAACTGATAAGATCACCAAAAAAGTGAACATAAAAGGAGCAAAGAGGGCCCAGGACAAAACCTCAGGGGATACTCATGGTTAGCGGGTGTGACCTGGATAAAGACCCAGCAAAGAAGACGAAGAAACAGTCATAAAGGTAGGAAGAGAACTAGAAGGGAAAAATGTCACAAACACTTCAAGAAGAATAAATATAGAGTACCTAATGCTGCAGAGAAGACAAGGGAAGAGAGGAAGAAGGGGAACCTACAGATGACTTTTTCCCAAGAAATTTGGATGAGAAAGGGAGAAAAAATAAAGGATGATAGCAGGGATGGTAAGATCTGGTAAGGCTGTTTAGGGCTAGAGGTAATAGGTATGTTTGTAGGCATCAATGAAGAATCCAGTAACTAGAAAAAGAAGATTACAGAAAAAGAGGAGTTGACAATGTCACAATCTCCTGGATAGAATGTGAATAAATAAGATCCAGGGTACACAAAGAGAGGTGAGCTAATTGAGGAAAAGAGCCACCCCTCTGTCAGAGTGAATAAAGGAAAAAATTATGATACATGAATATTATTGCTCCACTGTAAGAAATTAAGAACATGTTACACCCAGATAAACACAGAACGACAAATAAAAAGTGAAATAAGAAAAAGGAAATAACAATGCAAATGGAAAGAACAAAAAGAACACTGTCATTATAATGACCAACTTCGACCCCCAAACAAGAGATAAGAACGTACTCCCCCTTATTTCTTTGCAGTGGTGGGAGGCCGCAGGCAAGAAACACTGCCCATACTGTAAGCCCTGGTTAATGTGCTCGCTGACTTCCCAAGTTTAACCACTTTCCCTCATCCCCTCTAAAAAATTCTTTGTTATAGCAGGTGGCTTTCTGGGTAGGGGGGAAAAGGATATATTAGGAAATAAAGATAACATAAAAACAAAATATGCTGATAAACAAATTTTAAAATCAAAGCAACACACTAGGTTAGAAATAGCTAGCCTGTTAATATCTGTAGGTGGTGATTACTTTTTACATAGAGATCTTTACAGCTGGATGAGGATTCAATTTAAGAGCAGAGGGCCAGGAAACTTTAAATTTTGTTCAGTTCAAACATTTATTAAGCATCTAAATCTTATAAAGTGCTGGAGATATAACAAACACTGTCAAAAAAAAAGTTTACATCCTACTGAGGTTCAATACATGAAGACAGGTAAGTATGACCTGACATAATCTGAGGAGGATAAACACTTAACAACTTAAATGGGGATGAAGGAGGAAGGAAGCTAAATCAGGGAAAGCTCAGAGGTGGTGGTATTTAGAGATAAGCCTTGAAAAAAAGATAAAAATTCTGAGAGACAGATTTCAGAAAGTATATTTATTCTAGGCATGGGGATGGTTTATAGAAATGCACTAAGGCAGAAGATGGAATGTAGAGTTTAAAGAATAGTTAGTAGTCCAATATGGATGAAATGTAAATGCAAGAAGAGCAGTAACATAAAACCATATTAGAACCAGATTGTGAAAGACCTTGAATGCTAGGCTAAGCAATATGTACCTTATACTAGAGTGAATAAGAAGTCATTGAATGTTTCTGAGCAGGCAGGGGTCTTAGGAAGATTATCTTTACAACTGTGTGGAAGATGGTTCAGAGGCAAAGAGACCAATCCTATGCTATTAGAGATGAGAAATGTTGGAAGCCTAAATAAGGATTTTGAGAAGTAGAAACAAGGAGAAAGATACAAGAAAGATCATTTAGAAAGAATCAACAAGACTTAATCATTGATTTTATACGGAGGAGTGGGGTGGAGAGGGGGACAGTGCAAGAGATAAAGTCAAGGATAATTCTAGGGTTATAAAACAGAATGACTGGAAAGAGGGTGTACCCCTCAACAGGATGAGAAGGAAGACAATTTTATCTTGGACACATTAAATTCGAAGTGTCAATGGTATATATTGGTAGAGCTATCTGGAAGGCAGTTAGCTATGTGAGTTTAGAAGTTAGATATATAGATTTGGGATCTGTGTGATGATAACTGAATTCATGAAAGCAAATGAGACCAGCAAGGGAGACAGAAGGTGGGAAAAGAAGAGAAGAGGGTACTGGATAGATAGACCCTTGGAGTAAATTCACACTTAAGGTGATGGATGATGATCCTGCAAAGAATAAGACAGAACAGTCATACAAGTAAGAATGAAGAGACAGCAGTGTCAAAGGATACCCAAGGAGAAGGGAAGATTAACTGGTATCAAATCTTTAAAGAGGTCAAGGAGAATGAAGTCCATTCTAAGGAAAGGAGATTAGATTTAACAGTTAAGGGGTGAAGAGCCTTCTAACCAATGAAAGCTGGTAAATTCTCTACAATTTATAATCTCAGAGAGCCGACTAGAGAGAGCATTGAGAGATTAAGTGATCTGCATAGGATGATATGGTAAGTATATGTAAAAGGCAAGGATTTGAGATCAGGTCTTCAGGATTTCAAGGGCAACTCTCTGTCCACCACATCATGTTGCCTCTATAACAAGCATCTATTAAGGACCTACTATATATCATTCATTGGTTATTCATAAATTATAAAAACAAGATAATGAAGGCATAATTTTGTAACAGCTATAAAGCAGTAAAAAAACCATATGATATGATTTTATCCTAGAAGTGGACCACAAAGTGGTCCCACCTTCATAAATTCACTTATCTTTAAGTCTCTGGCAATATTTAACAATGCAAAAAGTTTACAAGTGCTATAACACAATGAAGAACTTTATCATCTGCTTATTACCTGTCTGGTAATATTTTCATGGTATTGGACCTCCATCTCTTTTTCTCGTTTTTTCAGAGCTTCTTTAATGGCTGTTTCCTTCTCTTGTAGCATATCTTGCTGAATCTTCCATTGCTGCTCTTCAATCATTGCTTCCATCTCTTTCTTGGAAATTACATCTGGGGTGATTATTTGGTCAGTTTGGATGCCACGATCAAAAGTCTTCTTTTTCATTTCTTTTATAGTTTGATCCAATTTAAACCGCCACTCCCTTTCTAACTGCTGAATAACTTTGTCTTTGATCTATGTTTTTGAAAGAAAAGTTTTAGAAAAGAAAAATCTTCAAATAAGTAAGAGCCAGGGTTCACATTTGTCAGCCAAAGGAACAACCACAACTAATACATTTGAAAACCATCCTAGACAATGATTACACATGGGTTAGGAATTTAACCAATGAGGATATAGTCTTAGAAACATTCTGAAAATTATTCTTTGACCTTATCTTACTTCTAAAATCCATAGCTTTGTTAGTATACCAAAAATCACAAACCTTCCTTGTTTTGGTAGATGGCACTTCATAAATTGTTGTAGCCAAAAAATGCTGCCAGATTAGTAGTACAATGAGCCCCCCGGATGAGTTTAACCTATGAATTCACTTGTGGGTGTGCAACAGTTCAGGTGATGAGACTATTTGAACTTGGTGAGTTGGCCTTTGAATGACGGACAGGAAGTTGTAATGAGAAAGGGAATTTGAAGATCTTCCCTGCCCTTTATAAGATTTAGGAGGGAGTCTGAAGACCTCCCCTGCTTTGAAAGTAAACTCTGCCCCCTAATAGGCTGAATGTAATCACATGGAGCCTGTGATGGAGGGAATTTGCTGAAGGGTGCAGCAGAGCCCACAGGAAGCTTCCCTGCTGTGAAGATAAACTCTGCCCCCTAATAGGCTGAGTGTGGTCACATGGAGCCTGTGGTGGGAGGAGTTTTGGGACAGAGGAGCTCAGGCAAACAGAGAACGGTGTGTGAGTAAATATTGATCTTGTATTGGTTTGTGGGAAGGCTGAAGGATGTTGTAGCTCTTAGCATTATTATGGCTTCTGAATATCTTTGGCACTATGATGGAATCGGCTTACTGGTTTTCGGATTCGGTTTTCTGGTGTTTCAGTTCTATCCTCTATCTGGAGAATCTGGTATATTTTGCAATCAAACGTCATGTGATAGTCACGGTCTTTACTGTGATTGTGGGCGCTGTAGATATTATATTGACGCTATCAGTTTAATAGGAATTGCTAGAGCTTGTGCCCTTTTGGCAGAGCCTTCCAAGAACTTAAGGTTGCCTCTAAGACTTTAATGGACAATGAAACAAATTTATGCTAGAGAGAACTCAGAGTCCATCTAATCCAACTCCCTCAATCTTACAGATGAAATATCTGAGGTTGCAGGCATGCTAAGTTAAGTGACTGATCCAAGATCCTACAGATCACTGGTAGCAAAGAAGGAAATAAAAACCATCTTCTGACTCTGAGGCCAGTTGCTATTGCTATCAGAGCAGAATTTGTACAAGACTCTTCTACTGTCTTTTTTATAAAACTTGAGGATAGTTCAATCTTTTGCAAGGCTGTTACACTGATACTGCAAAAGTGGCATGGCAGAATGTGGAAATCTTTTGTTGTGAGTGATGTGCTTACTACCAGCGACAAAAGGACTCTTTTCACATTTGTTGGTTGGTGTGGAATTCCACTGAGTGAGTAGTAGATGTGCTTCACTAAACCCATCCAAGGGGGGCTCATTAGTGTAAACAAAGGAGCCTTGTTATAAAACTGCTACACTTACAATAATATGGTCCAGTGGTAATAACCTCATTAAGGCCAATCCTAAGCAAAGCTGGTCCTAGTTTGTTCCAATCCGTGAATCGCACCCACCCCCCACTTAGTTTTTGTTCCTATTTAGGACCTTTGTGGACCCTATCCACTAAGACCCTACTGCCTTTTTTCAGGTGTCTAACTAACTAATCTCATAAAATAAATGGAACTAAGTGATAATGGGGAGGAAGATAACATCTTTATTTGAACAGGGTCCTTTAATATCTTACCCTAAAGGAGTGACTAATGATAGTAATTATGGTAGTCATTTTAGTTCCCGGCATCAGGAAAGAGTAGTAGGGGGGAGGGGAAGGAGGATGGTACAGGGATGGGAAGAAATGCAACAAGGGGAGGCTTTTGTGCTTCTCAAGGCACACCATGTAGGTGTATGCTAGGTTTAGAGCTGGCTCTAACCCCTTTTAAAAAGAACTACTGAATCCAGTATGTAAAAACCTCCAGTGCCTTTCCATTATCTATTGCAGTAATGTCAAACAAATATATAAACTGGGACTGCTAAACCATATATCGGACGCTTGGGGCTGCAAATTAACTTAGAAAACCACATTTTAACATTATGTTCTACTGTATTTTTATTTGTTAAATATTTCCCAATTATATTTTAATTTGGTTCCAACTGCAGTTGGGAGTTTTGGGCTGCATGTGTGATGCCCCTGATCTACAAAATAAAGCCTAAACTTCTTCACCTAGCATTCAAGCCCTTCCCCACCATTCTACCCTAACCTATCTACTACACCCCTAACTTTATGCCTTTATACTGCAGTCAAATGGAAGCACTTGCTGTTCCCTTATTATACTCTGTGAATTTCCACGTCTGGGCCTTTGCTGAGACCTAAAATGCTCCAGCTTCCACCACCACCACTGCCACCTCCCCCCACTCCAACCCTGTTTCACCCATCCAAATCTTTCCCATCCCTCAAGGCACAATTAAAATACCATCTCTATAAAGACTTCTTGTGGTCTCCCTCCCCCAGTCTCTGTCTCATTCAGAACTATTTCCCTCTTCTGCTCAGTCCTTTTGTACCTCTCTTACAACATTTAACATTACTATACTCTATCATAGTTACTGGTTGTGTCTATTTTATCTCTCAGACCTCAAACTTTATAAATGAATGGCCTATGAAACTTTCTTCCTAGTATTTACAATCTCCCCTTTGTAGTGTATGCTAAAGAATATTTGCTGAATGAATGAATGCTGAAGAGTTTAAAATAGCACCACATCATTCTTGCCTTCCTAAGAAAAACTCAGAAGCATATGAGCCTATTTGATCCTCAAACAGTCTAAGTACTGAGCTATTTATATTTATGAGTTTCCTTAGTCATTCTATTTATTTTCTATCACTTTTAATATTCAGTATTGAATATAAATTATTAATATTAATCTATAATTACCAGAAGCATTTCCTGTGATAAAACTAGGCCACTGGTTCATGAGTTCAATGGTCTAAAAGGGGTTAAGTATAGTTTTGCTGTGATCAAAGTGAGATTAAAAAATTCTGATGGAAGAAAAGGACAAAATAGGACTAATGTGATTAAATAACACAACCATGATCATAAATGGCTCTCTTCTACTTACAGAACTATGCTAGTATCCTGGCTCTAAGAATTAAATTTAGTAAGCAGTTGAATATTTATACACTTGGCAAACAAAGTCCCGTGTCTGTTTTAAGAAAGATAGTCTAAATAGATCATTCAGCAGAACACTTTATAACAGATCTATTAAAGCCCACACCTCTTTCTGTTCATTCTCCCATCGTCTTTTGGCTAAGATTACTTCATTTTCAATTTGCTGTTTAACGTCCATTTCTTTTTCTTTCAGCCACTGGCTCTTTGCTGCTGTAATGGTACATGTGAATTTTTCTTCGAGTTCTACCTTGAGCCGGCTTAGATACTCCTCCTTTTCTTCTAAATGCTGTTTCTTGAGCTAAGCAGAATTCAAGCAAATAACTCAACACGACACTATTACTCTGTAGGTTAAGCTTACGAAGCTAACTGTATTAACGACATCATAGCATTAAACTGTCATAATCTGCACAGATTCCAACTCATACTAAATTTTGTAGGTCTGTTGTCACTGCAGACCGTAGGACAAAATCTAAGTTTGTTGCATTAAAACAGAAACACTCGGCCCTATAAGTAAATCATACGTGCATTGAAGATTCTTATAAAAAAAGTTTTACAAAATAAATAATTTTGGATGGGCCAGAGTACTTGATATTGCTGATTTGGTTCTAACAACTTTACAGGTACCATATCTACCCAAATAGTCAATACTCTTTCCTTCCCTTATGCCTTCCCTCTCCCCAGTATAGTTTCTGTTTCATATTTCCACACTCAACTAAAACTAAAGCTTCTAAAAGATCCAAAGAGATTGCTCCTTTGGTTATTTTAGTTATTTCTGAAAAGCAGAATACTAGGAATAAATAGCCTGGGGGAAAGGAAATTAAAACTACAGAGACACTTAGTGTCCTCTCAAAAAATGGTCATAGGTGACAAAGAGAAAGAAACATGAAAAGGAGGCAAAAATAAGTAAATAAATATGGTAATTCTATCCATTTAAATGCTATTCTGACCCCTGGTCCATGTAACCTATTTCTCTAAAAATACATGACAGTGGAGTTTACTTGTATTGCTGCTTGAAAGGGGAGAGATGAGCTGTAGATAACCCCATCCAAACTCTACAATACTCTATTCAAGGAGCACTTACTCTTCAACTCCACTCACCTTATCTCATATCTTAAATATCTTTCATTATCTCTATCAGGAAAATTCACCCAGATACCAGAAAGCCCAATAAAATACAACATAAAATGTTCCAGGATTTTGGGGGTTAATAAAGAGTGGGACTATCTCATTGCCAAAACCAAATGTGTCTTATGTAACCACTGATAAAATGATACTCTCAAGCAGTATTCTGCCCTTATCACTCCTTTTTTCAAAAACCTTTCATAGATGAAGAATAAAAGCCAAAGGGTAAACAAATTTATAACATTCAAGGCTCTTATTATTCTGCCCCAAAGTCTGTATGTTACCTTTGGTCCCCTCTCCCATTACATATGCTGGTGAGTGGAATCATCTTTGCAGATGTTTTTGTACATCTTTTGTGTTTCCTCGCTTGCTGCAATAATCAGGCCAGGGTTGGGTAAGCAGACAATTTTTAGGGCACCTTTTCAAGCCATTTCCTCACACCAGGAGGTGAGCAGTACGATTCTTAAAAGGCTGCTCAGATGCCCAGGGAGCTGCTGAATCCCACTGCTGCTTCCACTGAGAAGATGACCCTATGGCCTGGGCCACCTGTGTGCGGGGTTATGACTACAGCTCCCAGTGTATCTCCACCTGCTGCTTTGTTACCTGCCTGTTACCACAGGACTTTGAGATTTGTAAAAAATGGTAAAATGCTATGGGTGATGTCTTTTGATTCATGCATAAATTGAATTTAAGTGAGGCAAAGTCATCAGCCTCACTCTCTCTTCCAGTCGTCACAGTCCAGTGATAGGACAGAGTCAAGACTACTAGTGATACCTCAAAATGCAGTGGATAACCTTAGCATCTTCTACATCTAAACTGGCTATTAGTGCTCCACAGTCCCTGCTTCAGCTGCCTTCATGGCTATTGGAACAGACTGTCCTCATCTGCCCATGCCACCAGAGGAAATCTTCACATACTTGGGGTAGACACCCCAATAACTCACAGATGGATTTGAGACCCCTCAGTTATCTTCAACCTGGTTTAGCCCATCTGCCAAAATGGTTAGCAGAGTGTGGCCACTGCCCATGCTACAGCCTCTTGGAGCCACAAGTGAGAGTCAGATGGAACAGGTAGATATCTAAAGTGGAAAGCAGCCCTGAAAAGGGCTCAGCAGCCCTCACACCATTACATATGCTACCCTACAGCCAAAGTGGAGTAGCCATAATTTCCCAAACATGTGTTCCACCTTTGCTGTTCTCTTCCTCATGCCCTACCCCTTTTCTTCACTGAAGCCCACCTATTATTCAACCCCAGTTCAAATGCCAATTTCTATGAAAACTTCCCTAACCTCCATGACCTCTTGCAATGCCAAGTCTTTTCCCTAAACTTCCAAAGCACTTTTTATATCTCCTATGTCACTCACTATATGCTGTCTTATAGTACCCTCCCAGCTAATTTTTAAAACTTTAAAATTAATTTTTAAAAATGTTTATCATTTAAACCACTTAAATTTTTCCTCCCACTTCTCCCTACTTCCTAGAAGAAAAATATCTTTGTAACAAATATGTCAAATAAAACAAATTCCTACACTGGCCATGTCAAAAACATATGTCTTATTACACACATTTAGTCCAACCTTTCTTTCAAGACAGGAATTAACAATCTTCTTTATAAATCCTCTGGAGTTATGGTTGTAGGTATGAGTGTAAGCTCCTTGAGAGAGAAGCTGGGTTTCATTCAACTTCATGTTGCCCACAAGGTTTTTTCACTTAAAGGCACTCCATGAATGTCTATTGAACCAATCCCAGCTCTTAAAATTGGAAATCTTATTTATAGCAAAAAATAACTACAAGAATTCATCTATACCGTTCTTTAGTTAGACACTGAAATTAATTAAAATGGAGATTTGCCTTCAGTTTTTAAAAATACCTGTTAATTACTTGAGCATAAGTGTGCAGGTATGCATGCACACACACACAGCCTATCAAATGTTACTTATTAGCAACTGACCCACTGAAAGACCAAATTTTATAATCAATTAGATGTTCCGCCTTTTCCAACAAATTTAAAAAAAAACCAGCCACTTGCTCACACTCTCTTCCTTGAAATGAATAGATCTAAAAAAAAAAAATCACTCCTACACATTTGCCAGCTGTTATGCTCCAAAAAATAAGCAAACGAGAGATCATCTTCTCATTTTAATTTCCAAAACAGATCTAAATACTTAAGTCCCTAGTCTCCAAGTGGCTTAAGACATCATTCTAACTTTCAAAGAGTCAACATCAATTAAAATTAGTTAACTTTGGAAGCTATTTATTTACTATATATCACATACGCATTATGTTCTTCAAGAAACCAAAATTTCTAACTTGCTCATTGGACATTCTTTTTTAAGTTGCCATACCAATGATTTCCCTTAATATAAGCTTCATAAGCCAGAAATCCCTCCAGATGGCATCTGTTCAAACTTTCAACAAAATCCCTAAATCTTTCATGAGTTCCCAAAGTGAACTCTGCAGACTGGTTCAAAAATGCAAGGAAGCAATAGACTGCTGTCTGAATGAGATCCTCAGGTATTGCAGGGAGGAGAAAATGGTATGTCATTTCATCTGATGAATTTACTGCTTGAAACTAACCAAGAACAACTTGAGAGCATCAAGAGGAGAGTTACTGTTCTTCTGCTACCAGCTTGGATAAAAAAGCTGATATAACAAGATCCTACCATCCCCATAGCTCTAGTCCAAGATAAATCAAGTCATCCACAGGAATGGAAAGAGACTGAATAGAACAGATGGTAAAAAGGCTTTCTGAAGGAGATCACAATTAATACTTTACTATCACTTCTTTTTTTCATAATTCTCGTCAAATCTACTGATGAGAGCCTGGGCTTATACCTATTTCCCTTCCCTCTGCAGGGAAAAAAAAATTTAAGGGTCAGAGTGTAGACTATTTCAAGGGCCTCTAAAGGTGGTTTTTATGCAATGACAAGAAGTAGATTGGAGTTCTATATGGTCTACTAAATGGTCCAAAATAATGTTCCATGAAGACTCTCGACCTGAGATATTCTCCCCACTCCCCAAGGAAAAACTTGTATAGAAAGATAATTCTATTATAAGTAGACCCGATTTCCATTGTGTTAATGGACTTAATGTTTTACTTCCAATGTCCTGTTGAAGTACAGGTCATTAAAGTTCAGCAGGGAACAAAATGAGCTCTACATGTACTTTCCCCCTTCTCATGGGAAAGTAGGAATTGTAAGATTTGAATAAAAATACTCGAGTTCTCGTAATGAGAACTAAGACAGAAACACAGCATTAATTTATAACATACCTTCTCTTCCTTAGCCTGCTGCTCTTTCTCAACCGACTTCCTTATGGTGGTCTCCAGGTTGTCTTTTTCTTTGCAAACTGCCAGGTAGCATTCTTGTACAGCCGCCATCTCTTTATTCACCTTATCTAAGTCAGTTCTTAATACAAACAAAAAAGAACAGAAAATGCCTTGGTCACAAAAATAAACTATAACATTTCTTTATTTTTATCTTCATTTGTTAATTAAGAAGCAATAGCAGCTTTGGGGTGTAGTTATAAAGGAAAGACAGCAGATTTTTGTTTTCCTTACCTAAGTTGCAAACGATTTGATTCATAAACTTCAAAGAGCTCTTGTTTTTCTAAAGCATGCTTTGCTAAAAGGCTCTCACGTATTTGGTTCTTCATAGCCTCATGGTGTTGTTGAAAAGTTCTCTCACACCTAGCAATGGAAAGTAATTATCTAAATTCCTCCTTAGCCTACAAAAACCTAAAAAATTCCTACCAAACCTAAAAATGTTCTTTTTTCCTTTTGTGGCCTTTCCCTCTAACATAAGTTAGTTACAATTAAAGGTGGGTCTATTTTTCTTTCACTAAAATGACAAGCAATAAAAAAAAAAAAGACTACTAGACTAGAAATCAAAAGATCTGTGTCTCAGTCCTGGTTCTACCACTTAACTGTAATACTATATAAATAAACGTGGGGAATTATTGAAATAATAAAATTGTTTCTACAGGAAAATGTGTAGCAAATTACAACTGAGAATGTCAGGAATACATCTTGCTCTTGTGTTATAAAATAACCAGAGTCTTCTATCTCTCCCATGGAGAAAGAGTCTTCTATCTCTCCAGGAGAAAGGAGCTTTCGTGTAGAGTTCTGCACACTGGGATCTAAGAAGGAAGGGGTAATATCAACTTCCAAATGGAATACCTTTCTTTTGCTGCCATAGGCAGCACTGGTGGGTGAGATAAAAGTGGCCATCTGTACATAAATATTTCTAAGGTGGGTGTTCATAAAGAGGTCTATCCATTCAATTTTTTAACTAAAATAATTTGAAACTGAAAACAGTTATCAGGTCCCTATAGTGCATTTACCTATCCACTATTTCTTGTTTATCACGGTCAAAATCTTGCACCATTTGTCTCATTTGGCTACATAAATCCTGGTTTGTATTTTTCAGTTTTTCTTCAGTTGCTTTAAGTTCCTGGATACAAAAGAAGAAACAGTTAGGGAGAAGGCATTTAACTCTATTCAGTGTTTCCTTCTGTATTCTTTTCACATCTACTGATGAGAACCTAGACATGGCATACATTTACAGAATACCATCCAAATAATGAGATATCTCCCCTAGCAGCTTGCTTAAGATATACTATGGCTATTCTATATACATGGTATTATTTGCCAATATAAGCTCTATGAAGGCAGGGCAATGTTTTCTCCAAACTCTGGATCATTCAAGATCTAACAAAATAATAATTATTCTATATGCATTTATTCTATATACATTTCTCTTTCTCTCTCTCTATATATATATATATTCTATATGCAGTTATTCTATATACATTTAATACATGATTTCAATTGAGGCAAAGCAGTCTAAGTTTCTTTCTTATAATTTATTTCTTTATAGTGCTAGGAGTAGTGCTTTAAAAACTTGATTTTAGAATTATGCTGAAGTATTTAATCAAAACACTTTAGCTAAATCACTAAAGAGATAGGAAGTTGGAACTGAACTTAATTATGTCCTTATAAGTTATAAATTAGTTCCCTAGCCAGATAGTAAGGGCAGATAACTAGAGTTCATAGTCCCTTAGAGACTTCTAAACCTAATTGCTATCATCAAATTCGGTTCTCTTCTCTTGTCTGAAAGTTTGAAGTCTTAACAAAATATAACAAAAGATTAAAATCACCTCGTTTTCCTGTTGTAAAGTTTGAATTTTATTTTGAAGTTGTAGAATATCTTCTTTGACTTTTTTATCATAAACAGAAGAGTCATGCCATAATCGGCTGGATGATTTTTCCACATTGATTGTTTTAGTCTAAAAACAGATTGCTATCATTAACATGTAAAACTTTTAGGAAGCATAATCAACTCTCCCCATCTTACCCCACTCTGCCCAATGTAGTTTATATCTATTTCATCTCTTCTTGTCCATATCCTTATTTCCCCTTGTAATGGGAATAGGAATTTAAAGATCTTCCCCGCCCCTTAACAAACCTAGGGGAGAGTCTGAAGACCTCCCCTGCTTTGAAAGTAAACTTTGCCTCCTAATAGGCTGAATGTAGTCACATGGAGCCTGTGGTGGGAGGAGTTTTGCTGAAGGGTGGAGCAGAGCCCACAGGAAGATGGTTCAGAGACAGCCAGACGGTGGGGGACAGAGGAGCTCTGGCAAGGAGATGAGAGTTTCATGAGTAAATATTGATTTTGTATTGGTTTGTGGGAAGGCTAAAGGATGGCATGGCTCTCAGTGTTATTATGGCTTCTGAATATCTTTGGTACTATGATGGAATCGGCTTACTGGTTTGGGGATTTGGTTTTCTGGTGTCTAAATAAATCCTTCAGTTCTATTCTCTACCTGGTATATTTTGCAATCGAACATTATGTGACACTTATAGTCGCGGTCTTTAGCGTGATCATGGGCGCTATAAATACTGCATTGGTGCTACTCCCCTCCCCCCCAAAGAAGATGATCTCTCCACCTACATTCCTAAATGTAAAGACAAAGCTAAGAGTTTTAACTAATTCCTAATGGGGAAAGTAAATCTTGGAGTTCAATTACTCTCACCCGTCAGTGAAACTCAAGGTACATACTCTTTATTTTTAAAGACTCTCCTAAGAAAGGATATCCCCCCACTTTTTCTGAGTTACCTATACAATTCATCTTTAACAAAAAAAAAAAATAACGATTTTTAATTCTTTCCGGCTAGTAGCTAAGATGGCAACAACTATAATATATTCGATGTGAATGTCTGTAATAAATGTTATATGGATCAATAGAGGTCACAACATGTATTTGCTATGTTCCTGTATATACTTGCTCTGGCAGAACCTATGTTAAAAAGGGAAACAAAGGATGCTCTAACACCCAAGAAACTGATAGTGCTTCCTAAAAGAAGCTAAAAAGGGTTTATAAATAGTCCCTATGTCTAATTAAACAATTTTTAATGCAGTTCTGAGCTATGTAGATGAAAGGAATAGTTGGAAGGAATGGAAACAAAGGGGAAATATGAAAAAAAAAACTATACATTTTCCAACTGAAGGAAAAGAAAGGTCATAGGAACTAGAAGGGGCAAGACAGTCACCATCATCCTGCTTATGAAGTTCAGAGGATGTATGAAACAAGACAAAAACACTGATACGTCAGCCATAGCGCTTAATTTTGATACGCAATAACTGGCAATGCCCAAATCACACAGCACAACTAATTTGGCCTCTCAGGTGGTAAAATAAGCTAAAGTTACAGTGGTTTGGGGATCTGGCTGAGATATTAGAATTTCAAGCATTAATTTCAATTAAAAGAATTAATTGTAATAGGTTAAAATTGAATAAATATCAAACTGATGTCAAATTAAAAAAACTGAAGGATGTACATTTAGGTGACAGAAAACACACTAAAGGAACTAAAATTATTACACATATGTCTTACTAATATCTTTTATTTGTATCTTCCACTAATATCCTATACTCTAATACATCATTCATGGAGACAACCCAGTGAAATGTATAAGTATGAGTCTGATGTTCATCATCTGAAAGACCAATCTAAATGAGAAGAGGTTCACTACTAGAAGGTTGGTCACAAGGTACCTTTTTTGTTTTTCATTTTTCACCCCCAACACATGATTAAAATTGCCTAAAAAGGCATGGAAAGGTTAAGAGCTATACCCATGGAAGAGTTAAACCACGAAAATAAAAATCTTTGAAATAAACACATACACATATATGTACATATATAAATATATACATGTGTACACATATAACTTTTAACTACAAATATTTACAAATATCTCTTAATAATGTTCATTACAACTCAATGAAGTAGGGTAGTACAATTATTATATTATAGTTTTACTATTATTTATTATGTTTAAATTTATTATTCATTATATTCAAATTATTTTTTATATTATATTATTTTACTATTATTATAATATATTTATAGTACAATTATTATTATCAGCATTTTACAAAAAAGGAAACTGAGGCTCACAGATGTTAACTGATTTCCTCAAGGTCACATGGTTAGTAAGTGATGAACTAAACCTAGATTCAGGTTTTCTAATTTCTAGGTGGCACAGTGGACAGAATGCTGGGCCTAGAGTCAAGAAGACCTGAGTTCAAATACAGCTTCAGATCTTTACTAGCTATGTAACCCTAAGCAAGTCATTTAACCTACTTGCCTCAGTTTCCTCATCTACAAAATGGGGATAACAATAGCACCAACTTCCCGGGGTGGTTTTGATGACAAAATGAGATAAAATTTTTAAAGTGCTTAGTACAGTGCTTGGCACATAGTAGGCACTATACAAATGGTAGCTAAGACTATTATCTTCCATTAGATTAGAGGTTAAGGTCTGTGAACTTCCTTTTTAAAAATATCTTGATTACTACATTTCAATATCATTAATTTCCTTTGTAATCTTATGTATTTTATTTTATGCATTTAAAAAGATTCTGAGAAGTCCATAGGTTTTGCCAGACTACCAAAAGAATCTGACACAAAAAAATCAGAATCTCTGCACTAAAGCTGAACTCCCACTTTCAGAAATAAAAATAACCACATGACTATGATAAAACAGTTTGTTTCTTCTAGTCAGTGGATTATCCCTTATTATTCTGTATCCCATTTTTCTTTAGACATTCAGAGGGAGTTTGTGCTAGTAACAAAGAGCTCCCCCTTGTGGTAGCTCCTTAGGATTCCAGCCAGAGGCCCGAAAATACTCAAGTGTTTCAGCAAGGTACAGCAAAGCAGCAGTTCAAATCTAAACTTATAGTGAGTCGCAGTAATGTCATAAAGGTACAGAGAGAAACTTTGATTAAAGTTCTTCCACTGATTATACCCTGACTGGACATCTACTTCACTGTTGGGCATGGGTGAATGAGCACCCATGTGGTGAATGGTATATAAAAGAAAGTATGATCTAGTTGAAAGAATAGCTGGTTTGGGAGTTGGAAGACTTGTGTCAAAATGTAAGCCCCATCACTTATTAGTTTTCTGACACTGAGCAGGCAACTTATCCTCCTGGAGTATAAGTTTGCTTCTTTACCTAAATGGAATAACAAATACTACAGGCTTTTCCCCGCAAAAAATCTTACTGAATTTCTAAGCTCTACATTCAACAATGGGAGGTAATACTGGAGATTTGGCAACAATAAGCTTTAACTCTTTTAAAATATGCCTTATACCACAGAAAAAGAAATTCAACTACATAAGGACTATGGGCAAATCATTTAACGCATCTGGAGCCTCTCAGTGGAAAGTGAGAAGTGGACTAGACAAAACCATCATTAAGGTCTCTTTGCAGTTTTAAATCCTATTAGGACACTGCTGAGAACTTCCTTCTCAACAGGTAAAACCAGAGAAATGCAAGATTCCAAGGATTTCAGTAACATCATATTCAAGAAAAATTTCAATTCAACAAATATTAATCACCCGCTATGTACAAGTTACTATGTATGCCAAGTGTTAAGAAAATATATAAAGACAAAAATAAAACAGTCCCTACTCTTAAGGAGTATCCTACTTTGACTGTGGGGGTGGGGGATATAACAGGTATATAGATAAGAAAATATTAAATATATATAAAATGATAAAAATTTCAAAAGAGAGACAACAAAAAATGGACTGAATCAGAAAAATCTCAGGTATTATCCTGAACTGCACTGTGAGCTAAGGGATTCTAAATGGTGATAGTAATGAAGGAATGTATTACAGACATATGAGATGGCACAAAGGTGGGAAATAAAATACCAGGTACAAAAATCAGCTAATACACTAATTTGTTAAAAAGGAGAATGTGTGAAGTGAAGTAAAATAAAACTGGAAAGTCAAGAGCTAGATAATTAAAGACCTTAAATGAATGCCAGGCTGAGAAATCACCAAGCCCCTTCCATAATACAACCATTCACTTCACAAAAACATTATTCAATGTTATATTTAGAACTGGACTTTGATTACTGTTGAACAAATAACTCTTCAGACCAAAATCCTGAGATTTCTCTAAAAGAGAGAGCATGGTCTATTATATCAGAAAGGTGTTCTGTTTCATCTACTTCTTCTAAACAACAAGATTACATGTGTGTGTATATGTGTGTGCGCGTGTGTGCATGTGCATGTGTATGTATGTACATGTATATATGCATTTCCTGCAAAGTTCTCCTTTGTGACTAACAATAAATTCCTATAATAATCTAAAATAGCAAAACTATGATGCTGTAATATCAGGTACCACTGGCTCCATGAAGTCTTCCTGATTCTCTTGTTTTTTTGCCCTTTTACCACATTCTATCTTCTTTTACTTGTACATCTACCTCCCTCCATAATTAAGTCATAATCTCCTTGAGGGCAGGGATACTCATTTTTCATCTTTGTGCCTTCAGCACCTAACATTGCCTTTACATAATGGAATATGTAAAGAATGAGGAAAGTTTGTTGACTTAAAGGAACACTAGGTCTTAGAATGGAAAGGCTTTAAGGGTTGATTTGGATAGTCGTCTTCTGTTAAAAAAAAAATTTTGAATTTTCCAGAAAAAATTTAACTGGTATTTTTTCACTGTAGCAAACAGAAGCATTCATAATTATTCTGGATAACCTCAGAATTGTGCTCAAAGTTGGGATCATTATTTAAAAAAAAAAAGCTACCATAACATCTTAATATTTTAAAGCTTCATTATGGACTTTAATTGTGAGGTCTGAAGAAGGTGCATCTTTTGAAGTGGTTCTTTTATTCATCTTTCAGGTTGAGAAGTCAAAAAAGATATAAAAAAGTTGAAACGTGGAGGAAGCGTTTAGCTCATAAACACTTCCTGGCTATAACATAAATGTTGTTGTTATTCAATCATTTTAGTCATCTCTGACTCCATTTGGAGTTTTCTTGGCAAAGAATCTAGAGTGCTTTGCCATTTCCCTCTCCAGCTCATTTTTTTAGAGTTAAGGAAACTGAGGCAAACAGGGCTAAATGACTTGCTCTGGGTCACACAGCCAGTAAGGGTCTGAGGCCAAATTTGAACTCAGGTCTTATGATGACTCCAGGCCCAGGGATCTATCTCTGCTAAGCTACCTAGCAACCCCCATGATACAACTTGATTGTTTTAAACCCTCCCCACATCTCATATAGAGGCTAATAGCCATTTAAACAGAAAAAACACAAAAACTATGCCAGGAGAGGATTCATCTGATTCAATCCTGATTCACTCAATCAATACAGATTTGCTAAGTGTCTGCTATGTGCCTGGTCCTATGCTAAGAGCTGGGGATACAAAAAAGAGGTCCCTTCCTATCTCTCTTTTAACTGTTCTTTAGTTTTTTTCACTGTCTTACCCTAAGGCTGAGTTATCTAAAGTCTCTATTTTCTTGCTTTGTTAGTTTGAGTATTTTGTATTTTTATAGATACTTGTTGACTTCCTCTGGATTCTCAGTTTTGTTGGAACACAATTCTGATCATCTTTCTTAATTCAGTGTTGTGAGTTTATCTCATTCATTTTAAATTTTGATCATTTGATTTTCTTCTTGATCAGTTTGTTGGTTTTTGTTGATTTAAAAAAAACAGTTCTTAAAAATGAAAAAACCAGTAAAGATTCTTGAGGAGAGATAAATGAAACTTCCTTACTCCCCTATGGCAGAGAACAGGAAAAACTAAGATGGAAAATCGAATACACTGTTAGAGATGGACTCAAGATTGGATGTTTTGGCTTAATATTGTTTTTCTTTGTCACAAGGGTCAAAGAAATCTGGATGTTTCAAGGGAAGAAGTGACTGATGTAAAATGAAATCAGGCCTTGATATTAAAATGACAAAAAAAAGAAACGGAGATGGCAACCCTTGTGTTACTTACCCTCCTCACAGAGCTATGGAGCAAATAAAAATGTATGTAACAATGCTAATTTAAACTTAAAACTATATGTAAAAGTAATAGTTATTACTAGTAATAAGTTATTTGATAGCAAGTCAAATGATCTATAAAGAGCTCAAGTACATCCCAGCTTAGTCTCCTCTTTCCCTCCAAGGCCAAAACACTATCTAAATCTGGTTCTTTCTTCACTGAGAGAAACTGTTACATGAATGGGTAGAGGCCAGGGTGGGGGCAGAGTGTGGTAGAGCCGAGTATCAGAAGATCATCAAGGGACGTGGTTCTATGAAACATCTTCTGGGACATAAAAATAGCTTTGTTACACAGAATGTTTCCAGATAAAACTACTTATCTGTAATGGAATTTTACTTATACAGAATTGTGATGTTGGCCAAAGATAAACAGAAGGTATTTCTTTGGGTCATATTATCATTCCTTTCCATTATCAACAGAATTCATGACATCAACTTAAGGGGAAAATGCTTTGCGACATATATCAGTCTGTGCTTGTTTTTCTCAATGTTACATAACAGGGCTAAGTCATTTAGAATGTGAATTTTATATGCAAAATGAGCAAAAGCTTATTTTAAAAATTAAGCAGAAAATAAATGTTTTTTACTACACAAACCTCAAGTTCACATTTTTCTTGAGATTTTTTCAGCTGACTCAGATCTTCTACTTTTCTATGACAATCTTTGAGATCATTTTGTAACTGAGAAACCAGGCGGCGCTTCACTGTGTTGCTGGTCAGCAAACGTTGCAATTCAGATTTCAGCCTCAAGATGATTTCATCTTTGGAAGGTTCTTCTTTTGGGTCTAGTTTCTGCATAGTACTGTTGAAAAATTATTTTTAACCCATTAGGTAAGGTAAACTTAGATGGTTGTTTCTTAAGTCCATCTAAAAAGGAGCTTCCAATTCCTGCCTTAACCATGTGTTATGATTTATTATATCCCTATATTAACATTTTAACAATAGCTTTAACTTTATACATACATGGACACATATATGATAGTCTCAGAAAAAAGTCCACTCTAAGATTGTTCCTTTCAAGTCAAAAAATAGCTTTTCCTCCAGCTCTCCCAAACAAACGAACTAACCCTATTGTTTTTACTGTCATAGATAATTCATATTATTTTCTAAATATCTTACTTTTTGAGTGAATTTTAAGTAATTACACAAATCTCATTCTCAAAGACGTGTACATAAAAGGAAGAAAAGCAAACATTGTTCATCCTATTCAACTACTTTAATAACTCATACAATTCAATGGAATGCAAGTCCAACAGAACCCCAACTTGGGGGGGAAAGGAGGGAAATATGATGGTCTGAGAAATTGGGAAAGAGCAATATAGATGAGAAACTATATAGGAACATATTAAAACCATGGTATCAACACACTTGCAAGTGGTCTTATGACAACTTAAGAAAAACGGTGTCTCTGACCTGATTTTTTTAGGAGAAGAGAGTGAACTTTTCTAAATAGCTTGGCTAAGACAGCATATACAGGAATGGAGACAATCTGCTTTAAATATTTAAATTAAATACAGGTTATTGGTTTTGCCCTGAGTCTGAATTTCCCTTATCTTTTACTGGTATAGCTTGGAACACTGGTTTTCCTCAGTTTTGGCCAATACTTAACATTTCAGTAACTTAGAAGTTGTTTTGCATCATAGCTCATGATGTATCCCCTCGTTGGCTCCTCTCCCTCCCTGTTACAATTCTTCCTTTAGGACTAGAAGATTTCCACAAACCCTGGAACTTCAAGTCTTCCTCCTTAGGAGGTCTTATGACAGATGTCTACAGGATAGGATAGGAGAGGAAGGAGCAAAGGGAAAACAAGAAAACAAAGGAAGGAGGAAAACGATGAAAGGTTGATTTGGAGGTAGAATATATATTAAATTGGTTATTATTACCCAATTAGTCCTAAAATCGTAGTGCAATTACTTCCAAAATATCATCAAAACAAATACTGCTATTTCAGAATAGTTGGTATAACCATATCACGGAAGCAAGAATTCGTAGAAAAACTTAAAAGATAAAGTAAAATCTCAGTGAGTTTAACCAATTGGCCTTACGTTAAAAGGCATTTTAGCCACACTGTACCTTACTTTTCTATGTATAAAATAAATAAATTTAATTAGTTGGTCTCTAAGTTACCTTCTAGCTTTAATATGCCATAAGTACATAAAATAGCTAAAAATAGGCTAGTTTTTACTTATTCCTACTAAATGAGTTTCTATTGAAAAGAACATATACCCCTTGTAAATATATCTTACTTCCATCATTGATTTGCAAACTTTGAAGTAGAGAACTATATAATTATTTGTTTAGCAAACCCTTTCTTCATATATAATGCAAAGGTAAACTTCTGCCAGTCCCCTACCTAAATAATCACAAAGCCTAAAATTAGTGGAGCCTGAAATAAAAGACTAAAAAGTTTTGCTATACTTTTACTATACTCAAGTTCCAAATAATTCCAAATGGCTAGATATATTAAAAATGCAATGTTAAAAAATAAATAGTTGCATTAATTTATAAAAGTTTATGTTAAAAAGTAATTCTTTATTGACAATAAGTATTCTATTCTACACACTCATATTACCTGTTTAAATGATAGACATACTTATAAATGAATTACTGTGAAATGTTCTAAGTTAGAGCAATACTTTGTACTCTGCCCTGGTCAGGTCACCCATGAAATACTGTGTGCAGTTCTAGGAGCTGCATTTTATTAAAAGTATTAGTAAACTAGAGCCTAGTCAGAAGGGGGACATCAAGATGAAGAAATTAAAAATCATGCTATCTGAAAACTGGTTTGAAGAAACTGAGTATGTTTAATCTAGAGAAGACTCAGTGGCAGGAGATCAGAGTTGTCTTCAAATATTCTGAAATAGATGAAAATTTCTGAGAGATAAATTTAGGCTGGATATAAAGCAAAATTTCTTGATTCAACCCAATATACCCAATATATTAAGCCCCTACTGAGTACATGGTGCTATACTAGTATTAATTCCTAATAATCAAATCTAACTGAAAGTAGAATAGGTTGCCAAAGAAGTAAAAAAGATTACTGTTACTAAAGAATGTCTTCAAGTGCAGGTTTTAGTAACATTTGTGGAAAATGTTAAAGAGATGAGACTGGTTAGCTTCTCATATCCCTTTCTACTCAGAAATTTTGGAAAAAAATAATTGTTTTTAACTAGAACCACCATTCTGTTCAATTAACAAACTCTGTACGTGTACCTAATTTTTAAAAAAATTAACGTTGACCGCTGAAATAGCACATCCTGCAGGCTCCTAAAGTAAGTTAAGATCAGAAAAAAATGTTTGCTAAAGTAATTTTCTCCTCTTTCCTAAAAAGGGGAAAGCCAGACATGGTGACCAAGCCCTACATAAAGCTTAAACTGAACCACCATGGGAAAGATGGTCCCCTGAATCCAAATAAACTCTAGTCATTTACGAAGCATGCTGAGAGGACCAAAGGGAAAAGGCATTCCACTTGTTAAATGTTTATTATTTGAGCTTAGCAGCCAACTATAATAAAAGAGGGAGGAAGCTGTCTGCAAACTGCATGCAGATTTAGTTACTCAAATTCCATTAATGTTAAAAAGGAGATTGCAGCTAAACTCTTAAAATTTACCAGGCAGTAGCTTAAGGGGGGTGATGGTTGGTAGTGCAGACTTTCAGCCATTTATATTAAGGTTACTGATATAAAAGCAGTTCAAGTCAACAAAGAATAAAAATTCTCAAAACTGTGGGAAGACTACCGAGATCACATATCAATTATTACCAATTTTATGAACATCATTCTCCCCTCCCTCCAGTTGTTTGAAGGACAAATACTTTTTTTTCATTTATAAAGTTTTTAAAATAATTTTTTTCAGTTAAGAAGCATTTATTTATAACAACAATATAAAGATAAACAACTCTGAAAAACTTAAGAAATTCAGAGTCACTGCAATGACCAACCATGAATCCAGAGGACTGATGATGAAGAATGCTTTCAATCTCTTGATAAAAAGGGAATAGACCTTGCAAGAAAACGAAAAACATATTTTCGGATAAAACCAAATAAGAAATTTGTTTTGCTTGACAAACACTTTCAATTGGTGTGTCCATGAACGATTATAAGATCACCTGCTGAAATCCTGCTGTGTAGAGGGACCTTGGAAGATGAAACATTTTTTCTTATTCATACAATTCACTTAATCCCTTAGTGCCTTATCATTTTAAAACTGGTATTTGGATTCAATGACTACCCCCACTGAGTACGAGGTAAATACCTGATATTATACTTTTCCATCTGATACATCATTAACTAACACTCACATGAATGCTGACTGTTCACTGAAATAACGAAATAACTAGAGTACTTTGCTTTACATCTATTCACTGTTCACAAGTATAAAATTTATTAAAGGAGAAATCCAAAGTAGTGGAGGGGGGATATATTCTAAAAGATTCCATAATTAACTTAATTTTCAAAGCAAATGTACAAATAAAATGAATTGTTTATAAGAATGTAATGGTGTCTTTTACAACCTGGCCCCTTACTCCTTTCCAGTCTCATTTACACTTTCATCCCCACTCCTCATAGCTGGCCAGCAACAATGGCCTTCTTGCTGTTTCTCATACAACATTCTGCCTCTTACCTCTGTATCTTTGTAGGGGCTGCTCCTCCATGTCTCTAAAACCTTCACCAATATTGTCCTCTGCTCTAGGGCAGAGGAAAAGGTGGTCCCATTCCCTCTTTCACTCCTGAACACCCAGAAATACCTAACTATTTGACTTTCAAGTCCCAGGACTCCAATAAAATTCCTCTCTCAAAGGTCACTAATGATCCCAACTGCTAAATCTAATTTCTGACTCTTAACTCCTCTTTGATCTTTCTGCAGCTTCTAAAGTTGTCAATCACCTTCTAGTTGCAGTGGAAAGTGTTCTGATTTGGAGTCAAAGAAATTGGCTTTGGATATTGGCTCTGCCGGTTGTATCCCCTTGGGAAAATCACTTCCCACCTCTGGGCCTCAGATTCCTGTAACATGCAGGAGTTAGGCTAGATGATCTCAAAGGCTCCTTCCTCCTCTAAGTCTACACTCCTATGATTCTTCTTGGGTCTCTGAGAGTGCTGTCTTTTGGATTTCCTCTTGCTTGACCACTTGGTTTACTTTGCTAGGATCATTCATCCTCCACTCACTAAGAATGAGGAGTCCTTCAAGGTACTGACCCCCGAACCATATCTTTCCTCTCCTTTAGTGATCTTCCTCAATCCTTCTCTCCTCCAAAGTTCCCTATTTCTTTTCTTCCCTGTCTTCCCAATCCCCAAGGTTTGCAGTCTTGGAGACATCCTTAACTCTTTTCTCTCCCCTTAATCATAATATCAATTACTACTAAACTTTGCTGATTCAAATTCATTAACATTTTTTGTACCTATCCTTTCTCTACTTTGACCAATCCTAGATCAGGTCTTCATTACCTCTTCTGTAGACTACCTAGTCTACCTCTTAACTGGCTTCTCTATATGTAGTCCTTCCCCTACCCAAATCCACTGTCCCCCCTCCTGAACCCTCACCTGCCAAAATGAACTTCCTAAGATCTAACCAAGTTCCTAAAGAACTTCCTAAGGTCTAACCAAGATATTTCTTTTCTCAAATATCTTCAGAGGTTTCTTTCTAAGATAAAATACAAACTCTTCAGCTTGATATTTAAAGCTAACCCTCCCTAGTCTGGTTACAATTTACCTTTCTAGCCTCATTTCAGGTCACTCCCTCCCTCCTCATGTATTCAAATCAAACTTGACTACTCTCAGTTTCTCAGACTCAGCATTCTCTCTCCCACTTGGATGCATCCCGACAAGCAAGTAGTTTCTCATGCCCATAATGTCCTGCTCTCCCTTCTTTCTGATCTCTTGGAATCCTTATTTTCCTTCTAGACTTATCTGAAATGCTATCTCCATCATGAAAGTCTTCCCTCCCTGAAGCACTTGTCAATGTTCTTCCTGCTTCTCTAACTCCCATATATCTTGTGTGCCTGTCACAATGCCTTGCATAGTACATCTTAATTAGATCATAGGATCATAGAAGTGGAGCTGAGAAGGAATTCAAATCATTCTAATCTAACCCCCTCATTTAACAGATGAGGAAACTAAGGCTCAAAGAAATTCAAGTGACTTGCCCAAAGCCATACAAATTAGTGGCAGAACAGAATTTGAACCCAGATCCTCTGACTACAAAATCAGCACTCTGTATCATTTTAAATTGAATATATACTAAAGCATAGGGACGTACAATTTCACTGATATAAGTAAATTCTGGTTGGAAAAAATTACCTCTACACCTTTTCTACAACTTAGAATCTTAAGAGAACTGCCTAGAAGACTGAGAAGTTAAATGACTTGCCCAGGGTCACACAGGAATATTTATTTGATTTATAATGCATTTATTTATCTGACATATCTAGGGAAAGCAGTATACCACATGGGAATTTATATTATAGAGGTAAATGAAGTACTATAAGCACTAAAATATAAACAAAAAAATTTTAGCCATTTTGGATGAAATCCAATGCCATTAGTCTTTTAAACAGAGTATAATGAATATAACTTAAACTTAATTTGACAACGCAGGTCATTATGAACATCAATTACTATACTGTGCTATGTACTTTATTGATGCCCTTAGGGATCCTTGAAGTAAATTGGAACTACATGTTCCAGACTGTTGCTCACAGTTTTAGTTTTTGTGTTTTTCTCAGTGCTCTCCCAATCCTCTTTTAAATCAATTCTAATTAGCTCATGCTTATCCCAACCTTTATTTATCAAAGCTATAGGTAGATTGTCTAAGAGAAGCTTCATAACTCTCTCAATGAATTAAAGTGCGTAGGGCTTAGTAATATTTCCTTTGTTGCTTACTTCTAGGCTGGCAAATACATTCTTCGATAGCTCAAATTTCTAAAAGTTTGACCTCTGGGTATATGGGACGTTACTATCCTATGAGAAGATCTCATCATACAGTACTATCTATATTTCTTGAGACTTAATACAATGAATCAAATTTCACAGTTCTTAAAATATAAGTCTAGAGGGGATTCTGGGAAGATGGCAGAATAGGTCAGAAAATTCCAAGCTCTCAAGATTTTCCCTCACAGGACTTCTGGGAACCAAGATGTTTAAGAAGTAAATTGCTCACACTCTCCCTTACTGACCTTTAAAAACCCAGAAAATACTATTCCAGGAAAAACCCTGGAACAGCTAAGGCAGCAGAAAGATAGGGTGCAGTAGTCTTTTAGCCTGGGAAGCTTGGGGGGTTAGCGAGAAAGGTCCCTCTCCCTCTGGTAGAAGGGGAGCAGTAGAGGATGGGAGGCATCCCAGCAAGCCAGCGGCAAGCCCACCTCAGCAAACCAGCAGGAAATCCTGAGTCCCAGGAAGGTGGAGCAAGCAGGCACCAACACCAGGACGCCATTCTCCCCAGTACCTTGGCACAGGTTGGAGAAATCAGTAGACTCCAGAAGCCAAACCTCCCCATGCTTCAGCACAACTCAAGAAGCACAATTCTGGGTGGGGCAGGTGTCCTCCAGTAGTCAAACCTTCCAATGCTTCAGGGCAGCCGGGGTGAATAGATGTCCTCCAGAGGTCAAAGATTTCCCCCTGTTCCCCACCTCAAGAGCTTCAATGTTTCTGACCCAAGCTCAGCACCAGGTAAGCTGCCAGACCCCTACAGTCTCCAGCTACCAGCACCTGAGGCCCCAACACACAAAGCCACACAAGAAGCTTAGGTCAGTGCCCCCTGTGCTCCAGTAGGAGAGTTCAACTTTAAAAGCCAGGAAAATAGGCAAACGCCATGAGCAAAAAGCTGACAGAGACAATGACCATAGCTTCTTTCTATGAGGACAGGGAAGATCAAGGCACAAATTCAGAAGAGGACAACTTTGTCAATAAACCAACATCTGAAACCTCAAAGGGGAATATGAACTGCTCTCAAGCCCAAAAAGTCTCCTTGGAGCTCAAGAAGGATTTTAAAAGTCAAATAGGAGAGGTAGAAGAAAAACTGGGGGAGGAAATGAGAAGTATGCAAGAGAATTAATAGCTTGGAAAAGGAAGAACAAAAACTGTAGAAAAAAGTCCTTAAAAAACAATTGGCCATATGAGGGAAAAAGTATACTGAAGAAAACAACTCCTTAAAAAGCAGAATTGACCAGATGGAAAAAGAGGAACAAAAACTCAATGAAGAGAAGAACTCCTTAGGAAGTAAAATGGGTCAAATGGAAAAGGAGATACAAAAGCTAATTGAAGAAAACAATTCATTAAAAAATTAGAACTGGGCAAGTGAAAGCTAATGACTCTATGAGACATCAAGAAATAGTCAAATAAAATCAAAAGAATGAAAAAATAGAAGAAAATGTAAAATATTTCATCGGAAAAACAACTGACCTGGAAAACAGATCCAGGAGAGATAATTTAAAAGTTATTGGTCTACCTGAAAGCCATGATCAAAAAATAAGCCTTAACAGCATCTTTCAAGAAATGATTAAGGAAAACTGCTCTGACATCCCAGAACCAGAAGATAAAATAGTCATTGAAAGAATCCACCAACATTCCTAAAAGAGATCCCAAATTGAAAACATTAAGGAATATTGTAGCCAAATTCTAGGATTATCAAGTCAAGGAGAAAATACTGCAAGCAGCCAGAAAAACAATTTAAATATTGTGGAACCACAGTCAGGATTACACAGGACCTTGCAGCTTCTACATTAAAAGATCTGATTACATGGAATATGATATTCCGGAAGGCAAAGGAGCTCAGATTACAACCAAGGGATCAACTACCCAACAAAATTCAGTATAATCTTTCAGGGGAGGAGATGGACATTCAAAGAAATAGGGGACTTCCAAACCTTCCTGATGAAAAAAGACTAGAACTCAATGGAAGATTTGATCTTGAAATACAAGACTCAAGAGAGGCACAAAAAGGTAAACAGGAAAGAAAAACAACAACATGTTTTAATATGAGCAAACTGTTTACATTCCTACAAGGGAAGATGACACTTGTAACTCTTGAGAACTGTATTGTTATTATGACATTTAAAAAGTATATAGACAGAGGGCATGGGTATAAGTTGACTTTGATGTGATGATAAAAAAATCTAATTAAGTGGTGAAAAGGGATTGTACTGGAAAGGAGGAAAGAAGGAGGCAGAAAAGGGTAAATTATATCACATTAAGAGGCCCAAAAACCTGTTACAGTAGAGGGAAAGAAGGGAGGGAAATGAGCATTGCTTGAACCTCACTCTCATCAGATTTGGCTCAAAAAAGGGAATAACATAGGTATAAAAATCTAACTTACCCTATAGGAAGCAGGAGGAGAAAGGGGAAATAAAAGGGACGGGGCTAAAAGAAGGGAAGGCAGTTTGAGGGAGGTGGGGGTCAAAAGCAAAACTCTAGTGAGGGGGAAAAGGTATAAAGGAGAGAGAAAAGCATAAACTGGAGAGGGGGAGATATGGAAGGAAATTTTTGTGCATGCCCTTTGACCCAGCAATACCACTTCTAGGTCTGCATCCCAATGAGATCATACAAATGGGTAAAGGACCCACATGTACAAAAAACATTATAGCAGCTCTTTCTGTGGTGGCAAAGAACTGAAAATTGAGGGGATGCCCATCAACTGGGGAATGGCTCAACAAGTTGTGGTATATGAATGCAACGGAATGTAATGTGTGATAAGAAATGATGAGCAGACAGACTTCAGAAAAACCTGGAAAAACTTATATGAACTGATGCTGAGAGAAGTGAGCAGAACCCGGAGAACAATGTACATGGTAAGAGGCACACCGCATGATGACTCACTTTGGCAGACTTAGCTCTTCTCAACAATGCAAGGACCTAAAACAATTCCAAAAGACTCATGATGGAAAATGCCACCCACATCCAGAGAAAGAACTCTGGAGTCTGAACGCAGACGGAAGCAGACTATTTGCTCTCCTTTCTTTTGTTGTTTTGTTTTTTCTTTCTAGTAGTTCCTCCCATTAGTTCTACTTTTTAACGTCATACCTCATGCGAAAATATCTTTAATATGAATGGATAAGTAGAGCCTATATCAGACTGCATGCTATCTTGGGGAGGGGGGAGGACAGAGAGGGGAAGAAAATTTAAAATTCAAAATCTTATGGAAGTGAATGTTGAAAACTAAAAATAAATATATTAATAAAAAAAATATTTTCAAGCGATAAAATAGCACTTCAGGGTGAACAAAGTGCATATAAAGATAAGTAAGACTAGTGGCACAACAGGATTCCTCCTGGGACAATCTGAGAGGATCAGAAGTAAAATGCCAGGATGAGGTTTGGTCCCAGTGACTGAAGAGCAAACACCTCGAGGCTAGGGTCCCAGTTATCAAAAAGCGGCAAGTAGCAAACCTTGGTTTGTTTGAGAGGCTGCTTTTGCCCCAGCCAACTGAACTTTTACCCCCAACAGTGAGGGGTTTGGGGTGTCTGAGCCAAAGATCCTACTGACAAGGAACGCTAGACCCAGCTGTGTTGACCTGTGGCTGGCTGGGTCAGGGGGGCGGCATGCCCAGCACAATAGTGGGGGCAGAACACTCCTGGCAGTGGCCACTTACAGGAGGCTAGAGGTTTGGCTTTGGTTCCAGGCTAGAGGGGAGAACTGAAGATCTGGAACAAAAAGCACTATCCCTCATACCCCAGGGCTAAAAGTGATTGCAAAAATTAAGCTATTATTACAAAGAAATGTACAGGCAAATGAGAAAGAATCTAACTATAGAAAGTTTAAATTATGAGAATAAGGAAGACTGGGGTTCATCTTCAGAGATGGATATTTAAGCAAAGAAATCCTCTTCTACTCCAAAGGGTAATGTCAAATGATCATCTACTCAAAAAGAATTTATAGAAAAACTAAAAAAAAAAAAAAAAAACCTTAAAAAAAAGAGACTGAGGAAAAACTCTAAAAAAAAAAATGAGAACAATCTAAGAAAAACAAGATTATTAAAAAAAAAAGTCAACCAATTAGAAAAAGAGATCCAGAATCTTGAGGAAGAAAATGACATCTTGAAAATTAGAATTGGACAAAGCAAAGCCAGCAAAGTTATGAGAGATCAAGAAATGATTAAAAGATAAAGAATGAAAAAATAAAAGAGAAAGTGAATAATCTTATAAGAAAAACAATTGATCTGAAGAACAGATCAAGAAGAGAAAACATAAAGGGGGGTATAGAAGAGTGTTTAGATCATTGGGAATGGGAGGATAAGGGAGGGATCCTTGTGAAGAAAAAGGAGGGATCTCTGGGGGGACAGGGAGGGAATAGATTATAAAGGGTTATAGAAGGGTGTTTAGATTTATGGGATTGGGAGGATGGGGAGTAGGCACAGTAACAGAAGGGGCAAGGTAGGGGATAGAAGTGAAGTAGAAGACTCAGGGGGGATAGGAAATAAGAGATACACACAAACACAAAAACAAGGATTAGAAGTAGAATTTGTTAGGGAAAAGTATTTGTACATACATATGTACAAATGTATGTATATATGTGTATGTGTCTAGCTATATATAAATATATTTGCACTTAATTATAGCCTTTGAGGGAGGGGGGAGAGAAAGGGGGAAAAAAAGAACAAAGAAAAACTGCATAACAGAGAACAAAAAAAACTTGCAAGGAAGCAAAGAAAAGATAGACAGCTCTCAACAAAATGTGTAGTATTTATCATACAATCTTTCTTGAAATGAAAATTTACCACTACCTATTTTGAATCCTCTCTTATGTTCTGCTATGCGTATGACATGCTTTTTTTTCTTTTCTTTGTATTTAAGTTTCAATACTTAAGCTTATGAATTTTTTTTTTCTTTTCTCTATTCTGTATTTGAGTTCTGGTGTTTGAGTCTAAAAAAAAAACCCATCTAAGTATATAAAAGAATTATTTCAAAAGTTCACTATCGAAGGTAAAGTCTTTTAGGACTTGGCATGGTCTCTATAGGTAGTATACAATGCCAAACACATGGTGGACAGCAAAAAACCTCAACGATGACAGAGAAAACAATTTCAAAATCAAAGAATGTGGAAAATACAATTTTAAAACTACAAAATGTACCCTAATGGCCTAGAATTTTGCATTCTCCACTGAGCATCTGATACACACCCTATGTATTATGGGAAAAAATAAGGCATAAAAACCTTAAAATGCTTCTACTTTCATACCTCCTTCCCAATAATGTAAGTGCTCAAATAAGTGATATGATCTTATTACTACCAGATACCAAAGATCTGGTCACAGAAGCTCCCTAAGAAAAAGTGTTTTTTGTTTTTTTGCTGACATTGACTGAGTAGGGTTAAGGGACCTACTTTCAACTCACATTCTGAAAAGAAGTTGTAATAATAATTATTTCCTTATGTTTGTTCTTTAAAATAATATAGAATAGTAATTTTTTATTTACTTCTGATATGCTGAAAACATTAATCATCTAACCTTTAAACTTCTATTGCAGGACAGCAATTTGCCAAAAGGACAAGTTATATCTGGTGTTAAAAGATACAAACAGGATAATACAGTTTGTTAACTGATTTTAGACCTTCATATAGTTTTCACTGAAAAAAATAACAGAACACTGTTCTGTGTGGAACCTAGACACCTAAAAGTTTTTTTAAAGCTCAGAATAAAGTATTAATTCTCAATACCTGTGAATTTTTGATTTTTTCCAGTTGACTTTTTTAATACCCAAATCCACATAAGATTCAGAAAGGTCTACATTCAATTCTTCATCAGAGTCATTTGGAAATACTCCCAGTTTTGCAGCAGATTCATAGAGAGAAATTTCCTCTTTCAATTCTGCTAATTCTTTCTAGAGTACAAAAATAAAGAGAATATTATTTTTGTGTGTGTGCATAAGACACAAATAACTAATATATATACTTTGAATATGTATACATCTTATTCTTGCTTATGCCCTAAATGAGTCAATATAACAGTAAGAGGTAAGTATATTATTCACATACTTTGCATGTAATTAGCATATAGTCTCCCCTCATGGACCATGACCTTAAAAGCCAGTGTAAAGGCTCCTCCAATGACTCTCGTTTTTGCTGCTAGTAGCCCTGTACTTCTGGTAAAACTGTCCATAGAAAAATAGGCCTGAGGAGAGGATTCAGCTACAACAAATCTGAGTTCAAACCAGCAAAGACTGCTACTGTTAGCCACAATGACAACATCTACTGGCAGCTACAACCAATGGGATCACAAAGGGCAGCTTCCCTGGACATGACAGCACTAAAGCCAGCCAACCAGAGGCACTTGAACTACATGAATCATCCACCACGATATCTTTGTGTGAGATTAGTAATTAGTACTGAAAAATCAAATAGGAATAATTCTTCCATATGCCATTGAGGCTTAAGTCTATAGTCTTGTCTAAAAGGATTATATTGAGCTGATAGCTCATATAATATACTTAAGGTAAAGGACTGCTTACATAGTGAAAATAGCTGAAGACAATGGCATCTCTGAAAAGACTTCCATATAGTAGTCCCCCCACCTGACAGAGGTTTTATAGTAAAACCTATAGAGGATGGTGTTAACTATAATACAGTCCAGTGGATAGACCCCGATTAGTTAGGCAGTTAGGTGTATGGAGGTCACTGAGAAAGTGAGTGATGGCCACTTATCGTATGGGAAGAAATGAAGTGAATTTCTCAGCAAGGCTGAAGACATGGGGGAAAACAAGCCTACTCCATCTAGGGTTGTTCTAGGATTCCAAGGCCAATGATGAATAGAAGATGAATGTAAATCCCTTGTGAAAGAGGACTGGATCTTTTTTGTTCTGTATCTGTATTGCCTTGCACATATTAGCAGTTCAATAAACGGTTGAACTAAATTTTCATCCTGTTACTGCTGAGAAGACTCAAATATCAAAAAGTTTATACCAGTTTTATTCCCACCCACCCCCACCCTCAACACATGTACAGGCCCTCTTCAGAACAAGGGCTATAAATCCCCCAGACAACTTATACACCTACATAATTCTGACATCATAACCGCCCGTCAGTTTCCCACTTTCCTTGGGCTCCTACAAGCCCATATCCTACCAGGAGAACCCTTAACTACTGTGTTATTGATCTACTTTTCCCAAGAGGCAGCACTCACTTGTAAAGCCCTGTTCATGTTGTCACTCAGAGTCTGTGCAGTCTGGGCTTGCTGAAGCTGGAGCCTTAATTGATTCATCTCTTGTACTGATCCTATAGGAATGAAAACGTTAGAGAACACTTAAAACCCCCTAATTGTAAAAACACAAGTCACCTATGGACCACCTACAAATGAACTTTAATTCAGTATATCATCACCAGATTTTTATCCATGTACTATAATGGGACACAATGGAACCCAGAAAGATAGCTGTGATAGGAACATGTAGTATTTTCAACCACAGTCTTCTGCCAAAGGAGTTGGCTTAGCTTTTCCTTAGACCCCGCCCCATGCAGGTTATCCTCAAGATTTGATTGGCTCAGGAGACTAAGGTTTGGGCCATTCATGATCACCTAGGGTATAAAAGAAATCTACCTATATGGAATTGGGGCCTTCTAACTTGGCAGATATCCCACAGTTGCCTTATTTATCACATACTGCTCTACTGACCACTTGTATTTTTACACAATAGGGAAACTTCTGTGTGGGGAGCCAAGGAAGCCTGATCCAGGACTCAGCTAAAAATTTCAATAGTGTACCCTAATACCCCTTGAGGTGACACGGCTTGTAAAGGCTGGCTTCCTGAAAGATCCCCCAGGGATACACTTAAAAGGACTTTTGTTTGATCCTGACATCAAAGCGTCTGCCCCCAGACTTCAGGCACCTAAAAGAACATGTTCCTTATCTATTGTAAGTCAAAATACTTGACTCTTGGGGATCAGTTTCTATGTAGATGTCTTTGAGATTGCGACCTACTCTCAGGGAGCAAGCATCCTTTGTCCTGTATGAAGATACACTCTGATAAGAGACAAATGACTTTCCCCATGACTTCCTGGGTCCTTGATAACAAAGCCCTATCTTATCCAAGCTACTTCTGGGGTATGGCAGACTATTATATTGATAATAAAATTCCAGGATATGATTAGGATAAGAATACTTGAATCTTTGTCTTTTGGATCTTTAAAAACCTTGTTCAAAGAATCAATAAACAGAGTTCATGGTTCTTCCTTGAACTACCCACATGGCCTGGTCATTTTTCATTCACATCTCCGATCATGTTTAGTGCTGGACACTGAGCAGCCCACAACACTTCTGCAACTCTGTATAGAAATGAGAGGGTTCGCTGTTTACCTGAACCAAGTGCTGTCCCCTTGCTGAATAGCTTTCTTTTGTTAACTGTGGAATGACAAGCATGTCATTTTTTTTCCAGTATGAAGCCTTACCTACCAGGGGACTCACTTGAGTCAGGTGTGATTAGGACAATATCACAATGAACTTGAAAGGACATTAAACTAGAAATCAAGAAGCAGGTTCTATTCTCACCTCTGTCACTACTAGGTAACACTAGGTAAATCACTTCGCCTCTGAGCTTACCATTTGGAGCAGATCATTTCCTCATCTGTAAAATGAAGGATATGATTGCTAAAGCCCTTTCAAGGTCTTGAGAACTTAACTTTGGACATGAATAATTAAACTGCTCTAGGCTTTGTTGTCTCTTTGTACATTACTGCGAAAGACCCATTGTATGGAAGAGGCCACCTGTCCAATGAGCCATGTTAGAGTACCACCTATGAATAACTGGGAAGAGACGAAGAGTGGTAGATACAAGAATAATAATATGCTCAAATAATAATAACAACAACATACTCAATATTCCTATAATTCAAACAAAAAGGCCAAGGAAAAAAAAATTTTTAAATACAACAAAACCTTTAGCCCATACCACAAAAAGTAATTCTTGCTTCTTCTTCTCCTTTTACTAGAGTCACTTCTATTTACTTTCCCACCCCCATCCCATTGATGATACGTCAATATATTATGGTATGATAGAATCTTGAGCACTAGAAAAGTAGTCAGGCAAAATGGGTTCCAGCTTTGCCACTGTCTGACCTAGACAAGTCACTTCATCACTAAATCTCTCTGGACCTGTTTCTGAAATTGTAAAACCAGGAAGCCGTATTAGATGATCTCTAAGGTCTCTTCAGATTCTAACAATCTATGAATTTATTAATCTAAATATTTATAAAATTAGAGAGTCACTTTCACATACTCCATGTCTTTCTGAAAGATCATATTTAAATAAGAAATTTTATAAAATAACAGACCAAAGAAACTCTAGTAAAACCTTAAAATTATGAAATCTTTTAAAATAAAATAATCACTTGGTAGGTACATATTTTCATATGTTCAATTTGTTTCAAGTGTGGAACTTATCTACACTTCTATTTTATCTGAAACAGAACAAGGTGGCTTACCTGTTTCTAGCAAAGCAGCACACTGCTTTTGACTCTCCTCCAGATTCTTTGTTAATCTATTGATTATTTCTGTTTTTTCTATCTTGTTTTCTTCCTGTGATCTTTCTATTTGTTTCACATGATCTCGTAGACGACAACAAATTTCTTTCTGAATGGAAAAGATTTTCCAGAAGTCATTTCCTCTTAATAATTAAATATTAAAGCATTTAAGTCAAATTCCTTTTCCTTCTTTTTGGAGGGCAATTGGGGTTACGTGACTTGCCCAAGGTCAGATGGCTAGTAAGTGTTAAGTGTCTGAGGCCACATTTGAACTCAGGTCCTCCTGACTCCAGGGCTGGTGCTCTAGTCACTGTGTCACCTAGCCACCCCCTAAGTCAAAATTCAATAGTCAAATGCATGCAAGAAACCTTGCTTTCTTATAACACACTTAAGATAAGAGAATTTATGAATACCAGTGAAAACTATGTTCAAAAATCATCATCAAATAAAACATTTAAGAGGTTGTACTCTGGCACCATGTGGTGTTTGAACAGTCAGAGTTTACAACTTAAGACAATACTAACACAAATGCCATAAGGATACGCAAGAAAATAGGACGACATAAAATTAAGCATTTAACATTAGCAAAAATGTAAAAATAAGTTTTTGAGGGAGAATAAACAAAGAAGACCCGGCAAGATGGGATGCTAGTGAATTCATCATCTATGAATGTCTTCTCCTTCCTTATAATCTTAGTCCTATGGGGCTTCATGAAAGAAGAATATGGGCAAAACTTTGGAGAAGGAAAAGAAGCTAATGCAGATGGACTAGGCAAAGCTGCCCCAAAGTGAACAGAATATAATGGAATAAGAAAAGGTAGATGATGATGATGAAGGAAATAAAGCAGCTTGGGGACAAAGTGAGGACTAGGAACTTAAAGAAGCCACAGCAGTACTAGCTTTTAACTTAAGATGAGATGCAGAAATATTAATAGTAAATACAATGTATGTAATCATGTTGAGGATTGAAGACAAAAATGTTTTTAGGAGATAAAAAGAGAATGAGTAGGCTGATCTGTCAGAAAAAAAACAAAACAATGGGAAGAAAAGGGGAAGATTTTGTGTTGAAGATCACTCTGAGATTTCTTCTTATTGGAGAGGTCAGGGAAAGAATCAGAGTGCACAAGTAAATAGAAAATAGTATTTTTAGGACAATGAGCCAAAAAAGATAAATATGCAACTACATTACTGTCATTCACAGAGCTCTGAGTCAATGATGGCCAATTTAACTCAAAATAATGTAACATAAAAGTATATCAATGAACTGAAGCAACTTCTGAGCATAAATAACTAAATCCATGAGAACAGATACCTGCTTGTTCACAATTTAGTAAAGTCTGGTCAATTCTAAGCCCTACAGATTTAGAAAATCAAAAGGCACTCTTTTGATTGTACATGTGTGACCTATATCAGATTGCTTGCTGTCTTGGAGGGGGAAAAAAATTTGGAATTCACAATTTTTCAGAAATAAATGTTGAAAACTATCTTTACATGCAATTTATAAAAATTAAAATAATATTAAGGAAAAAAATTAAAATATATATTCCCTGGCCTAAAAATAAAAAGGCACTGTTTGTTGCAAGACATTTGAAAAACAGAGTAGAAACTTAAAAACCTACTTAAAGTTCATAGCCTAAAGTCTGAGAAAAAAGTGGCATTGTTAACCTGTAGTCTACACCAATATCTGCGGAGGAATGAGTGGTAGAATATCTTCTGAAGTACATCACTGATGATCTCATGTAATCAGGGAGAGTGGGAGGAAGTAATGGTGCAAGTCACAGGTTGTTATCAGGTCTAGGAAAACAGAACATATTTAAAGATAATTCCAGAAATTTTTAGTGAAAGGGCAGAGAAAGAAATGAGAACTATAAATGGAAGAATATACAAAAGATTCACCATTGCTAACTCTGTGAATCTTTTCTTCAGGCTAAAAGTGGGATAATTTTGTTAATTATATGCAGTCCAAATATTAATTAAATGTGGATCTACACATAGGGCAGGTACATTACTGTCTTGTTTTTCAAGTCTGGTTTGTTTGGTTTTTTGCTTTTTTGAGGGGGGAAGCAAGGCTATCAGGATTAAGTGACTTGCCCAATGCCACAGGGCTAGCACATGTTAAGTGTCTGAGGCGGAATCTAAACTCAGGTCCTCCTGACTCTGTTTTGAGTTGTTTTGGAGTTTTTTTTGCAGACTGATGGTAGAGTAAAACCAGGAGGGGACTGTTTGATGTAGAACCTTTGAAGAAGAGAAAGCAATTTGAAGGCCATAGCCCTGAAAATCAAAATTCACATATAAATTTAATGGTCTGGAATGCAATTCTGCAATTAATGCAATGAATCTTTAGCCAAATCTATACACTAGGCCATTATACTTCAACCTACTTCATTTCCAATCGCCAAAGGAGAAAAAAGGATGTAGCAATGGAAGCTCATTTCTTCCCATCTAACTTGGTCGAAAACTAGATTGTGTAACCTACATTTTTTCTTACAGATAGCCCCAAACTTTTAACATAGATATGAATTTTCTTTCAAGTTTCTCTTTTTCAGACCTGGTCTATATATGGATTTTTCTCATAAGATTCATTTTAATTATTTTTAATTTTTTATAAATGTGAACAAATGAAACATTTTAAAAAAGCTTATTTTTTAGAACTTTTTTCATTAATTTTTTTTGAGACTAGGTCTAATAGTTACTCATAGGTATGATCCTACCACTGATCAGCATGGAAGCTTTCAGCTACTCCTATTTTCTGACCTGGGCTGGTTTGCCTTCCCCTTAGGCAGCCTGGTAAGCCCTTGTTCCTCGGAGCTCACCATATTGGTGCTGGACTTAGTGCAGACACTCTAATCAAAGGCATGGTCTAGTGAGGCTCAGTAGTTTTGAGTGCAAGTGACCAATCCACCATCTTCAGCTTTCCCTAGGAGTAGGCATTACAAGTATATACCATGACACCCACCCTAAAACAGTTTAAAATAATTCTGAACAAAACAATCACATTATATACAGCTTAATATAAGGTCAAACTTAGAAATGTAACCCTTACGCAAAAAACAAAACAAAACAAACCATGACAATTCCAGCTTCTAAAAGCACCTAATTATCAATATTCTTGTACTTCAATTGGCAAAAGCATCCCCACTTTTGGTGCCTTTGTACATTATATACAAGGAGAAGATAGTATTACTATGCTGGATGCATATACACTAAACCTCCATGTAATATTATTATATGGATTTCAAGATCTAATAAAAATGCAATTGGCACATAGAAAAATTTTTACATCATGATTAAGCCTATAATGCAAGAGTGTTAGTCCCTTCTCCAAGATCAATTGTTTGTGTAAAAAAAAAAGTTCCCACCCTATCAAATCAATCAGCATTTATTAAGACTAAAGGTGCCAAAGAAGGCTATGATGGCAATACAAAAACAAAACTGTCTTTGCCCTGAAGATGTTACATTTCACAATGTATATAAAAAAAAATAAGGTGAAGCAGGGTGACCAGCAGATTGGGGACAGGGAAGGGGCAGGGAAGGGAAATCAGGAAGAAGGAAATGTAGAAGCTCAAGCACGAAGGAAAAATGAGATTAAATTAGATATTAGACAGTGTAAAGGAACCAAATAAAGAAGAGGGATTATCGTGTGAGGAAGAGCAAGGTACACAGTTTGGCCAGGCTATAACGGCATACATAATGAACCTGAGGGGCAGCTAGGTGGCACAGTGAATAGAGCACTGGTCTGGAATCAGGAGGACCTGAGTTCAAATCTGGCCTCAGACACTTGACACACTAGCTGTGTGAACTTGGGCAAGTCACTTAACCTCAACTCCCCCTCCAAAAAAATAAAATAAAAAATAATAAACCTGAAAAGGTCAGCTGGAGTCAGGCTATGAATTTAAATGCTGAACAAAAAAATTTCCATTTGATCCCAGGAGGGAACCACACAATTTACTAAGCAGAATACATGACTAGTGAGACCTAAAAAAATCACTTTGGCTGCTGCTTTAGAGAGGGAAGACACTTTTGAGACAAGGAGACCAATCAAGAGACCTCCAAATTGTCCAGGTGAGAGGTGGAGAGAGCCTGAAGTAGTGGGGTAGTTGAGTACAAAAGGGGGTCAGATGAATACTTTATGGAGAACTAACAAAACATGTAAATGGATTATACGTAGAGTGGGGAAAGAGATGTGTTGATGACAGTAAGGATATGGATGACTAGAAAGTGATACCCTTAACAATTATTACATGAAAATTTGGAAGAATAGTGGGTTGGGGGGAAAGATGGGGAAAGTGGGGAAGGATAATGAGTTCTCTTTTGAACACATTCAGTTTAAGAAGCTTATGAAAAATACAATTTGAAATGTCAACAGGTAGTTGGAGATGCTGAAATGAACTCAAACTGACAAGAGATTAGGAATGGGAGCTATAGAAATCTAGGAGTCATTTGAACAGAAATGATGATCTGAACCCATGGGAGTTGATGAGGTCACCAAATGAGAATGTGGGAGAGAACAGGATCCAGTACAAAGGGGGACTACCCCAGAGTTGGCAATGTGATATATGGATCAACAAAGGAATATGAGGAGTGAGGTAAGATAGATCAGAAAAAAAAGAGCATTATCAGGTAAACCTAGAAAGTGAAGAAAGAGAAAATAGTTGGTGTGTCAAATAGGTCAAAAAGAATAAAGACTTTAGAAAGAGTCAGATCGGAACATTAAGAGATGGCAATCTGGAGAGTTAATTCAATTACATGATGAAATTGTAAGTCAGTATTATAAAGGCTTGAGGATAGAGGAACATGTATATCATATTCACAAAAATATGTAACAGTATGAAAGAAACATTGCAACTCAGTACATGAATGGAGCAAATTCTACACAGAATCTGGGCAGGTTATATCTAGTTTCCTTATTTTGGTTCTCCTGGATTTCAATGTTCTTTGGCAATTCCTTCAGATGCAAAGAGAAGAAGAAGAATCGACAATAAAATAGTTACAATATTAAGTACCAAAGGAGATGGACTGTCCTCTGTTCTGTGAGAGAAACAGCAAGGTGACTAGTTTGGCCATTATAAAGTTTATGTCTAATAAACCTATCAAATGCTCAACGGAGTTGTTTATAAATCAGATGGATGCATTTTAAAATATTTACTAATCAATCTATTATGCTCATTAAAACAAGACAATTTTATTCCACTTGTTTGGGTTTATAGTTCTATTTTATGAACCTGAATGCAATAGAACTATATTTCTTTTAAAATGTTACAATTTAGAATTTTCACTAAATGTTACGTATTTAATCTGGGTATTATTAGATTTAGTCCATAACAGTGAGGTATTTCTGCATTAAATTTTAAAGTAAGATATAGTTAAGTGAAAAAGGAAGGGAGAAAGGGGAAGACTCCTACTGTTAGGAAGCTAAATCTGTAAAAATTGAATAATATAGTGCACAGTCAAAATATTATATAAACAACTTTGGGATTACTGTCTATGATATTTAATTATACATTACAGTATTTCCTTCAATTAGTGTAAAAAACTAAGAACTTATATGCAATTTTAATTTACTTATACTTTACATATTTTTCACTGATAGGACAAATCTAAAGAATAGCTATAAAAATATCAAGCAGTAGCACTGTTGTTCAGTTGTGTCTGACTTCTATGTGACCCCATGGACTTTTGTCCGAGGAGTTTTCTTGGCAAAGATACTAGAGAAACTTGCCATTTCCTTCTCTAGTATTATTCCCATTTTATAGATAAGGAACTGAGGCAAATATGGGTTAAGTGACTTAGTCAGGATCATAAAGCTAGTAAGTATCTGAACCCAGATCTTCCTGACCCCAAGCTCAGTGCTCTATCCATTGCATCACCTAGTTGGATCAATAGTATATAAATCATATTAAGATCTGTCCTAAATAAGTATAGAGGCATTTATAATTAATTCTATTCACTGGAATGAAATAAATATTTATTTCACTTGGTTACTCAGCTATAAAGGTGGAGACACTTTAAATGTTCCATTGGGAATAATACTAATTTTTTTAAAAACACAATTTCAAACCTATATATTATAGACAGTTGAGATCTCAATTCTCCCCTATTTTGTGTACAATATTTTCCTAAAAACTTTTAGTGACAATAATTCATCATCTGCACATATACAAGCTGCCCTCAAACCCTCAAACAATCACGAATACACAAATTGTTCAACACTTTCTGCTGAAAATGATGTGAACATTGACCTGGAATCTTTAAGGCTCTCCTAACAGCTCTCAAAAGCAATACCTGGATGACTAACCTGGTTTAACTTCTTTTTTCATTTGGGTGTTTCTCAAAAAATGCCACCAACAACTCTCAAATGCTTAAAGAGACACCCAATAAGAAACTTATGGAATATCATGTTTCACCTAAAAAGCTGGGTATGGCAACCCCTCCACACATAGAGAATTCTGAAAATATGTCTTCTTCATACTCAAAACATACAAGATTTTGACTAGATTCTCAAATGAATGAATCTGTTCTCTCTCTGCTTTTTAACTGATTTTTTTTTCAAATGTCAAACTAAGTTACAAAGATTAGTGACTAACTACAAAACGCTAAGCATAGATACAACTTTATTTACTATTTGCTCCTTTGAAATCATTCAAACCTGCTCTTGAAGTACAGCATTTGTAGCATCCAAATTCTTCTGTAAAGTTGTCACTTGGTCTTCATACTTCTTTCTGAGGCAAAACACAATATTTTCATGTTGCTCTTTAGCTCGCTGTAGAGAGTCGGAATGATGAAGCTCTAAAAGTTGCTGTCTTAGGTTTTCCATGGCCACCTCACTCACTCTAGTTTTCTTAATCATCTAAAAAATTCACACAAAACCATATACTAAATACAGATTTGTAATTTATAATGTTTATACTTCAATGATTTCAAATTCTAGACTTTCTCTGAATGAGAGTCAAACAGCCTTCCCAGCCAAGATGTTCTCTCTCAACAGACTTCTTTAAAAAGGTGGGCAACAGACTCCCTGTGTTTAGGCTGTGGTTCCCTAAAACTCCTCTAGTTAGACTCCCAGGCCCAAAGGGACTTGAGGGCTACCCTGACTTAGTTACCCTCAGGTAGAAGTAGGGGGTCTCCTGTACTGTGGCAACATAGAAAGTAAAGGTAGGCAGAGAATGTGCCATGACACTGTTCTCAACATGACCGCTTTGTTAAGGTAGCAGGTAGACAGGTGGGCTCTCCATGGCAAGCCAATTGTTGGGTCATAGAAAATGACAGAGCTTTCTTGAAAAACTAATCAACACTGCCATTGGCCACTTGTCAGAAAATCATGAAGTTTTATTTTAAAAGCTATAGTCATATTTTGTGACTGTTTCCTGTATGTTTTAATTAATGTAGTTCATCTTGCAAATCAACCTTATTATTGTAACCATCATAGCAATAATTTAATTAACAATACAAATTCCACAATTATTAGTATCTCTAGTTCCCTGAAGAATTAATAAGCAATATGTTTGGCAAGTACCCCAAAAAGGTCCCTGACAAAAAAGAAAGACTCTATATATGCCCAAATACTAGTAACAGCACTTTTTGTGATAGCAAAAAGAAATCTTGGTGCTTAGCACAGTACCTGGTAAATAGTTGGCAATTAATAAATGCTTGTTCACTTGACTTGAAAAGGAACTAAAAACAAAGTAGATGCCTGATGATCCAGGCTAAACACACTGGGGTACACTAACACAAAGGAATATTACTCTTCTGTAAGAACCAGAGGATAGTAGGAATACAGAAAAGTATGTAAAGACTTACATGAACTGATACAAAGTGAACAGGTAAACATTGCCAAGAAAATATATATTTACAATCACCACAAGAATATAAATGGAAAGAACCACCCCAAAACATGAAAGATAGCTATTGCAAAAGTACAAATAAAAATGACAAGAAAAATCTATTTTTTTTAAAAGAAAATAAATGTTATAAAAGCCTGGCCCTAAAGTAGAGATAAGACGTCTCTCCTAACTCTTTTGCAGAGATGGGATATAGTACACAAGTGTGGAACAATGCATATAAAGACAATTTTTTTTTGGATGGGGGGAGGGCAGGGCAATTAAGTGACTTGCCCAAGGTCACACAGCTAGTAAGTGCTAAAAGTGTCTGAATCTGGATTTGAACTCAGGTCCTCCTGACTCCAGGGCCAGTGCTCTATTCACTGTGCCACCTAGCTGTCCCAACATATTTTTTGAGTGATTGATTTTATGGATTTTGTTTTCTCTCCTTCCTCTTTTTCTATTTCTATTTCTTTTTTAAAAAATTTGTTATAAGGTGTGATTCTCTGACAGCAGTTAGGGGTAAGAGATAAAGAAGGAAATCTAGATAATGGAAAAAAATAAAAGATAGCAATAAAAATCTATTTTTTCAAAGATTAACACCACCAAGAATATTCAAAATAATGTCACACAGGTTTTGAAATTCCAAAAGAACACTCCTAAAAATGTTTTGAGTGACATAAATATCATTCGAATAAATTTATATAATCCCAAAGTGACTACAAGGGAACAATTTTTTAAAATTACATGTGATGTGGTCATAGGAGATCTGGGTTCTAGTTCTACCTTTGCTGGACAATAAGATATAACCTGTTTAGGGTAAGTTTTTCTTATCTATAAAATAAGGCAACTATATTAAATTAGACCTTTAAAGTCACTTCCCAAACATCAATTTGGAAATTTTAGGATTTTTTTTAAAAATTCATATCTTACTTCCTCATTATGAGGAATATCAACCAGAAATTTGAATAGCCTAAACAGCCATTCCCTGACTATGCTAGATTACAAGATTCTGCTGGGCTCTTTTTTAATCAAGGAGATTTCAAAGCAACAGGGAATATGTTAAAATAATATTGCTTTGATATTTTAAATAGCTAAACTGTGTTCTAAACCTATTAAGAACACCTTAAACTTGGTAAAAGATCTAGATACAACAATTACCACAAAGAAATCTATCTACTATCTATAGGCCGGTGGAGAGAGAAAAGAAAGGAAAAGTTAATATTTTAAATATTGGGACCTATGGTTGCCCTGATACAGAGAACACTAGGATAAATAAATTCTAGTTCTCAAGTCATGATGCAACAGTGCCTCTTATTTTTTTAAAAAAATTATTTTATTTTTCCTGATTAACAAGAAATTTATTTTCCCTTCTTCTCCCTTCTCCCTCCCCCAACCACATAATTAAAAAAAAAAAAAAAAAAGGAAATCCTCATAATACACATAATCAAGCAAAACAAATTCCCCCATTGGTCTTTACCAAAAGTATGCATATCTCCTTCTACATTTTAAGTTCATTATTTCTCTGTGAGAAGATGGTTGTCATACTTCATCTTCAGTTCTCTGAAAGCATGGTTTGTGGTTACATTGATTAGATTCTAATACTAAAATCTTTCTAAACTGTTTTTTTAAAAATAATGCTGACATTGTATAAATTGTTCTCCTAAATTGTGCTTGCTTCATTCTCAATTAGTTCATAGCAGTCTTTCCAGTTTCCTCTCAAATTGCCCATTTTACCATATCTCATGGCACAATATTCTGCGACATTAATGTACTATAATTTGCTTGTAACAGGTAGGCAGCTGCTTAGGTTCCAATGTTTTATTATTACAAAAAGAGCTATTAATATTCATTGCATCTATTAGTCCTCTTTCTTTGATCACTTTGCTGCCTCTCATTAAAAAAACTGAAAAGTTGCTAAGTAATTAATCTATTTCAATCATTTTTCAAGGAAAGAAATGCTTTAAAATGTTATCAGGATCTTGAAAATAATTATGGAAACTAGTAACACATTAAACACTTCAGTATTAACATAGTTGTTATTAGAAAAACTAGATAGTAAGGAATCTTAGAGAAATGATTGACTTGTACTCTTCAAAGACAGACATTTTAAAATATACAATGCCACAAAAATAAGTCACTGTCCAAATTAAGACTCTAATTTGGTTAAACAAGCACTGCGTACTTCTCATATGTTTCTTATGTGGAAGTTACAAAAGTAGGAGAGAAAATGCATATACACACAGAATGACTAAATAATGAAACAAGACATTACATATTTAAATCTCAAAGTCTGAGAGAGTAGTACTATTCAGATACCTCATTGCATAAAGATAAAGATATCAATAATGGAGTCTTGCAGGCTACCCCAGTAAAACCCCAAATCTAGCAGGTCCAAACACAATGGAAAGAAAGGCTTTGGCCTTAGCATAGAGCCTGGCACATAATAAGCACTTAATAAATATTTGAGTATGGGGATCTATTAAATAGCATATCTCTTTTTATCTGAGAAACATCTAGCTAAGTTCAATGAAGGTCATCCATTAGAGGATAAATTATTTCAGCCACAATAATGCATAAAGATGACTAACTAAGATACGAGGGTATTGTGAGTCTCATCAGTCTTCTGAAGTAAATTCTGAAGTACTAAATTATAAGCACCTGGCCATGGGCAAGGACCACTTATTTCCTGTAGAAGAAGCAGTTTGGCACAGTGGAAAGAGAACTTCATTGTGGTCAGGAATGACTGGGTCCAACTGATATACACAAGCTGTGTGATTCTAGCCAAGCCATTTACTCTCTTAGTGCCAAGCAGCATGACACCTGGTCAGAAAACAAAAAGCAAACTAGAAAAATTACTGAGCAAAATCCCACACCATTTACTTTTTCCAATCATCTCCAATCCCGTGTGTTTGCTACAAAGCAAGCACTTCTATAAGCCAGGAACACACATACCAGAACATCTCAGGACAGCATAACATGCCTGGAAAATATTCCTATGACATCTAGGATCTGAGGTAACATTCCTACCTCTCTCTAAATAAAAGGCATATAAAGACTGATCCAAGCAGGTGCAGGTGCATCCGTAAGACAATCACAGAAAAACTGGTTTGAATCAGAGACATGGCAGCAAGGAAATAGTTCTAAAGCAATTAAAGTGGTATGAAAAGAAAAACACGGATAAATACAGTCAAATGAAACCACATCTAAAGGTTCCTTCACCTTTTTTTTTAAATACCAAAGGAAATCAAAATACCTCTGTTCAGTCTGATTTATGTGGAAAAGCAGATCTGAGAATCAAGGTATCATGAAAAAATTTTTTGTTGTAATTAACAAACTATTCTCTTATTCATTACTATGGCCACATTTCCCTCATAAAAAATTTTTTCATGTTATTATCACATTAAGATGTCTCCATCTTTAAGGGAAATCTGTCTATAATAGATACAGCCCTGAAACTTGGAAATCCAACATTTTGGCTGAGTTCCATAAAAATGTTATTTTAAGAGAATTCTATGGTGAATCCTTTTGGAAAGTAAAAAAAAGTTATGAAATTACTGGTGATCTGCTCTGTAAATCACAGATCAGGTTTACTTTAAGAGAAGCACAGCTATGTCAGCGTGAAGGAGCAGAAAACTGATCACAGGTCTAGAGTTGGGAGGGACCCCAAAGACCAATTAGTCTAACCCTCTTTTTTATACAGAGGGGACACTGAGGCTAAGGGGGGCTACAGTCACACAGCCTGTCTCAGAAGGCTTTTTGCTCTAGTCAGCGCCCTTCCCACGCATCCCAACGCCACCTTAATTCTCTAATGTCCGCATTTTAAACTAAACATGTTTTACACCACCAGAGCAAGCTCTCAATTAGAAACGTTTACCTGCTCTTCACTGGCTTTTAATGTCTGAATTTGGGTTTCAAGAGCCTTTATTTGCCCTTCCAACTGCATCTCTTCCTCTTTTCCTTTCTGAAGGAGGTTCTGCGACTCTTGAAGCCTGAGCGCCAGGCCATCCTTCTCATCTACAGTAATGAAAACGTCATAAATGGTGTTACAGGGAGGCGGCCCCGTCTCCAAGCCATGGGCCAGAAATCAGGCCCTAGATAAATGCTGCTGTTTACTAATTGCTTTCAGTAAAATCTCAATTACCTGAGTTGATTTAGCAAAAGGCAACTAATGAAGCAGCAATAAACAGGCAGAAGAGCAGCACGTTTAAATGTCACAGTGTGTACTTTTAAGAACGCCTCCACTCACCTCTGTCTCTGTCTCTCTCAGGCTTCATTATAAATAACAAAGAGATTTTATGTTATTGGGGGCTTAGATCGAAGGTGCCTTAATGACAGAACTGCTGTGCAAATGAAAGCCCCATCATGACAAAAGACGCAAAAAGATCAAAGTTCTCATTTGAGTTTATCTTTTACTATTTGCCTCTTCCAAGAACAGGGCAATTTTCTTTCTAAAACTTTTGAGGACTATAATATTTATTTAGTCAATTTAAGCACATGTGAAGCCATTGGAAATTGGAATATTTCACTCACAACAAAATATATGTGGGATTGAGAGCCTCTTTACATTACCCATAGAGCTAAAAAATATATACAGATACAGATATATAGATACAGACACATAATTTTTTTGCTTTTTGGAGGGCAACTGGGGTTAAGTGACTTGCCCAAAGTCACACGGCTAGTAAGTGTGTCAAGTGTCTGAGACCGGATTTGAACTCAGGTCCTCCTGACACCAGGGCTGGTGCTCTATTCACTGTGCCACCTAGCCACCCCAAAATTCATTGTGTACAGATATTTTAAGCCTACAGAAAAGTAGAGGAAAGAACTGGGGAAATGAAGGAAAGGAGATAAAATAGAAGAAAAAGGAAAGAATGATAGAAAGGAGGAAGGAAAAGGGAAAGAAGGGGAGGAAAAGAAGGCAGAGTAAGGGAAGGAATAAGGAAAGGAAGGATATGAAGGAAGAAAATAACATGAAATGGAAAGAATACTAGTTCTAGCCCAATGGGATTCTAACACTAACTAGTCATGTAACCTGGACAAATAATTTCACCTTTGTGGGTCTCAATTTTCTCCTCTATAGAATGGCAGAAGTGGATGACTGCATGATTTCTTATTGCTCCTCCTTCCCACCCCTCCAACTCTAACGTTCCATGTTTCTGCAGTAAAACATTGCATTCTTAAGGTTATATTTAAAGGACTGTGTAGATGAAATTTGAGCATCTCCCAGGAATATCCAGTATCCAACAATTTTCCTATCTCCTTACCTTTTAACATCACAAGCTGGTGATTCAGATATCTAATTTGTCGTTCACTCTCTTCAAGTTTCTCACACAAATCAGTTAGTTGTCTTTCTTTTGCTTTATTAAGAACTTGAAGCTGCACAATTTGCATATTTTCTAAAGAATCTAATGAGACAAAAAAACCCTATTAGATCAAAAATATAAATACATTTATCTCACTTGTTTAGGACTACTATTTGCCATTAAAAAGACAGTTCTAGGTCAGTTTTTAAGAAAATATTATTTTAGAAAATAATCTAGTTAGTCCTATGATTCAAAATATATCTTTTAAAGAACTGACATACAACTTATAATTTTTTAAAATTTTAGATGTAAGTCTCGAAAAAAAAAGGATTGCCTTGCACAATGACCCCTTTTATATACTGATTCAAAAATTATAATAAAAAAGTAGACACAAAAAAATTTCCTGTGGGAGGGAACAAGGAGAGGACAAAAGTTCTAGTACAAGATACTCATTCCTGTATAATCCTTTGGTTAGCTATGGCATATTTCTACCCGGCAAAAAGTGTGCTTTTTCTTTGAGGGAAAAAAAAAAAACATGCCACCACTATGAGTTTAAACTATGTGTAAATAAAATACTTAGAGGCCCTAGTTTTGATGTCCAGGGCTCTGATCCTTACAAGCCTCTGTGACCTTGGGCAAGACACTTAATTCCTCCAGGTCTCCTGCTCCTTTGTAAAATGAGGAGATTGAACAACTAGATGCCCTCTAAGGTCCCCTCCAGCTTTGAACTCAGGAGCCCAGGATCCTACACAAAGTTGCCTAAATATATTACCTTTAAAAGTATGATCTTAATGTAAATCAATCATTGATATTTGTTTATACTAAAAAATCTGAAACAGAAGAAGAAAATAAAACACTGCATTTTGTATTCCAAATATATTTCAGTAAAGAAAAAAGATGATGGGGCAGCTAGGTGGCACAGTGAATACAGCACTGGCCTTGACTAGCTGTATGACTTTGGGCAAGTCACTTAACCCCAACTGCCCTGCCCTCGCCCATCCAAAAAGCAAAAAAAAGAAAAAATGAAAATGATGAAATGAAAATAATGAAAATTCCTTCAGCTAGGGTTCAGTAAACCAAATAACTAAGCAGTGTAAGCAGAAAGAGGACAAGGAATCAGGAGATCTGGTTTCTAGTCCCTATTCTGTACAAATTCACTTTGGGCCACAGATCCGAAAGCTCCCTTTCATCTCTAAATCTGAGATGTTAGGATACTAATAAATCACTTAACCTCTCTGGACCTTGGACTCTCTAAGGTCTCTTTTAGGTCAAATAACCAGAAATTTCTATATACTAAAACATACAGGTAAAAAAAAGGTTTAAGTCACAATGCTTACTTTCACCAGGCTCCAAAAATTTTTGCTGCATCTCTTCAAAGCCATCATTCCTTCTTGCTCTTTCCTGGATAGATGAGACATTATTTTGGCTGGAGATTTGATATGGCTTATATGTCACTTTATAAGAGTCCAAAGCTTGACTAGTAGGAACATGTGTTGTACCAAATTGCTATTACAAGATATATGAAACTGATGTTAGTTTACAAATAGTTTTTAATAAGTAAATTTTAGTTTAGCAATATAATCTCTGTCCTAACAAATAACTAAGCCTATTTATTATAGAAATAACTACACAAAAACAAATCAGCAGATTTAAGGCACTGAATCTAAGTTTTGTATGTAAAATGGTAAGAATGAAAAAAATAAAGCTAATCAAATAATTAAGAAAAGGATGAAAAAACTGGCAAGAAAGTTAAACAAAATAAAATCTATCAACTATACAGCTTTGCTCGATCATTATAGCCTTGCCATTTTTAAGAGATATCAAGGGACCTCAGCTTTTTCACTGGAGCACAGTAAGTACCAGTAGTAGCCAAAGGCTACAGGAAGTTTAAAGAAGATATATAGTTCAGAGAATATATAACTCAGAGTCATTCAAAATAAACCTTTAGTTTCGTTAAATAACTGTGTTCATAAACCCTCTATTTTGCCATACTGACACACATTGTGGTTACTGTAGATTTAAGCAGAAAACATCATGACTAATTTAGTATAAGCCTGAGTCATTATAGTCATAGAAATCTTTGTAGTTAGGACAACTCACAAATTCTCCCCTTTAAAAGCAAGTTCTTGAAATACCTGAAAACGTTCCCTTTGACCATCTGGAAAATTTATTATTTTGGTTGGTTGGTTATTAAATTCCTGCTTCTGACCATTGGTATATGGCTTAAAGTTTTCAGGAAGCTGATATAAATCATTCTGTTCATAGTCATTTGAAGAACTGTAACCACTTCCACCTCCATCATGATCTTCTTCGATATGGCACTCAGTATACATGTCTTCATTTCTTCTGTGATGGTCTTCCCAACCATTAGCATGTTGCTCTCCAGTGTACAAATTCTGAACATCATTATAGCCCTATTAGAGGGTAAATCAAAAGCACTCAAAAACAGAAATCTCAAAATCAGAAGGGACTTCAGACCCAACCTATATCTGACCAAGAATTCTTTACATCAGTCATACAAATGCCCATCTACCCACTGCCTGAGGGCGTCCATTAGGAATACAGTTCATCGCAAGGTAGCAGCTCGCTACAGTTCTAGATCATTGGGAATGTTTCTTTGCAACTTCTAAATCCATTGCTCTAGTTCTAATCTTTTAGACCAAAAAGGCTAGGTGTAATCCTACTATATAATAACACTCCAAACACTTGAAGACAATTACTGTATTTTCTATCTTAAGTCTTTTCTCTCCAGGGTAATCACCTCTAATTCCTTTAAAAAAGATCCTCACAGGCCATAGTATTTATTCCTCTTTCCCTCTTCTGGATACCTTTTACTAATTTCTACCCTTCCTAAAATATGACACCCAAAACTAAACATAGTATTCCAAACATGGTCTGCAAAGGGTACTGATAAACTATTAACTCTTAAAACAGTCTAGACTGGCTATTTCTTATTTTCTTATATCCCTTAGGTGGCATATCACGACATTGATATATTGGGTTTTGTAATCTAGTAAAACCTCCAGATCTTTTTCAGAGGATCTGTTAATCTGGCCCTTTCTCCTCCATCTTGTATTTGCGGATAAGAATTTTTTGAACAGAAGTGAAGCACATTTAATTCTATTAAATTTCATCTTATTAACCATAGTCCCAGCCTATACAGATCTTTTTGAAGCCCAACTCTATTTTCAATATGTTAGCTCTCTCTCAGTTTTGTTTCATCTAATTCAATAAAGATGCCTTCTTTGGCTTTATCCAAATCTCTGCTAAAATACTGAATAGCAAAATGCCAAATAGATTCCCAGAGGTACTTCATGAGGGCCCTTCCTAGAAGATACCTATCCATTAGTGATTACTTTTTAGGGCTGGCCTCTCAACCAGTTCTTAGTATAAAAAACTGTGCTGTTACCTAGCTCATGTATCTCTATCTTGTCCACAAGGACGGTATGAAAACCTTAGATGTTAATGAAGAATGTGACATAGTTCACCTATGGTGTAGTATGCTTATGCCCATATATCATACACATACGATAGTATGCCCCAAATTGACTAGTCTTCCTCTGACAAGTAAACAAAGTATGCCTGTCAAAAAAGGAAATGAGATTAGCCAAGCATTATCAATTCTTGATGAAGCCATACTGACTTTAATAAATACCACTTCCCTTTCTAAATATTCACCAATGTGTTGGGTACCATGTTCTAGAACTTTGTCAGGAATATAAGTCAGGCTCACTAGCAAACAGTCTGCAAACGCCTCTCTCTTCACTTTTTTGAAAACTGGGATGTTTGCTGTCCTCTAGTCTGTGGCATCTCTCCCATTCTACAAAATCTTTCAAAAATTATGACAACATCTGAAAAACAGCAGCTGCCATTTCTTTTTATACCCTAGGGATAATTTGGTTTAGCTGGACTTGGTGTGGACTCACTGTAGTTATGTAGACATTTAATCTCCTTATTTGTCAAGTGTCTTCTTAATCATTTTTGTTCTAGTCATTATAATCCAAGAATTATTATCCTTAAAAACAGAATAAAAACAAGACTTGAATAGTCTAGAGTTCTCACTACTGCCTGTTACTATCATCCTAGCCATCAGAAAGTGGTCCCATCCCTTTCTCTGATCCTTCTCTTACATCTCTCAACAAAACAACAAACTTTTTTCTTTCTGTCCTTAGCATACAGTTCCAAATATGATTCATTAAGGCCTTTAATATTCCCAACACCACTCATACAGTGCTGCTTCTTCGTACTCATCATTTCCTTGTCCTAATCTAGCTTCCACGGCAGTGGTTCTCAACCTTTCTAATGCGGCAACCCTTTAACAGTCGTATGTGGGCAGGTCTGCATGTGGGTGGACCCGCCTGGAGACAGATAGAGAAACAGTGTCTTGGTTCCTAAGACCATGGGAAATATGTGTTTTCCGATGGTCTTAGGCGACCCCTGTGAAAGGGTCGTTCAACCCCAAAGGGGTCGCGACCCACAGGTTGAGAACCACTGATCTACAGGAATAGAAAATGGACTTGTGATTTCATTGGTCTGAGGAACTCCCAGGTAATTGTTGGCTCCTTCTATGCAACAAATTGTCTTAGAAAGCACTGAGAAGTTAAGTGATTTGTCCACAGTTACACTGCCCATATGTCAGAGGTAAGATTTAAACCCATCTTCCTGACTCTGAGATTGGCTAGCTATCCATCATGCCTCACTACCTCTTATTCTATCTTCAATACACTTTTTAAAAATGTGTGTTGGCCATTAAGTTTTCGGCATAGCTACATAAATCTTTATAAGCAGATTCTCCTTCTTCTCCCTCTTGGCTAACTTCCCATAGTTTCATGGGCTGATTTTTCCTACAAAATATTAAGCCACAGCATCCTACCTATTCTTTCTCTGAACCCCTTAAAATCTCCCCCACCTCAAATCTAAAGGCTGCCTCAAATAGCGCCCAGCAGTCATAAACTCTATCACACATTCTATGATGGAGGCCACTTATACCAGTTACTACAGCATTTCTACTTCTGCAGTCACTTCTTTATTGAATCAAAAAAAAAGCTGTGAAAAGCAGTTTTCTTTGCTACCTGCACCACCTTTTAAAGGATTAAATTATCCTTAACTCATAAATTGTTCAATTATTATACTTCTGGCAGAAAACAGGCTCTAGCAGATGTCTGGATAATCACTATAATAGTTTGCCTCTATGACAGGTCTATAATCCGTTTCCCAGACTCTTTATTTAATTCCTATTTCTTTCCATGTGATTCATAATATATCCCCATGACAATTGTTTCTCCCTCCACTGCTCCTCACAAAAATTTCTCTACATTTCCCTGCTTAGGTTCAGATTCTGAATATCATACCATCACACCCTCCTTCTGGTTATACACTTCCTGTAGAGAACACCATATTCTTCCATAGCCATATTCCAGTCATAAGTTATAATGCATCAAGTATCAGTGATAGATGAGCACATTTTCTTCCTTTCATATATGATCTCTTGTTTGTTCTGTTAATCGCCTAAACTTTTTGAAGACAGGTACAAAGCCATGGGCTCTATTGCTTGCTTTCTTCTGGGAACTGTCCTTAGTAAACTGCTCATCTTTTCCTGACGTTTTTTCATTTCAAATTACTAGCTGTGTGTCAGGCTTGAAAGATCTCTATTTCCTTCTTCTCTTTTCAATTTAATCCCTATCTGGTCAGATTCCCAGGACTCCAAGTAAATAGTTTTTACCAACCCTTGTTAGGTATAATCTATCCCTTCAGAGTCTATCACTGTGCCTGTCCTTTAAGCCCTGTTCCTAAAATCCAAATCCTATTCTCAGATATCATTTTCTTAGCCAGCCTCTCAAATTACCTTCCAAATTTCTCTCCCTTCTTTCTCTACCTTTAATCAACATGAGTAATAAAGTAACATGTCCCTAATGCCATTGGGTTTTTTTGGGTCAGAGCTTCATAATCTTAAGCAATATTTTCTAGGTTCCTTCTGGTAGTATCATTTGTCCCGACATGAAACACCAAGGAAAGAGTGGTAGTCTTTAGATTTAATAATTCTTGTGAGGTTTTTCCATCATAATCTAGCTACATGCCCTGGAAAGATAGCAGACTCTGTTTATGTCAAGCCCACAATTAACCACTACTTACATCTCCGCTTCCTCTGACTCCTGCTAGATAGCTTTTTCACCTGATAGTACCTGTGGCTTCACATCATCACTTTTTGGAATACAAGAAATCATTCCTTCCCTACTACAACAATAGCCTTATACTTAAAACTTAGCTGTACATGTTTGTTGACTCTTCTTTTTTTCCTTCTCTATTATATTTTTCTACCCTCCCACATCCTGACACAGGTTAGGATTCCCTCATGCCTCTTCAAATCTTATTTCTTCTTCATTTTCTCCTTGAAGCACTTGTTCCATTCATTCAGGGAATAAATACTTCATTCTCACTGATAATTTGGAGAGTAGAAAAGCCCTTCTCTAGCCCTTTGACATTCTCCCCTAGGACAAAGCCCAACTTGTATTTTGTGAATGTGTTACTTGTTACTGGCAGAAACAAGTGGCCCACTTCTTGCATATTCCTTAAAGATTCTTCCTTTATCTTGTGGTGCTCTGATACTTACCCAGAGAGCTGTAATGAGAAGAGGGTAAACGGGGCTTTGTCCTAGGGAGTTAAAATTTAGGGAAGTATATGGAAGCCCTGTTGTCCCATGCCACATGGCCCTCTGTTGGCCTAATGGCACATCTGTAACTCAATTGACCCTTGTTCTGTTGGCCAAGCAACCATCCTCAAAAGAAATGTCCTCTTCTTTGAGAGTCTGGTGGCTTGACACACCATGTCTACTACATAGTGTTATTGCATCCCGGGAATAAGAGAGAAAATTGCCTCAGCACTTCCCCCACCTTCACTTCCTTTTGGGAAATGGGGCTGCAAGGGCACAGGTGAGGTACTCTGGGAGGATCAGTTACCCCTTCACCCCACTGTGAACTGCTTGCACAAAAATCATGCATTGCACAACGAAGGTGAAGGCTGATATACCCCAGCCTTCATACAAGCAGTGATCTCATGATCTATTCCTGAGATCTCCTCTTCCTCCCTCTGTCACCATAATCCCTACTCATGGCTCTGATTCCCACAATGACCACCCCTCCCACTAAGAGATGTCTTTAAGGGATGGAGGCAACTTCAAAAGATAAAACAGATCATTTTGATTACAAGAAGCAGAAAGGTTATTTACACTTACACTTTGGGGTTTAGGTAGTACTTGACATTCATTCCAGCTGCTTTCCGGTTCTTGAACCTGATGTGCTCTTGGAAAAAAAAATAACACATTCATTTTAGAGTCTACCTTTGGAATAGATACATACAGCTTTACAGATGTCAGATGCTCTATTTACATTCACATATGTAAGATTTAAAGTATCCATTTACAATGCTCTAATTTTGTAAAATATGTCCATTTATTTACTATTAGCAGGATATGATAATAATGAAAAAAATCTAGTGGGGTTTTCCCCACTTTTTTCCTTACTGTCCCACTGTGGCATCCTCACTACAGTCAGAAAAGTTGAGCTCTGGAGAAGGGAGGTCATCATCCAGCATATGATGAGGAAGGTCTGTCAGTAACTGCTGCAGCTGAAAAATGAAGGTCTGAATTAATATAAAAAATTATCGCCAAATCCTCGGGGCTTTGGACCACCTCGTGCAGAATAAGTTTCTTATGAGGGAGATGTTTTGACAGAGAGAAGCAAAAAAAAATTTCCTGATTATTTTTATTTGTTTCTTTTTTTCCAAAAATTCATAAACACTTTCAGTACTTAAAAAGATCTTCAATTTGATGTATCAGTGCAGGCACACTATAATTGCATATACCACCAATATCCTTCCTGCCTTTACAGACAGTTTCAGAAGTTGCTGTATAGTTCTTGCCCCTGAAAAAAAAAAAAAGATTATCTCCTGGTAGCCAACCTTCTGGTGCTATTTCTCTGGACTTGGCTTGTCTTCAGGCATTACTGGTTGATCCCCAACACCTTTCCATCTTGATAGACTCTGCTTAACCCTGTGCTCAGCTAATATAATCTTTGAGATCCCAGACTCATCACAACATAATTAGGAATTAGAATAGATGGAACTTCAGTAGAGGAACTTCACAAGTAAGTCACACAATCCAAAACAGGCTCATAATGCATTTATATAATTCCTACTTGGGCTGTGAGATAATTTGTAAAAAGCAAAATTGAGAAACACACATTAAGATATATAAATATTTGTGATAAGAAACTGGCTCCATTTTTTCCTAATAAAACCTTCAAATTTAAATATTATGTACTCTATAATAGAAAAGCTTTTGAAAAACTATAGCTGGCCATATTAACAAGAGAAACAGAGTATTATTAGGATACCAAAGGACAAATTTGAATTTTAGAATGTTGTTTTACCAGTAACATGATCTCTAGTAATCTGATAGACCTCCCCTGGGGGTGCCTGGCAGCCTGCAGCTTTCTCCCCAAGTTAACAGAATAGCAATAGCAGATGGCTTAGGTACTCTTATGTCCTGATAAATGTGGCAAGAGGTCCCTGAGGGGTATTAATTGGTACATAACCATCAGATGCTAATGTTGAGGACATACAAAGTACCTTGCTTTTGACAAAGTTGAATAATTGGAGATTCTGTTTTTTTATTTTGATGTAAAAAAATCGTGGTTTATAGCATAAGCACTAATTCAAGACTTTAGCTACACTCTATTTCCATCCTTTCAGGTAAGATAACATAGTTCAATGTTTAGTATTCTGTTCAATGCTTAGTATTCTGCCTATATGAATTATAATCTGGTCTAAGCAATGAAAAAGCTAAAAAAAAATTCATTCAATCATTTTCCAAACTGATTGAGTTAGGCCTCTGTACATGACTAATAATCTAATTAGAATAGTTCTAAAGAATATAAAAATCACTGTAAAGCCCTGGTTAAAGGTGCTTCAAAATAAATATAACAAAAGTTTTATATGATTCAAATAAGATAGTGCTAAGTGACAAGGGTCAGGGAAAGAAATTTTAAATAAGCCCTTACCTTAAGAAATTAAGCACTAGTTTAAATCATAGGAGACTGACTTACTCTGCAAAGTATATAAATCCACTTCTGACAAATTTATGCCATGCCTTTTGAGGACATTAAATATTTCATAAAATTTTACATAAAGTGAGGTTCTCCTGGTTAATCTATGGCAAAATGGTTTTCTCTTCCCAATCACTTGGGTATAGTATATGGGCAATAGCTAAAGATGGTATGGCTAAAATAATGTAATATCTCACAAATACTTCAAAATGAAATTGCCATGTAAATTATCATTCTAGAGATAATCCATTATTCTCCCTTCAGGAAAATGAGAATAAAAGGAGAAAAGTAATATCCTTCATAATATAAAGACATTCTTATCTCCTAATTGGTTCTGTACTAATAATAATAACAAAATGGTAAAATTTATTACCTGCATGTTTATTAAGGGTAGTGATACCTGGTGATGTAATGTAATATGAGCAAGCATGGAGTGTGGAAACATGATTCCTAGGTAAATGGTAAAAAAAATTTCTAACAGAAAAACTAAATTCAAGTGCCTCAAAAACATTTTCAATGTTTATAAATCTGGAACACTAAAATGCATTATAAAACTAAGTCTCTGCAGGTGAAATCACAGTCCTTCCAGAGTGAAAGAAAGGAAAAAACTTCATTTTAGAAAAATAGTTCATGTCCATGAGATCTTTCAAAAAGTAGTTCAGGCAATATGGTCCATACTTATTAGTACTATTTTATGTATAAAAGCTATTCACACACATTTCATTTAACAAGTTTTTAAATAAAAAAAAGAGATCCAAAGTAAATCTTTCGTACTTACTTCAAGTAAGGACTTCTGTATGGAAAGTACATTTTCTTCTAAACTTTCTGTGAGGTTCAAGTACATAGCCATACAATGCAGGGGAGCCTGGACAGGGACAGCTGAACTGTACATTTCCCCCCTCACAAGGATACTAGAAAGCTACACAATAGATAACCAGTTACTACTGCTTACTTGGAGTGCCACAACGTTAAAAAAGCTGGTACTCCATCAAAGTGTATTAATTAGAGCATAAACAATCTGTCAATAAAAATATTCATAAATAAGCATGGAAACTTATGATTCAGCAAACTTTCTTTGGAGTACTTAGACCTCTACAAAACATTTCACAAATATTGTAAAGGAAAAAGCCATTCATTCACCTCAAGAATCTTTTCCTTATAAGTCCTTTGACATAATCTGGTCATTTTCTATGACTTAAAAGTCAGTGTACTAATGGAATGAACCATGAGCCCTTCTAACCTCACACACAAAAGTACTTAGAAACAGAAGGTACTGTTCTCCACCCCCAAAACTTCCATTTTTGGAGAACAAAGTGTCCAACTCTCTTAATTCCTATCAAATATACTTTTTTTACTCATTCAACCTTGCACCATAAAAAGCAAAATTCCCACATTAACTTATGAATGTAACCAAACATTCCAAGTAAAGGCCAAAAAATGTATAAAATAAGTTTATTTTACTTTTAGATACTATCCAACATCTAAATAAAACAGCTAAAGATGATAAAATTTAATCCCCTTACATTCCAAATACAACATACAGTTTCTTACCTAGGAAACAGTAATCTGATCTGTGGGAACTTATTGTATATCAACTGAATCAAATAAGTATTGCTTTATATTTAATTGACCTCTAGGGAAAAGGACAAATAATCTTTCCCTATTGCAATTACTAAATTCATTCTGAAGTCATTCTATAAACATCATCACATTTCCTTAAGTTTCTCACCAAGAAAAAGGCCTTTTTCCTCCTCAATTAATTCCATTAGTGAAACACACATCTAGACCTTTTTCAACAGCCCAGATAGAATATTAGCCTCTCTTTACCAGAGAATGTAAAGCAGCAAATATCCAAACTTCTTTGTTAGTATTTTCAACTTCAGTTAACAGAACAGATGGTGTTAGCGACCGTGAGCTTCAATTTCCATGAAATCACCCTCACTCATATTACCAACCATACAACACTTTTTATTCCAAGAGAAAGCAGTGAATAGAGTAGAAAACAGTTACACACCTTCTAGAATAGATTAATTCATAAATGCATGCAGATAATTCTGGTATTTTTAAAACATACATTATTAAATAATGATTTCAAGAGCACATGCTAAACAGGGAGTTACTATCTTGAAAACAAAGTAATGATACTTGAAAAGAACTAAGGACCCAGCAGAGTGCCAGGTTCATAATGATAACTTGGATAATTCTAATCTTTGTTTTATGAATTACACCATGTTCAGAATATCTAAAACTATTTTCATTTCAGTGGTTAAACCAAAATTCACTGTATTCTCCCAAGGGGAAATTTCTCCTTTAGAACATAATATAAACCATCACTATTCTTTTTTAAAAAAAAAAGATGTAAGATCATAGAAATTTAGAGTAGGGAAGGGTTTTACAGATCATCAAACCCAATCTCCCAGTTTTACAGATGAGGAAACTGAGGTTCAGAGAGCAAAATTACTTACTCAAAGTCACAAAGGAGTAAATAGCCTATATACTTATCAGCAGATGATATAGAATAGAATGTTAGAGCTAGAAGGGGATTATCTAGTCCAATTCCCTTATTTTGCAGAAAGCACTTTGGAAACCTTAAAGCTTTAAACAAGTATGAGTTATTATAGCTATTATTATTATTATTATTACTAATGAGGAAACTGAGGCCAAGAAAAATTAATGAAGAAACCGAGGTCCAAGAAAAATGAAATAATTTGTCTACACCACATAACTAGTTAGTGGCAAAGCTAGAAAAAGAACTTTGGTCCCATTTGGGACTCCCAGTCCATTGATCTTTGTATTACAACACAATCATTGAAAGATACTTATTCTGCCAATTTGTGTACAACTAAAGCTCAGTTTGATTTTTCTCCACAATATTTTGGTTCCAATTGTGCTGGAATGAGTCTGGACTGCAGTGGGAACTCACATAGTACAACCCAAACAATTTATAAGGAACTGCAAAATAGGAGCTTCGGAAAAAAATCCAGTATGGCCATTACCTACAACTGTTTGCACTTTGATTTTATTCACAATAAAATCCCATTAAGACATTCAAATAATATAAAATGTAAACAAATGCTAGATTTTATAACTCCCTCTAGTGGGCACCAAATATTAAAGCTGTCCAATAAATACATCAAAAGATGCTTTTGTAAAAGTAGTAGGAATATGCAAGGAAAATCATACCTCTACAGGACAAGCACTCCATGCTCACAGGAGCTTCTCAATTCAACTATAGAACCCCTGAAGAAATAATGGAGTATGCATCACCCAAGTCAATGCTGATGAGTGTAAGAAGTGTGAGGGCATGGCAAGCCTGCTGTAGGTAAGTGCAGTTATCTTTCTTCCTGCTAAAGATCATAGTCTAAGTTTAAAATTTTTCATCTCTAAACAAAACATCCTCAAGAATATCTATTCTCTTAGGACTACAAATCACTAAGCATTTCTAACCAAAACTACTAGATCCCCAAAAGGGAAAACAAATTGACTACTAGAACAAGAGCATAATCCCAGAGGTATTTCTAGTGACATCATAGACATTGTGTATAAACTCAGGTGAATTGTGAGATCACCTAGATGGCAAACTACATTAAGGTGTGACTTTAAGGAGACAGACAACTTTTTTTTTAAAATCAGCAGTTACAAATCTACTTTTAGGAATTACTGTTTTGTTGGTAAACTTAGGTGCCCTTTGACCTTTAAGGAGATTAGCTTATCAACTACTAAAAACTTATGAAAATAAATCTTTTGTGACATAACTACATTTCCACAGTAACCAACTATGATATCATATATGTAATTGTGACTTTTAGGTACACTATAAGGTACAAAAGCATACTGTCAAGTCCTGAACATCTGTTACCTACTAAGGGGGTTTTGAAATCTTTGAAGATGTTTAAAAATAGGAAAGGTAACCATTTGAATCATGGGTTCATAGATCTAGAACTGAAAGAGACCTTAAAGGTCAGCAAACAATAAGGAAACCAGGGCTCGAGTGTTAAAATGATTTGTTCAAGGTCCCACAGGTAGCACACAGCAGGACTGGGATTCAAACCCTAGTCCTCGGACTCCAAACCCAACATCCTTTCCAGGTACCAATATTGATTAAATAGCCTCAGAATCCTCCTTCAAAGTCCTTTAAAACTAACATTGTAAATGCTCAATTTGCATAATAATTGGCCTTCTAAAGGAGATATAGTTTCTGCTTTAGTCCTTCATTACTAACCACAGAAAAGGGGGGAAAAGCTCATTATCCAGATGTTGTTCATCAAAAGTCACTGATTTGTGGAGTTAGAAGGCACCATAGGCCATCTAGTCCAATCACTTCACTTTAGAGATGAAGAAACTTGAGGTCCAGAAGGACCAAGGGTCTTGCCCAGTGTGACATGAGGTAATAAGTAATGGAAGCAGCACAGTAAGATTGTACCAGTTCCTGACACTAAACCCAACACCCTTTTCACCACATCTGCTGCTGGCCCCAAGGGCCTGAAAAAATTCCAAGACTCTCTGATTTGTGGGTGCCTTTGGGTAAAATCACAGGACATAATAACAAAATGCAATGCAATGTTTCTACTGATAGAATTCTAAAGTCTAGTCCTTGGGTGGAAGACCTGCAGCCTCGAAGCCACATGTAGCCCTCTAAGTCCTCAAGTGCAGCCCTTTGAATCCAAACTTCACAGAACAAACCCCTTAATAAAAGGATTTGTTCTGTAAAACTTGGACTCAGTCAAAAGGCTACACCCAAGGACCTAGAAGGTCACATGTGGCCTTGAGGTCACAGGTTCCCCACCCCTATATTATAGTGAAAGGTCAAAGTAAACACTATCTTGTTACATAAAAGTCATGCATCTCTGGAAGAAAGGTAGTCCATAAAATCACTTTAGGAATCAGCCTTCTTGTGGCAACTCCTTATCTGAACAACTTCTCTGCAGATAAACTCTTTCCCCCATCCTCATAAAGCTTCTCTTCTAGTATTTCCCACTTTCTAGTAGAGCTCTTTTCTTTCTGGCATTTCCTTGTGCCATACTATATTATGTCCGGCAAAAGGAAATATTCTACTGGGAGAGAGGGAAATGCTAAGAATATTGTGACTCTTCGAGAATCAAAGTCCTATGGCTTTAACCACCTCCTACATGATAGCACAATATCCTGGACACTAGTTAAGCCCTGAAATTTCCATCACAATATTTAACAGCAGCCCTTCTCCAATGGGCCAATCATCCCAACACCTCTAACTACTTTCTCTACTGAATGTTACTGTCTCTACCTCCTCACACCCTCACTCTCCCTCCCTTTTCTTAGATTGGATTACTAACTCAAGATAACTAATCCCCAAGAGTTATCACTAGTCAATTATCCACAGTTCTGAGAAGAAATATGAAGGAAGTGTTAGCAAAGGCATCAATGGAAACAGCCCCAATATATCTCTACTATCTCTTCTGTCACTTAAGAGACATGGAGGGCATTAAGAACATATAGAAATCATTATTCTGCATATATGGCCTGCAGAGGAAGACTTCTATAGTAAAGTGTTCAATTTTGAACTTTCTTCCTCATTCTGGGCTCATTTACAGTTAGCCTAAAAATGCTCAGCATGAAACAGCAGTCAACCAAGTACAAAAATAATTATTTCTAATCCTTATAGCAAAATCAAAAATTGTTATAATAAAATCATCTTTTTACCATGCATAAAAAACAAATAAATACCTTCTCAATTAGATCTCAATGTATTTTAATAAAACGTTATCTGATGGCATTGGCCTTAAATTGTTTATTTTTTTCCTTCAAAAGGAAAGTGACAGTTCAAAAAATAGCTCCACATGTCTGTTAAGGTGGAGAATCCATTACTTCTCACATCAAATTCAGAGTCAGAAGAAGTAAAAAAAGAAAATTTACTAGTCCTGCATTTGAGGAAGGCCCCAAGTGGAGAGTTACAAAAGTAATATTATTTGGGCATTCAGTGTTCAACATTATCAATAACTTAGAAGCATACATTTCAAATTCACAAACAACACAAAACTAGAAGGGATAGCTAGCATGAATCACCCTCTAAAACCAAATCTAATGATGAAATTTAATTGGGATAGACATATAGTCCTACTTGGGTTCAAAAAATCTAATATACAAGGGCAGCACAGGGAAGGTATGGCTAGACAAGAATTACCATAAAAAAGACCTAGGATTTTTTTTAGTGAACTGCCATGCTCACCAAAGTTAAGAAGATATGGCAGTCAAAAGAGCTCATTCAATCCTTAGGCTGTATTAACAGAAACATGGTATCCATAACAACTTTGATCTGTTCAGATGATACATCTAAAGAAATGAGTTGTTCTGAACCCCATATCTTTAAAAGAAACATATTCAGAGTAACATGACGAAGACGCTGAAGTTGATTTAAAAACTGCCAAAGAAGTCTGATAACTAGGACAGCATACACAAAAGTACAGACAAAATTTCTATCTTCATGAATCTCCCATAAGAGGGAGATTATAGCAATTTTACATGGTCCCCAAAGGAAGAATTCTTTCTATATAGCTGCAGAGAAGCAGATTTCAGCTTATATAAGAAAAAGTTTATAAGAACTAAATTTGTCCAAAAGTAGAATAGTGTGCTTGCCTCAGGATATAATGACCCTCCCAGCCCACCTCCCCCAGAGGCCTTCACTGGGCAGCCACCTTCAGCCCTGCTGCAAAGACCATGGCTGATTAGGCATATTGGATGTACAAAAGCTCTGGTTGCTTCCAGCTCTGAGATTATATAAGTCTAGGAATTTCTCCACAAATATGTTCATAGAATATGACTTTCATCTGAAAATAAGAATAAAATAAATAATAGATTTAGGAGTCCCTTTTGGGTTGACTTGTTACCTCTTTCTCTCTGGCATAATCCTCTTGACCATATTCCTCTTCATCATTTTGAGCCTGAAGAGCCACACTGCCAAAGTCTAGTGACATGGTCCTTCTGAAAAAGGAGGTTTTTCAACCCCAAATTCAAGAAACATTTAGTAAAACATAGTCCCACTCACATGGGCAATATCACCTAATAAAACATGCAATTGAAATAATTATAATACAAAACAGCATCTGATAAGTGCACAAGAGACATACAAGGTTCTTTGTGAAGCCTAATGGGAGAAAAGACCCTTAATAATTAAGTACATCAGAAGACATTTCCTAGGCATGGTAACAACTGAGTACAGTTTTAAAGGATGAGTAAGGATTCGACAATGGCAAGGAAAGATCTTCCAGGAAAAGAGAAGAGCCTGAGTAAAGGCATGGAGATGGGAAAGTATACTGTCATGGAGATAGGAAGTAGCCTCCTACAGGCATATTCACAGAGAACATGCAGGGGAGGTTGTAGTCAAAAGTGTTAGATATGAAAGAGTGAAAGTTATTAGAGGAGTAAAGGGGAATCATTAAAAGAGGAAAAGACTAAGACCAGGTCTTATGCCTAAAGAAGACGCCTGGAGAATTAAAAGGAGGTGGGAAGAGTGGTGGGGAGGCTCCAACGATAGTCTAAAAAGATGATAATGAAGGCATGTACTAGTACAGGATAAGACAAATGAAAGAAATAATTCAGAGGAAGGATCAATAAAACCTAGCAATTAACTGGATATGAGGGGCAAGATAGACGGAAGAATCAAAGATAATAGCAAGGTTTTGGATATGGGAGTATAAATCAATAGTAGGTGACATACGGAAATAATGTTAAAAGGAAGAACAGGTTTTTGGAGAAGGATAATAACTATGATTTACTTTCAACATGAGCATCTTATTTTAAAATCTCACTTATAATCTTAAAAAACCCTTATGAAAACAAAAAGTTAAAACCAAAAATTGTTGTGTTTGTCCTTCGTTTTCAAAGAGGACCATGGCATCAGGGAAATGATGACATGGCTTGCAGTTTGATTTGAGTGAGGGAGAGCTGTGCAAGGTCATCAGCTTCACTTTCTCCTACAGAGCCATCTGGATCCAGTGGCCAGATATTCATTGAGATGACTGGAGATGACCCAGGATGCAATGGGAGCCCCTGGCCCTTTTAGACTAAGGTCTTTTCAAGTAACTCACTCAGAGTGAGGTAATGCCCATTCAGTGAATAGGCCTCTTTAAGAAGTGAGTCAAGAGATGTCCCCTTTAATTCAAAAAAAAGAAAAAGAAAAAATCAAGCTGGGAGGGAAAGACCCTCACAGTTGCTGTTTCAAAGAGAAACAGTTAGCATCAACATTCACTCTAAGGCAGGAAGGCCCAAAATACAGCCATGATATGGAGCTTGGGCAGGGACCTATTGTGGTCCAATCTATGAACCTCAGAGTGAACTGGGAAAAAGACAAGACGAAAGAAAGAAAGGAAGGAAGGAAAGAAGGAAGGAAGGAAGGAAGGAAGGAAGGAAGGAAGGAAGGAAGGAAAGAAAGAAGGAGGGAGGGGGAGAGAGAGAGAGATCTAGCCAGTAAAGCCCAAGTAAAGTGGGCAACTTCTGGCCATCAAAATTTACCTTCTTTTGAAGAGGAGAAGGAGAGGGAGAGGTAGGCAGTAGGGCAAATATACAAAGTTTTTCAAAAATCAACCATCTAAACAAAAATCTGTATTAGGATTTTTAAACATTTTTAAACTTCTAAATACTTCATATTAAGATATGCCCTTTGATAATTATAATTTGATATTTTTAAGATCAGCCCCAATGCTGCATATAATATTAAAGTGATGGGTTATGTTTCATAGAACCGTTTTTCCCCCTTTTTTGTTAATAAGGGATAGCTCCTTGGAAAGGGGAGGGGAAGGGAAATAGTGAGAAATATAGGTGATGTGTTTTTTTAAAAGCTATCAATAAAAATTAATTTTTAAAAAGCAACCCTAAATTGTATGTTAGTTGTTTCTATCAAGAAGCCCATTTAAATCCTGGCAATTTCCATATGTTAAAGTCCTCTTGCAAGTAACAAATGTCCTGCTCCAAAATTTAATAAACTCAGGTTCTGGTACCCAAAGGAAACAAAACTGATCACTGTTCTGGCAGCTATGGAGAGGTCAATTCCAAAAGTAACAATAATTCCAAGATATTAAGAGTTGTAACACAAGGAAAAAGGCAAAGGATAGATTTTCAACTATAGTCACAAAGTTGCTAATGATTGAATTAACCCTAAAAGTATCCCAATTTTGCAAACTTCAAAGACTTCAAAGCCCTGAATAATCCTGACAAACAGAAAGGCATGACTGCTAGGCTTCTGATGATTTTATTCTTTTTAATGTTAACAAAATTTTTAGCCTCTCCTGAGTTTCTGACTTGTTCCTTTTACTACCATTTTGAAATACAAGAGAAACACATAAAATCCAAAGGATATTGTACTGTGGCAACTGTTGAAGACTGAATTCTCAGTTGGGATAATAACTGTTCAAAACACCTCCGTCTTGCAAAATGGCTACAAATCAATTTGTTTTATTTCCTGGAACTAGCTAGAAACAACCTCTGATGTTTGATTAATTTGTCCCTTGTTTGGTGGGATCAAATCATAAAAGACTTAGTGGACTTCTCTATCATATAAATCAGTATCAATAAAATAGACATCCCAACTCCAAATTATATACTACTAAAACCTAAGGTGTGTGCAAAAGTACTCATACAATCAACCTAGCAAATTTCAACCAAATACAACCAAACCATTGCAAAATACTGGCATATACTTTTTTTTTCCTCATTAAGGACACAGTTCCTTAAAAATCATTCATTTGAAAGAGGCTTGCAAGCAGTTGAACGAAGTGGAAAAAAGACTGGATTGGGAATCAGGATTCTAACTTTGTCTCTATAACCAAATAGCTGTATAAACTTGGGCAAATTTCATTCAATTATCTGGGTCTGTTTTGCCATCTGTAAAATGAAAGAGTTGAGCTCTGTAAGGTTCCTTTAAGTTCTAAAATTCTTTGGATTCAATAACTTTAAAAGGGTATATTTTAAATTAATAATTAAAATTAGCACATGCCATAAGTCAAAATGAAGCCAAAAGTCTTAATAATGATACCTTATTTGCATAACACTTTATGTTTTACAAAGTGGTTTTATACATATTATTTCATTTTGTCCTCAAAACAACTCTGTAAAGTGGGTATGATGAGAAAAAACTTAGGCCAGAAAGAACTGAATGACTTATCTAAGGTCATATTGATAATAAGTGGCAGGGTTCAAAATTGGGTTTTCTCTCTAATTCTTTCCAATATACACCCAGCTGCCTCTAGACCAGGGATTCTTAAGATTTTTGTGTGTCAGAATCCCCTGTGGAAGTCTAGTAAAGCCTACAAGTCCCTTTGCAGGATAATATTTTTAAATGCATAAAATACATAGGATTACAAAAGAAATCAATTATAATGAAATAGTTGTCAAAATAGTTAAAAGACAAGTTCACAGACACCAGGTTAAGAACCCTCACTCTATAAGGAAATTAAATAATCTCTGCTTCTCTCTTACACTGTCTTCAGTTTAAAAGATTGGATCTCAAGTGTCCATGGTTATAGACAGGGATTGGTGTTCTCTTATCCATAATGCCATTCTAGTGACAAGAGAAGCATCATGAAGGATTAATCAAACGTTGGGCAGACTGGCAAGAATAGATTATATGTCAGTGTATATTTTTGCATGCACATAAGTTTTCTGAGTCAACCTTCAAGTCTCATTTATGAAACATATTGACAGATATAAGTGTAATTTAAACAACAAAGCAAGGAAGACAGAAGTAAAAAAAAAAATGACCAAAATATTTTGGCCAAATGTAATGTAATCACTTAGAAAGGAACTAGGTTTTATCAGAGATGACCATGGTAGGAAGGATGAACAAATAAAATAGGAATCAGTGTAAATGATCAGTACAAATTTAAGACAAATTTTCCTTAAGGGAAAGCAATAATATTCTTTAAAGGCAGAAGATAAATGAGGAACAAAGAAAGATTGTCAATTCTATTTTGGAATATACTCATATTTAAGATGGAATAGTCTATGAAATAGTTTGCAACGAGTCTAAAGGAAATCACCTTAGGGACCATCATATCCAATCTCTTTTATTTTACACAAGAGGAAAATGTGGCCCAAAATTTAAGTGACTGTCTCAAATTCTAAAAAGTACAAAGCTGTTTCTGGATATAAATGTGAGCTACCATCTATCATATGTATAAATAGTCCTGCAATATCACTAGCTATATAGACACAGCACCTTTGAAAGACATGTGTCTGATCCTGGCTAGCTGTATAATTTTGGTTAAGTCACAAATTCTCCAATTTTTTCCCCTAATTTTATTTTCCTCCTCTATAAAACAGGATGCTCTACCTATTCAGAGTTGCTGTAGGGATCGAATGAGAAAAATAAGAAAATGCTTTTGTTTTCTCCAACACTATGCAAATGTAAGGTAGTCCAAGAAGACAAGCATGACTTGGGCTGAATATTGGGGTGGGAGGCACTAAAAAACTATGTATGTCTGATCCATCCTAAATTCCCAGTCCTACTCTATCTGGTACTTTTTGCTTGGTGCCTACCACAAAGCTCCAAGTTCTGATCTCCACACTCCTCTGGCTCACTATTTAGTATGACTCTATGCAGAGTAAATTCAGAAGGGCCTACTGGCATGTTATGTTAATTCCCTTCTCTACAAGTGCCAAGTGCAAGCACTACTATACACACCTAGCATCAAAAAAAAAGAAAAAGTAATAATAATTTTTAAAGTAGACAAAGGGCTCACCTGTGGTTGTAATATGTCAAAAACTGCTAAGAAAATGTGTAAAGACATCTAAAATTCATTCACTCTTTTAGATGAAGACCAAGTCTTATAGCAAAAAAAAAAAAATCAAACTGGTTTTCTAAGGACAGCTATAGATAAGTTACAATAACTTAAGATGAATGTGTAGTTGTTGATTACAATCACAGATGTGGAGCTCTAAGGAAGTAGAGAAGTCATCTAGTCTAGACCCTGCATTTACTGATGAGAAAACTAAAGCTCAGACAAGGAAAGTAACTATTCCAAGGTCACATAGGTAGTAACTAAGAGTCCACATTAGAAGGTCTTTTGACCCCAAATTCAATGGATTAACCAAGTACTTTTATCAGGTTTAAGATAATGAATTCAGTTTTTAAAATATTCAAAAATAAACAGTCTTTAAAATTAAAAAAAATTGGAGGGGCTAACTGGCACAGGAGGACCTGAGCTCAAATCCAGCCTCAGACACCTGACACATTTACTAACCCTGGGACCTTGGGCTAGTCACTTAACCCCAACTGCCTTCCAAAAAGCAAAAAAAAAAATTTTTAATTATCAAGAAATAATACACAGAAAACAAATTTTAAGGCTTAAGAGATGTTCAAATAAGCAAGTGAATGAAATCAAAGTCTCAGCATTTGAAAAAGTGAAGTTAAATTATCCACCAGAAAAATCATTTAGGGCCTCCAAAGATAACAAGCAAGTTAGAGCATTAGTAAATATGTAAGATAAAATCCTATCTTATCTTAAGAAAGAAGCAGTACGGAGTAGTGCACAGACAGCCGCCGAGGAGTCAGGAAGACTTGAGTTCAAATTCCACATCAGCTATTTACTAGCGGGGTGAATCCTGGCAAGCCACTGAACCCTATTTGCCTCACTTTCCTCATCTGTAAAATGAGCTAGAGAAGGAAATGGCAAATCACTTGAGTTTCTCTGCCAAGAAAACCCCAAATGCGGTCACTAAGAGTCAGACACAGCTTAAACACAAAACCAACACCTGAAAAACCGGTCTTTTTCACTCTGTACAGTTCAAGGATAAGATGATTCCACTGATACTGCGAACTTCCTGAGAAAGAACGACGTTCTAATTTCACGTGGACCATTATTCACTCTTAGAGAGTTAGTTGGGGCACTGAAAATTTAATTACGTGATTTGCCCAGGGTCACAAATGCCAGTAGGATTTAGAGATAGGATTTTAATCCAAGTCTCCCTCGAGTGGATGAGACAGACAGACAGACACCGCGGACATCGTTCCCTCGGGGTTAAATGCCCCCACCTATCCCCGGGGCAGCCACTGTAAGTGCTAAGCTTAGACACTCTAAGGTCCTCTCTTGCTGGCTCTCTTTAGAAGAAGGGGGAGCACTTCTATGTTTGGTCCCGCGGGGGACCGGCCACTGGGACAGGATGGGGCACCGGGCCAAGGGTCAAGGACGTGGCCCGGGAGGTCTTCACCTGGTGGACCTCCTTTAGAAGTGCCCCTACCCACCTAGCACCAAGAAGGGCGGGCATTGCTACGGCTGGTCCAAAGCGGACCAGTCAGGGAGGCAGGCCCGGGTCCGGGAGGAGCACCCAGCCCCGGGCCTTAGCTTAGCCTTCGGGCCGGGCCGCCAGAACCCGGGCCTTGATAATTCCAGAATCTAGGTACCCGGAAACCCCGAGACGACTGACCGGGCCTCGGGCTCGGACTGAGGAGAAGGGGCACCTGCCGGGTTTGGGATGACAGACTGAAGCGGGGCTGGGGCTCGGTGGCCCCAGGGTCCCCCAACGGGGAAGCCCCACGGAGCGCGTCTCCAGCCCCCTTCCTACCCGCTGCCGCCTCCCCAAAATGCAAAAAGCGAAGCTCTCACCGGGGGCAGTGGTCTCCGCCGCCGCCGTAGCCGCAGGGGGTACGGGAACGCTGGAAAAGGAAACACTTTCCAGCAGTGCCCCTTCACATAACACAAAACCCCCCGCCGCTCCTTCCTCGTTACAACCGAACCGTGAAGTGAGGTTGAAGCTTGAGGAGCAGTGGACTCCTGCAATCAACGAGCAGAAAACCCGGAGGTAGGCGGGGCCAAATTGGCTTGGGGGCGGGACTCGGAGGTTCAGCGTGCTACTTCTTCCAAGCTAGGTTGCAGCACCACTCGCGGTTGCGAATGTGAGGCTGTTTGAAAGCGGGCGCCAGAGCTGGCGGGAAGTTCAGGTCACTCGACCATTGGTGGAGGCACAAGCCAATCAGAGCCTGCTTGCTGGAGGGGCGGGTTGATAGGTTACCTAGGCACCCAAAGTCCAAGTTTTTAAGTCCTATGATTTCAGACTCTTTACAAATGAAATTCAGAAAATTCAAGGGACTTGTCCATGTGGTTTTCCAGGACAGAATATAGACTCCTTAAGGGCAGCATCCCCAACACCTAACGCAATTCTGGACACAATGTGGTGTGTGCTAATAAATGCTTATGGATTAATAGATTCATTGATAACAATGCTAGACTATTATCAGATCCAGGACTCGACCTCAGGTCTTCTGAGTGCCAATTTAGTGCTCTTTTCCTCACACTACGTGGCTTAAGTAAATGGTTAGAGTCACTTTCTTGGAAAGAGATTAATTTTATCTTCATTCTTTAAGGGAAGGAAGAATTATTCACATTGGGAATTTGGGAATGAAGATTAATGACCACAGCATTTTGTGCAATCTGGTTGTATCTCTGACTGAAGAACCAGATCTGAAAAACATAATGGTATTCAAAGGGTTTTCAGCCTCTTGGTCAGTCTTTGTAAACCTATATAGGATAGTCTATCAGTCCAAGGACAATTGCCAACAACAAACACTTTTATTGAGTCCTACCTCATACAAAGTAGTCACTGTGCTTAAACCAAATACTTTGACAATTCTGTAATCTCTTTATGGATATACTTCCTTCAAAGATGCAGATCACAGACCATTCATGTCTGACCAATCTATGTGAGTCTTGTCCAAGTCTCATGATTTCTCTACCCATATACACATACGTGCACCTATACATTAATTTTCCTTACTCTTGCTTTGTGACCAAGCCAGCTTTTTTTCTTATTATACATCTCCCCATTGGCATCCTTTTCACCAACTCATGTCTTATCATGTCTTATGTTTTATAACCTGTTCATATCTACCATGTTACTCTTAACTTTAATTCTTGGAGGTTAGCATTCCATGACTTTCAGGAACACTAAAGAATACTAATATTAAAAGGACCTTTGTTTTAAGGGTCATTAACAGAACTTTGCAGTTCTCCAAAGATAATCTGGTATACTTCCCTCTTCTTCTTTCACTCTGGGCTTAGTCCATCATGTGTTTGTAGTAGTATCTGTCCCAGACAGATATACAGATGGATTCATTCTTTGGATGGCCCACCAACTGCATATCACAGTCTGGGTGACAGATATTTTTCAACTTTTTTTTTTTCTGTGAGGGTAGTTATGGATCTCAGAAGACACTGCAGTATCCTAGGACTCAATGAAACTGGCACAAAGTAATCTGCCAATAGAAACATCGGGGAGTCTTGACTAGCAGTAAAGTTTCTCTCTTCCCTTGGGTTGCACGTAGCATCCTCCACAATGCTGATATCACTTTGTTGAGCATGTGTGACTGTGCTAGGCTGCACTGATCTCTGGAAATAAAAAGAAGTAGGAGGCACAGTTCTCAGTCTAGAGGGGCTTACAATCTTGTTAGAAAGAGGCAGATTCAATACAGTGCCATTCCTACTATGAACCAAGCAAATGAATTGGACAATAAATATTTTTTAATAGTTGTTTTCAGTCATATCCAACTTTTTGTGATCCCATTTGGGGTTTTCTTGGCAAATATACTAAAATGGTTTGCCATTTCCTTCTTCAGCTCATTTTACAGATGAGGAAAGTGAAGCAAACAGAGTTAAGTGACTTGCCCAGGGTCACACAGCTAGTACGTATTTGAGGCCAGATTTGAACTGTAGGCCCAGCACTCTATCTATTTTGCCACTTAGCGGTCCCACAAGAAACACTACGTCATCTTAACATCTTAACGTACTGATCCAGTCTATCTTTCCATAATAATTTCACCTTACTCCCCGCCTTATTCATCCTGTGTTCCAGCCAAATTTGCCTATGTGCTGTACCCCAAACTCATAATTCCATTTCTTGCCTTTGTGCTTTTCCAGTGCCTAGCATAGGCATTGACTTGCACATGGTAGGTAGGCACTAACAGGCAAGTATGGCAAAAAGCCCTGGAAACAGTAGTGTTCCCCGGGTCACCAGCTCTGCTTTTAGTCTGACTCCACAGCAATCATCCAGGGAGACACTCCTTTAGGGGAGGGGCCCTATCATCCCTGATACAATCCATGCTGCCATTAACACCAACTGCCACCAATGGGGCTGGCAAACCAGCCTGAAGCAGCAAGGTGTCTTGAGGGAGAGACAACAGGAGGGATGTTCTAGGTGGGTCAATGAGGCAGCCAAAGTCAGGGCTTAAACAGTGTACTTTATTTAATTAGGGCCTTTTGGTGATGCACCTAGTGGATTCACATAAGGCTAGCTCCCTAAAGACCCCCTGGAGTTACACTTAAAAGATTTATATCTGAGACCCTGACTGAAACCAGGCCTTTTATCCCCAAACTTCAGATAGCTAAAAAAGACAAGTCTCTTATAAAATTATCAGTCCTGTTAATGGGGTGTTGGGGTACCTATGTTTGTAACATCCAGTTGTAACTTCAGTGTGTAAAATCACACTTGTGTTTGGGAACTATATAGAGTAGAGTCTTTTAGGAAAGTTGAAAGCCTGAAGTCTAAGGTGTAGAGAAGAAAATTGATAAAACATATGGAACACAAGGCCAAAGAGATTAGCTTTGATTTCCTAGATTATTATTTTCTGCCTGTACAAAACTTGCTAAGATATACCAAACAGGATACTCCCCCTCCCTCCTATAACTGACTATCCACCTGTCCTGCCATCTGTTCACCCACATCATCCTTTCACACACACATATGCACACACATACATATATCCATATATATGGACATATATTTATATAAACAGATACGTGTGTTATGCACACATATACATACATACACACATTTCCATACGCATACACACATATATATATACGTATACATACACACGCATACGAATTCTTGTACCCATGCATATATTCTGGAGCAGAGGAAGGGTGACTCCCATACACTGGATGGAATATATGCCAGTTTAACATATAATTAAAATTTAATTTAAAAACAAAACTTAAAAACATTTCATGTACCTCATTTACATTTCAATGGAAATGTAATGCCAAACAACTGCAGAGATACTCAGGTTTGGCTAGTCTTACCCACTGAAACAATGTATTCCTGAGAAGTACTAGACTAGTAGAATGTTAGACCTTAAAGCAGTGGTTCTCAACTTCCTAATGCCATGACCCTTTCATACAGTTCCTCATGTTGTGATGACCCCCAACCATAAAATTATTTTCGTTGCTACTTCATAACTGTAATTTTGCTACTGTCATCAATTGTAATGTAAATATCTGATACGCAGGATGTATTTAAATTGAACATAACCCACAGGTTGAGAACCACTGCCTTAAAGGAATCTTTAGTATCATTCTTGTCTAGCTCCCCTCAAACTAGACCAGGAACTGCAGCTTTAGGATGTGCCATGACTTGTCCAAGGTTCTGATCAGTTGCCAAACCTTGATTCTACCCTCACAACCTTTTTCCTTCTCTCTATTCAGATTGCCACTTAGTCTCAAAACCTTCTGGTCTGGAGGTTTGTAATAGCTTCCTACTTGTTCTCCCAGTTTTCAGTTCTTCCGTATCCCATCATTCTTTCACACAATTGCCAAAATCATTTTCCTAAAGCACAGATCTCACTGTAGCATACCCCTGCCCAAGAACCTTCAGTAGCATCTTATTTCATCTAGTCTGATGAGGTCTAGTAAATTTCAAATTTGGGAATTTTAATAGAAGTCAGAAAAATATGGCAGTTCTTCTGTACTTTGCCCCAAACAGACCACATCTGGAATATTGGGTTTACTTCTAGTTACCATAATTTAAGAAAGATGTTGAAAAGTTGGAGATGTCCAGAAGAAGGCAACTGGGTTGGTGAAAGGCATGGAGTCTATGTCATAGAGGAATTTGTTGAAAAAACTGGGGATGTTTAGCCTGGAGAAAATAAGATGGGTAGGGAGGGGCATGATAGCTATGCTTTCAAGTATTTAAAAGGCTGTCAAGAGGATTAAACTTATTCTCTTTGGCACCTGAAGGAAGAATCAGAAGTAATAAGTAGAAGTTGTAAAGAGGAAAATTTGGATTTGATATCAGGAAAAAAAGCACTATCAATTAAAGCTCTCTAAAAGTGGAATGGGCTGCCCTGGGAAGTGGGGGGGCAGTTATTCAAGCAAAGCTTTATGCCCACTTGTTAAGCCCATTATATTAGGGATTCTCAAGTGTACCTTCCAACTTAAAATAATATGATTCTGTAATTTAATCAGAGACCATTTAGAAATTTACACTTCACCTTCTTTAAATGATTAATAGAATGTCATATTCATTTACATCAAAATATAAAATATATATCAGAATATTTAAATATATATGATATATCAGAAAATATAAATATAGAATATATAAATAAATATAATATAAACATATGACATATATAATATGTCAGAATATATAAATATAAAAATATGTTAGAATATAATATGTCAAAAATAATGTCAGAAAAGTCAAATAATGTGGCAGACCCATGGAACTATGGGAACACATGGGAAATAACAGTTTTGTTGATTTCATGTTAATGAAGTCAGAAAAAGAGAAAAAGAAGGAGTAGAAAATAGATAAGGCCATCTACGGATGGACAAACAGAGAACCAAAGAGCTTAAGCTACTTGCCCAAGGTCATACAGATAGTAATCATCTGAAGGTTTGAATTTATGTATTTATAGTTTGTACTTCTTTGAAAACTGTTCCTGTCTCCTGATCACTTGTCTAATGGGGAAATGGTTCTTGATATTAGATATTTTGGCACTCTGCTAAATATTTACATAGCCCTCCTGCCCATATCCCACAGAGAGTCAGTTAGGGTAAGTTGGGGGCCCCTCATTCACCTCTACATTGTTCTGGCAAGCAACTATGGGAGCCAGTTCACAGAGCTACTAGCAAGACTTCTTTCTGACTTGGAATCTAAATATAGAATATCATATTCATTAAACTCCATTCTTCTCTTCCCATCCCCACAATGTGTTGAGGTATATATGGCTCCTCCTCAAATATCATTTCATCACCTCCTTCAGTTGTCTCACCTATATCTTTGCTTACTTTCATTATAAGGCTAACAATATGCCTTCTTTCATCTCTGGGCAGAAGTTAGCTTCATAAAGGTTTTCTTCCTCTAAATCCTACCTCCTGCATTCATGACTGATCTCCTCTTCCCAAAGCTAGTTTAAGAGAGGTTTTCTCATTTACTTGTGGCCTTGAGGAGCGCTCCTCAAAGCTATGCCCATTGTTAACTCTTCCCAAGGGACTTGCCTGAGGTAGTTATTGACAGAACAGAGGCTTGAACCCATGTTTTCTGATTCTAAGTCCAGAATACTGTCTTCTGTACCTCCTAGCCTATCATTAGTGGAAGCAGTAACAACAGTGCAATGGGATATTGCAGGGGGCCAAGGGTAGTTCCTAGGGGAACTAGTTAGGATCCTGGAATCTGAAAGCACTGGAGAAATCTGGATACTATTCTTAGAACCCTCAAAATGCTGATGGTTTCCACTATGACCCTTCAAAGAGTAAATGGTAAAGGGAGACAGAAAATGAAGAGAATGTGGAAGTGGCAAGTGAGATAGAATAGTAGGAAGAACCCTACAAAGCAGGGCGAAGAGAGATAGTTGCCTGTAAGAGTGGAATGAGGAACATGGATTTGGGGGAAGGGTGAAAATAAAAATACTTGGGTTGAAGAGGGGACGGTTAGATAAGTAACATTTATTCAGGGTGGAAGCTTCTACATTAAAGTTTAAGGTCTCTGTGTGAGTTCAATGTGTGAGTAAGTCTGGCACAGCAGCAAATCATGATTCCTAAGAGATTTAAACATATTTGAGAAAGAGATATGTGTGGAGGTAGGAATAGAGTGCCAGGCCTAGAGTCAGAAAGACTCATCCTCCTGAGTTCAAATCTGGCCCCAGACACTTCCTAGCTGTGTGACCCTGGAAAAGTCACTTAACTTCATTTGCCTCAGTTTCTTCATCTGTAAAAATGCGCTGGAGAAGGAAATACCAAACTACCGTTTCAGCTATTGTCAACTCATTGGTTGTTTGTTGTGCAGTCTGGGTACCAACAATTAAAATGACAGCTGTAGGCAATCACCCTCTGTCCTCCTCCCAACCCAATTTTGCCATCTCTCCCTCAGAAGCCAAATGGGGTCCACAAAAAAGTAAAGGGTATTTGAAATTCCTGTACATTTGAGGGATCCCTTCAGCCACAAAAATTCCTTACCTGGTGAACAACTCTCTGTTGGTGGCTTTTATTTACTTAGCTAGGATACAGTTTTTCACTGCATAATAGTCACAACTGCATAATCATTGCACCCTGTTTTTTCAGCCCAAAAACTGGTTTATAACCTTTCATCACATAATTGTTGCATGGTACAATTCTGGTCCCCACTGCTTTTAAAAGGTGAACAGAGCAACAATGTATTTACCAGTGGCATATGGATACACATTTATCTCTTGCACATTGCAAGCCACAAGCCTAGAATTCTCATGCATCATCAGTATTCAATTTTAACGTATAATGCATTGTCAGTATTCAGCTTTAATGTATATTCACAAGTATTCTGTATATCCTAATCTTGCACCAAAGCCAGTTGAGTAATAAATAATTTTTAAGTAATAATGGCAAATTTTTTAAAGAAAAAGCTTTATATAATGGTCACACCCCACTTTTTTTACAAAAAATTGTCATAAAATCTGCGATGATTATGCAGTGAAATATGGTAGTTTTTAGAGAACAGACACCGTCTAGTTTTCTGGGCCCTATCACAGCTGGTACTCTGTTGCTAGGCACTGTGCTGAGCACTTTACAAATCTCATCTCATTTGATCCTCAAGAACCCAGAATCACTTACATGGTACAATAAGGCATCAGAAGAGTAGAAGGACTTTGGTAGAAGTTGACATTTCTAGAGAAGGAACTCTTCCCTTTTTTGTGTCATGAACTCAAAACTGGCAAGTTGGGTGAAGACTTTGGACCCCTTCTCAGAATAATGTGTGTTTTAAAAAAAAAATTCATAATTGAAGGAATTGCTCACATTGGAGGTTAATGAAAATAAAGATTTTTTCCCTAAGTTTAAAGACCCCACCCCTACCCCAAAATCTATCCACAGATCCATTGGTTAAAGTGTATCTCTGAGAACCTCAGATTAAACACTCCTGCTCTAACACCTTATACAGTATCAGTCCCTCAGAGCAGAAATGCCAGGTCTACAGTGTGTATTGTCACAAAGCAATACTAATATTTATTTGTTTCTTTTTTTAAAAAGTCATTTACATGTGTTCATAAGCCAGTTCAAGGCAAAGAAGAGAGGAAGGAAATAGAGTTTAAAATGTAACAGCATGCAATCAAATCTTTTTTAATGCGAATTATTTTTTCAAATGTATTACTTGCTCATTCAGCTAGTTTACCAGTTTGAGTCACATCACAGTCAACTACAGATTATCTATATCTCTTTGTATTGGGAGCTGTTCTCTGCTGCCCAGCTACCAAGGCCCCATTCCCCTTAACCAGGAAATCTGAGGCAATCTTGCTCAAAGCAGCTGGATTACTCATGGTTTTCCATTATCCATACCCACACTCCCCTTCATTGGCACAGATAATCAAGAATTGATCATATGCAAAATTGAGTTTAAAATATTACCTATTTGTAAAAAGAAAACAAGCATACCCAAAGATTCATTGGCAGTTGTAGTAAAATTATATGTAGGACATTTAAAAAATGTAGAAACTAACATGCTTCATCTCGGAATATTTCTATGCAAAAAAAAGATTCCTCATTCAATTTTTTTATTTAGCCTTAGTATTTTGTTTAAACCTTAGTGAATAAATATTTCACAATTGCAAAGCTGCATCTACACAGCCCAAATGCAGTGAGGTTAAGGCAGCTATCCAGGTAACTCAGGGCAAAACAATTTGTTATGCAATTACAAAACTGAAAGGTAGAGCAGAGAACTGAGACAATCATCTGATAATTCAGAAAAGATAATCTGCTCTCGCTATGATTATCTTTATTCTTCAGGCAAAAATAGTTTTGGCTTAAATTATCTGAAAGATTATCTCAATTCTCTCTTTCACTGTATGGGGGCAAACACAGTGGGTTAATGAGGGGGGAAAAGTATTTATAGCCTGATTTATTCAAATTTATTGTCAACTCTGATCCAAATCATTTTTTAATGCTACGCATAGAACCAGACTTTTAGAGTTAGAATGGACTTTAGAACTCTTCTAGTCCAATTCCCAATCCTTCATTTTAAAAATTGGTAAACTAAGGTACAGAGATGATCAGAGATTTGCCCGTGTGCACAATGTTATTCAGTGGCAGAGTTAGGATTACCATTTAAATTTCTTGCCTCTCAGGTCAGTGAGCTTGTGGAAGAGTCAACCTTTTCCAAGTATTTGGCTTTAAACATTTTTCACCTTCTCTGTTGTTTGTCTATTCAGAACTGGAAAAGGTGGATAGTGTGATTCACTGCAAAGAATTAGTGGGGCATAAGGGATGGAGGGCCAAACTTGGACTTAGGAAGACCTTGATTCCAGCCCTAGCCTGGCACGTACTAGCTGTGGGACCATGAGCAAATCACTTAACTGCCCAGTGTGCCAGACAACTCTCAAAAACTGTTAAGTGACAGATGAGTTATTTGTCTGCATTGGTTGAGGGAGTTTCCATATTAGGAGTTCCATATGCCAATAAAATAACAGGTCCAGACCAAAAAACCCCAACAATAACAATGCAAGGCTCACTGACAACCAATCACAGGGCTTCTCCCCACCCTATGCTCTGCCTTACACTTCAAATAAATGTCCTGAAACAAAGCTGGAAGCAAAAGTTTCCCCCAAAAGAGTAGAAACAGATGTTGAAATGCTGGCTTCCACATTCATTCAGACTGATTTGTACCTTACAAAAAATATTTGTTTGCCATCTTATAAACCCATGCTGTATGTACGAAGAGAGCAGCTACCTCCTCCCAAAAATATTCCTTATTTTGTAGAATTATCTAGGCAAAATTTCAGGGAATCTGCTTAAATCGGACAAGCGGGACAGATTAGGTCTGTCCAGTTTCCCACCACTTGTTTCTACAACATGACTGCACAGCAAAGATCTGGAAATATTGATTCTGCAGAGCATAATGTTGCCTTAAACAATAGCAAATGAGAAAGACTGACCCCTTCACTCACTTTTGTAGACACGACCTGTGTTAAGTATCTAATTAATTTTAAATGTTGGTTTTTAAAGTGCTGCTAAAAGCAAAAGAGAAATTAAAGTCAGTAACTATTAAACAAATGGCATTCTTTTTTTTTTCTTAGCAAGACAAAATGTTGTGGTTTGTTTTTTTTTGGCAAATGGTTTTACATGACTAGAATGCAAAAACACTTAAAATCTCTCCAACCAAATGAAAATGTCCCAATTATCTTGAGTCAAAAGGCACATACAACTGTCTTAGCAGTTCATTCAAGTTGTCTTTTGCATGTGGTGGTTAAACTGTGCTTTCAGCTTGTTATCCATGCAGTGTGACCTTAAAAGTGACATCTGTGCATGCTTAAATTTCCTTTCCCATATGGGCAAATTGTCTTCTCTCCTTCTGATTTATTTTTCATTTTCTGAAGGTTAAGCTTCATGCTTCAAAGAAGGACACCTCTTCCATACTGCCTTTTCAAAGGTGTGGTTGACAGGTCTCTCTTTAGAAAAAACAGTTGAGATTATTTTTAATCCATCCTCCTATCACAGGTTGACATTCCTTTGCATTTCAGGGTCATGGAGTTCCAATGCTGTCATTTGTAGGGCTGGAAGTGGCCTTTTTGATTCTCTTTTCTTACGGGCTGTCTAAGGCTTACTTCACTTCCAGAAGAGACTATCGGCAAACTATTCTCCATATGGTAGCGAATGAGGTGACCCACATTATCAAATACATGATCTTTGGTCCTCACCTTGTAAAGAAAGTACAAAGAGTCTTAGGTTAGTTAGTAATAGCTTCTTTGAAAGGAAAAAAATATATAATAAATACTAGCTAGACAAACAGACTAACTATACCAAAATGAATGATTAAAACCTTTCTCTAAAATACATGTTTTGCTGCCCTGCGAGACAAAATCAGACATTTACAACTTCATATTGGGGGTTGGTCAGGAGAGTTCCCTGATCCAGTCTGATGAGTTTATGTATGGGTAGGTGAGCCTTTGTTGGGGCTTGGATTTTATTTCATCAACTATGAAGTAATTGAGTGGTATGGACTATAACTGGCTACTTTTCGTGTTGGGCCTTTAAAAGGGTGCCTTCAAAGCAGAGCTCTTATATCCACTCTTTAAGTTTCTGATCTCCAACTTATGCTCAATTGTTTCTTTATCTCTTCAGAATGAGAAACTGGCCTTCACCTATTAACTGATTCATGACACATAACATTGCTGCACAATAGTCCTTCAACTTTGCCCTTATGAACTCTGTCTCATTCCCCATTAGAGACTGTTCTAAGTCTCTCCTCTCCTCTTAACTTCAACCCTACCTCCTTCCCCCACACTTAGATTCCCCAGAGGTCATCTGACGTGAAACTCTCTCAGCTTCTCTCCACCATTCCTCATAACCTCTCAGCAGCAGCATCCCACTGCCCACTAATTCCTTTCTCTGCGCACTTGATTCTCTTCCATCCTCCTCTCCAGTTCACCATATCTAAAACTGAACTCCTTATCTTTTCATATAAACTGCTCTTCTTTCTGACTTTGCTGTTTTTGTGTATAGCATTACCCTTCACTCAGTCTGGTGTGTTCATAACTCTGGAATTATCTTAGTCTCCTCCCTCTTCCTCACCTCTCATATCCACTTACCAAGGAATTTGCCTCTACGATTTCTCTCATGTATATTGCTTCCTCTCTATGCCCACAACTAACACTCTGGTACAGGCTGTGATTACCACTTACTGAACTACTGCAATACCTTTCTCATAAGTATTCCCTTCTGTGCCATCTATCCCCCCAATCTGCCCTCCATATCACTACCAGAATTTTTTAAAAAAACATATAGTTATGATAATGTTTCTCCTTTGTTCAAAAATCTTTGGTGAATCTAATGGTCCATTGAGTAAAATTAAATTCATATTCTGTGCATTAAAGACTTTATAATCTGACACCACCCTACCTTTCTAGCATTATTTTATGTTACTCTCCTCAATGAACGCTATGCTCCAGACAAATATGACTACGCTTTGTCCCTCAAACAACCACTGCTTTCTCATCTCAAACCTCTATGATTTTGCTAAAATTATACTAGGAATGTTCTCCCTCTATGATTTTGCGTAAGTTATACTAGGAATGTTCTCCCTCACCTTCTCTGGTTGAATTCTTCTCCATACTCTAAAACAAATGCCACCTTTTCCGTGATACTTCCCTTGATCCCCCTTACTGTTAATCAATCCTCAAACTTCACATAGCACTTTTTTTTTGAGGGGGATGAGGTTAGGGAGAGGCAGAGTAAAGATGACTTTTGTATATCTATCTATCTACATATATATATATGTATATGTGTGTATTTATATATAGATAAATACATATGTATATACATATCTATATATCTATATAATCTTGTAAAATATAGCTCTATGGGTTTTTTTTTAACTTTCCTACTAAATTGTAAGATTTTTGAGGGCACATCCTACGTCTTGTCTGCTTTGTATATAGTAAGCTCTTTATAAACCCTTGTTACCGGATATTTGCTTTTCTTGCTGACAATAGGACTATAACAGGCAGCCAGAGAGAGGAAGAAAGTTTACCTGCCCTCCACAGTTCAGGGGAATGAATTGTTTCACTTTTCATCCCAAGTCTTAAGAATTGAAAGCTCTGTTGAACTTTTTCAGAAACTGAACAAAAAGTGAATATGCATTCTAAAACTTCCTTAATTCTGAACCTTCAGACTATCTCTGATAGTTATCACTTTTGAGGGTGATGTCTATAAAGAAAAACTGGCGATACCTTGCCTTCAGGGTCCACCAGCAGAAGGTGTTTTGCCTGACCTCCTTGTAAGCCACTCAACACGTATTGACCAGGTGATGTTGCACTTTCTCGAACCAAAAAATCTCCATCCTTAATTAAAAGGCTTTCTGCGGCTTTCCGGCTTAGTTTGCCATGGTAGCAGTCTTCATTCCTCAGTTGTCGTTTGATTTGGGGCAGAGCATACAGACCAGCCATCCTGCTTGTGGCACTTGGTTGAACCGTTTCTGGTACTTCTGAGAATAAAAATAAAGAACAAAACATCAATGCTATTTCCCCTCCTTTCAACAAGAGTTTAGTTCGGGCTTGCTACGTGCAAGTTTAGAGGCAGTGTGGAGAGAGAGCCAGGAAAGACAGGAGCCAAAGTCCTGCCTCTGACACACACCAACTATGTGACCATGGGTGAAGCCTTCACCTCTCAGTGTTCAAGGCCAATGGTGTCAGCCTCAAATAGAAACAGGCCGCCAAATGGCTACATAAGGATACCTGCTGGCTGCAAACTGATTTAGAAAACTACATATTAATATTATTTCTGCTTTATTATAATTTATTTATTTTTGTTTCTATTAGTTTATTTTTGCATTTTATTTGTTAAATTTTTCCCAAATACATTTTAATCTGGTTTGGAGGACCCATCATGGCTGTGTGATTGCCACCTGTGCTCTAGGCAACTCTCTCTGAGTTATCGATGTACCCTGGTAGAAGGCATTTCCTTACCAGGGAGATTCCCTATTCCAGTGAAATCACAGAGCCATTCCCTATGGCCGTTTGCAAGGCAAAAGTTGTAGACAAAAACACAAAAACTGAACAATTTCTGCCTTCAAGGAGCTTACATTTTCCTAAGGGATACAGCATTTTCATAGAAAAGTAAATAAAAGATAGTAATTTTTTCTTTTTAAAAGTTTTGACTTAATTTTTTTCTTTTTTATTAATGAATGCAAACATTTCACTATACAAAGGAGAGTGAGAGGCTTATATGAAGAACTGTGAACTGTTATGTACAATCTGGTGATTTTTTGTGTTGTTTTTTTTAAAGAAATCATATATGACCATCTCGGGGGGGAGGGGGAAGGAAAAAAAGAAGAAAAAAAGAAATTTACATGGTAACTTTGTTATATATTTAAAAGGAATAGCAAGTTGTAAGTATGAGATTTGCAGTTTCATGTGCAATCATATATTTTATTATACTATGTTATAGAAAAATACTTGTTTTATTCCATAAATTGAAAATAAAATTTAAAAAAGAACTACATGTGTGTGTGTATAAATAAAACTTAACAAGGTAGTAACAAAAATGCTCTATTTGTTTGCAACACCTGTACTTTTTTTTTATTATACTCTTGTGTGTATTTTTCTTTTAATAAAATATTCTAAGGACTAAATGCAATTGTTTGAGCAGAAGCTCCTAAAATTTCTACAGTCTCTGAAACATGGCCGTGGGATGGGAAGAACACCAAAATTAGAATCCGAGGGTCTGGATTTGGAAACTGATTCTGCCGTTTACCCCTTTGGGCTTCAGTTTCCTTATGAATAAAATGAGGGAATTGGTCTACATTAGAAGAGTCAAATTCGCTGGCCAAATGGGACTGCAGCCCAAACCATGTTCAAATGTGTTTGGAAAATATTTAACAAAATAAATGAAAATATAATATAATATAATTAATGTTAATTTGTGGGTTTCTAAGTTAATGTGCCTCCAGTGGGGATCCTCTTCTATTTAGGTCTGATAACGCTGGCCTAGAGGTTCTCTAAGGTCTCTTCCAGTTTTTTAACCCATGAGCCTATGAATATAGCCACACACCCTCTTTGGCTTCTGTTATTGGAAAAGCCTCACTCGGATGCATGGGTGGTCCCTTCCAAAAGGAAAAGGGGAGAAGGTTCCATAAGAACAACCTATGTGACCAGAAAGGGGAGAGCTTTCATGTCCATTTCAATGCCTTGCTGGAATATTTTTTTTTAATGCCCAAAAGTTCTCATGCCCTTTCCCATATGTTTTTAACACTTCACATCTTTGACTGAATCAATATACTATTTCTACAGAACCTTTCAACCCACTATCAATCATCAATGAAGCTTTTCTTATGTTTAAGGCACCATGCATGCTGGGCTGGGGGTGAAGTTGGGGTAGACAAGAAAAAGACGAAACAAAAATTATCTCTGCTCTCCAGTTGCTTATATTTTACAAGGGAGGTGGGGATGGGGTGAGGAGATAACATGGAATTTGGTATATATCTCTATTTATCTATATCTATCTATCAAATATATATGTATATGTGTATATATCCACATAAATGTATATGTCTAGATGTGTGTATATGTATATGTGTGTATGTATGTGTGCATACGTATATATGTATGTATGTATGTATTCATGTATATCTATGACAATTTGAGTAAGGTAAGAGCACTGAGAATTGAGAGAACAAGGGCTTCTAGAAGGAAGTAGTAGCTCAGCTGACTTTTGATGAATCCAGGGATTCTAAGAGGCAGATACAATGAAGGAGACAGCTAGCAAAAGCATAGAAAAAAGAGATGGAATAGAAAGTTCAAGGAATTGTGAGATGTCAGTTTGGCTAGAGAAGGTAAAGTACATAAGGAGGAGCCCTGGGAACAGAGCTTAGAATTTCAGAGTTGGAAGTGACTTCAGTGGTCATTGTCACTGCAATATGCAGCCTTAGTCTGAAGACCTCCAATGTGGAAAAACCCATTACCTCCTAAGCTGACCCATTTCACTTTGGAAAAGCTCTCATGGTTAGGATTTCTTATTTTCCTGACATCAAGATAAAATTTGTTTCTTAGCAAGTTCCATTATCACTCCTAGTTCTACATTTTTGATGCCAGACAGAACTCATCTAGTCCCTCTTCCACATGACAGCCTTTCAAATAGCTATTTTGAACATCATGCATCCCTCCAGGACAACCTCCTGAAACCTCATCAACATGGAGATTGCTTCGATTTTTGGTACTCAGCATCTCCTCAGCACTCTCAGACTGCCTCTTCCCTTTGATTGCAGGATTGGAGGAAAGAGCAAAAAACTCCCCTGATAGCCTCCCTTTATAGAGGGCTCAGAATTTCCAGCCAGCTCTTCATTTCCCACCAGCTGCTCTGCTTAGTTTCAACTCCTTGAACATATCTCCTCCTCTCCTGGTATTTTCAACTTCCTTTTGTGTGTTGCATCCTTTATTTGATTGTAAACTTTTTGAGGACAGGGATTTTCTCTCTTTTTTTTATTTGTCTCCCCAGTGCTTAGCACAGTGTCTGGCACATAGCACACACTTAATAAATGTTTACTGACTATCACAGTTGTCATTTCTTTCCCCCTTCCAATCTTCTCTTCTCCAAGTTAAATATTCCTACTTCCTTTCGTTGATCTTAATATGCCATCTTTCTCTATTCTAACTGCCAACCTTTGGTCCCTCCTCTTCCTATCAGGCTCCTAAAATGTGATTTGAAAAACTGAACATAATGCTCAAGATGTGGTCTGACCGGGGCAGAGTACAGGCTGATTATCACCTCTATACCTACCTCTATGAATAAGAAGGCAGCTAAGTGATGCCCTCTCCCTTTCTAGTGCCATAAATTCCTTAGTTCTAAGCATGGAAGTTTGTTCATACCTCAACAGCCAGCTTGACCACAGCGCTTTAGGAGCAAAAGCCTGCCAGGGGCTGCAACACAGAAGAACAGGCTCTACAAAGCTCTCAACTTACAGGTGCTGGGGAAAGCACGATCTGAATTATCAGTGCTAAGGAAAATAGGCTCAATTGCTGAGGCTGGGAAAAGCAGACTGAACTTCTAGGGCTGGGCCAGAGAACCAAGGATTAGACTCTAATCCCCTTAAAAGGATTTGTTCTGTGAAGTTTGGATTCAGTCAAAGGGGCTACATGTCACCTTGAGAATACAGGTTCCCCACCCTTAGACTAGAGTCTAATCTCAAATATAGGATGTATAGAAATAACCTAAGAATCACAAATCTCCCAGAAGAATGAAAAGACAAAAGCCATTAACATCACAATGAAAGAAATAATAGAAGAGACCTGTCCAGAATTTCTGAATGTCAAAAATGAAATTCCAATGGAAAGAATTCACAGATCACCTCCAGAAGAAGAAAAAATAAACCAAGGCTGCAAATTTCAAGACACATAGTAGTTAAATATAACAATTCAATTCAGAAACAAGTTTTGCAAACTATCAGGAGAAAGACCTTCAGATTTAAAGGAAAGGACATCTAAATAATACAGACGATTTGCTACAAATTTCCCTAATGACCAGAGAGGGTAAATGACTTACCCATTGGCACACAGCTAGTAAATTCCCAAGATGGGATATAAATTTAGTTTTCCTGACTCTGTCCACTATACTTTTAGTTCACTGTTGCTCTATCTTCAACAAAAGCCTGTGATATAAAAAAGCTTTTTAAAATTCTAGATTTAAAAAAAAATAATAAATAAAACAAAATTCTAGATTTTACTCTATGAATGGGGGGGTGGAGGAGTGGGAAGGGAATAGGCATTTATTAAGCACCTAGTATGTGTCAGGAACTGTGCTAATATTATTTCATTTGATCCTTACAACAGCCCAGGGAGGTTGATATAATTGTGATCCCCATTTTACAGCTGAGAAAACTGAGACAGAGGTTAAGTGACTTGCCCAGAGTCACACAGCTATTAACTGTCTATAGCCATATCTGAACTTGGATTTTCCTAAACTCGAGGCCCAGAACTCTATCCACTGAGCCAACTAGCCCCCTCTATGAACAGTACCCACATTAAAACCCAGAATGTTTTCAAATTTTCCCCTTCCCCTAACCCTAAATTGACCATAGTGGAAATGTAATCTTTGCACATACTTTCAAATGAAGTAGAGAGAATGTTCTCTTTAGAATGTGAAAAACATGTCTGGTTACTTACTTGCACAGTGTAACGGGCTCCCAAGTACTTGAGCGGGATCTTGATTTCCAGAAGGGCAGACTGCCGTCTGAAAAGCCTGAGTATTGATGTAGCAGGGATCATCGAAGAGATCCACCCTGCACCTATGCTTCGTTAATGATGGATCCCTTTGGGTCTTCACAACTCTTTCACTGATACTACCTGGAGGGATGGTATCTTGCTTGTATTATGTAAATATTTTAATGAATCACAACACATACAAATCTGGAATCAAGCTCTGGATTTGAATCTTCTAGATCTCCATAATCTTGGGTTTTAAGATCTTAAAGTCAAGAGTCACTTTCATCTCATACTTTTTCTTAATTTTGTGTAATCTATAGCCCAGAACCAAAACTCTGGATTTATACAGTCTGGGTTCAACCCCGAGGGCAATTATACTCTCTTTTGGTTTGTGACCCCACCCATTATTTCCCTTGGGAACATCAGCATTTGGCTCATTTTTACCCCACCCAGGGATTCCCCTGGGAACACGAGGGTTTGGCCCATAGCTGGGTCTCCACAAAAATAAAAGTAAGGGAAACCAGCCCACATCTCCCATGAAAGCACTCGGGCAAACAAAGCATCAAATGGAAGACAGAGTTTATTTATTCTGACAAAACCCACAAAGGACTTATATTCATAAACAGTAAAGACAACTCTCCTTCTGTCACTGATGAGTTTCTCCCTCCCAAACATCTATGCAGTCTTCCACACATGATGTTATTCCAAGGGGAAAAACTTGATATTGTAAGAATACCCACTGGTATTCTTACTAAGTCCCACTGGTGAGTCCCACTCCCCAGGGGATCTATACAGTTGCATTGGTTTGTCTGCTCTGAGTTAAGGGGAAAGTACTGGGAGTTGCTAGAGATTTGGTTGCCTTGCCTAGACCTGAATAGTCCACATACCTCATGGAACCAAATGAAAAGTTAGATCCAGGTTTGCCCTTCTACATCATGGCTCTGGTACTTACTATTCCTCAGTTCTGTCTCTTGCTTGGTCAAGAAATTTCTCTACTTTGTCTGAGAGATGCTTTGTTATTCTACCATTATCACCAGCTTAAATTCCTGCAGTTCCCAGCTTGGTCCAGCAACTCTCCACCACTGCCTCTTTCTAGTGCCATCCCTGGGATCACATGGATTCCTAAAGTGCAAGGTTCTCTGATATACCTAGAGAAATGGTCTCCTATTTCATATTCTTCTCTGGGGGGATGGTAGGAGAGGGGCTGAGTGGCTGCAGAGGCCGCTATTCAGCAAAATGTCCACCTCTTAATTCTTGTCCTTCTACCTCTAATTTCCCAGTTTCCAGTAAAAAGTCAAGCCCCAAGGTTAGAACTCAAATGTCAGAATTAGTTGTTAATCATTAGTTATCATACATATTCAGTGATGTCAGGGGGACCAAGGGGGGAAATTTTTTTATACATATATAAATGTATGTATGTATGTATATATATATGTGTGTATATACACACATACACATGCATATATGTATATGTGTGTGTGACAGATATCTATCTATCTAACATCTATATAAGACAGGAGTCAAATAAGTTCATTATCTAAGAACTAAATCTTGTCAAAGACAATTCTTCCTTGTACAGGGAAACATCATCAATGCCAGAATAAAAGGCCTCGCTTAAATGTGGAAACAAGGACCTAAAACAATGCCAAACATTTGTTCTCACAATGATTTGCTGGTGCGCAAACAGTGGTTTTCAGTTTTGGCCTGAAATATATAAGTACAGTAAGTCCTGGCCTTTATGTGGGGTCCATTCAACCTGTTTCTTTATCCTCTTCTTCAGCTTCCTCTAACAGTCTACCTATTGCCATGGAGAGAAAGTCTAGCAGAGGGACCCATGGGCCAAGGGTGACACATGCGAAAAAAAAGTTTAGAGAAAGTAAAGAATAGAAAGTGGGTATCTGGAAATGACAGAAGCTGGTCAGCAACTAACTTCAAGTGACCAGCAAAATGGCAATGATTGAATTTAATATTCCCTCCTTAGACCTACTTTTTTTTTTCCTTTTTGGAGGGGGGGGGGAAGGTAGGGCAATTGTGGTTAAGTGACTTGTCCAAGGTCACACAGCTAGTTTTTTTTTTTTTTGTTAAGTGTCTGAGGTGGATTTGAATTCAGGTCCTCCTGACTCCAGGGCCGGTGCTCTATTCACTGCACCACCTAGCCATCCCCTTAGACCTACTTTTAAAAACTTCAGTAGTTCTTATACGAGCCTGGTAAGAGAAGGAATGATGTCTTCTGTCTCTACTATGAAATACTGTTCTACCTACACAACTAACCAGTATCTTCTACCCCCTTAGGCTAAGTTCTGTCAAAAACAAACAATACTCTATGGAGAAGATGTGCCTTTTAAAGTATATTCACAGGGAATAAATATGACAATGTAATTTTATACTCAAATTTGTAGCACATATTTTTAGTACTACATAATAATATTCATAGGTATAAATCAGGTTTTCACTTGTGATTTCAATGGCATAGACAACTCACTAACGAAGAAACTTTCTCTTATCCATGCAGGTAAGAAACTCTTTGCAACTTAAGAGAGTTGCCTGGGAAATTGAAAGTTTACTTGGTTTGTCCAGGATCACATAGCCAGTGAACACATATTTTTTGACTCTATGACCAACTCTTTAACCAAGATGCCGCACTGCCTAATTCATTTGTTCAAATGAATTAGAGAATGAAGGAGTATTTTTCATGACATCAAATCATTTGCATTTATTTAATAAGCCCCTTGAGGGCAGGATGCTTAGCAAAGTTCCTGGCATAGATAGTAGGAACTTAATAACTATTAATGGATTGCTTGATTTAGGTGGTTTCTATTTTAAGAATTCCTGAATAAAACATTAACTCTCGGTTTGTTTGTTTCCTAGTGTCATCTAGAAACACTACACTAGCATCTAACCATCATGTTGTCATTTAAGGACCACTCCACCTGACTGCCCTACAGGTAAGGCCAACTTGGGGCATTCTTGTTCTTTAGCAACAAAACCCTTACATGTAGTTTGAAAAAGGCAAAAGTTAACATGAGCTTAACATTATAGTGAATATTGTTGTGTTAAAGGTTCTGCTTATGTCCCAAAGAAGTTGCTGAAGCCCTTTCTCCTTTTGATGGAATCCTAATAATGCTGCCCCCAGCTCCAATATTCTAACTTCCTTATAGGCCCCACTGAACAGCAGATTCACTGCTCCTACCTAGCCACTCATTCCCACACCCCCAACCCAATATCCTAACTTCTTCATATAAGCCGCACGGTTCACTAGAACAATAGGTGTGTACACAAACTCATATTTCTCCCAGAAACAGCAGACATGTCCATGTGATGAGATTCAAGCCACTGCCTCTAGCTAGTCACTGCCTCCAGACCCATTCCTCATATTTCCCACAGAAACAGCAGGTGCACTCAACCACAACTATAAGCATCTAATCTTACACATGACCACACTACTCAACCAATCAGAAAGTAGCAGCATCAGGATGCCCAAGCAGGATGTGGACCCCAAAACAATAGAAGGGACTTTCCCTAAATAGGCACCTGCATAGTAATAGCACAAGCTCTCCTTTAGGTCAACTTGTGACGGAGAGAGGCTTATTATAATATCACTATCATGCATACATACTGGGTTTTTCTGTATGCATTGTGGATAATCACATGCTCAGTTTCACTGTGGCTGGGACCCTTCCCCTATTACCTAATCCCTTAACAAGCCCTTCCTGCCTTTTTAATATTCATAATTTCTATTACATAATTTTATCTTTACCCTATAAAAATCCATCTTGCTTTCTCTGAAGTTGCTGGTTCCTCTTAGAACTTAGGCATCAACCTCAATAAATGCCTACACTGGGATTAGAGGTGATCTGACTCTGAATTCTTTGAGATGGCTCTACCATCTTCATCATGAAACCGCCGCATTTTCACCTGTAATAGTACTCTCCAGACTGGACCTCCAAAGGCCATGTACCTCCCCCACCTCCTGGAGGAGCTACTCAATTTTGGAACTCACCTTGGGGAGTGAGTGTGAACTCATCCAACCCTCGTATATCCAGACAACTCCAGATCATTCTTCATATCTCACCCACTCATCTACCAGGAAATCCAGGCCATACCCAGGCATCTTGTCATCTCCCATCCTATTACTCATATACCATGCCTTACTACTTCTCACTTTCTACCTCTTGCCTTGAAAACAATAAATAAATTAAAATGACCACTGCATATGGAAAAGGCATGACAGTCAACTGATGCATAACTCCGCTCACGGTCACTGTGACTCCTCAAACCACAGCTCCCTTCCCTGCTCACCCACTGACCTATATAGGCTGTCTCCCCTTATCAGAACATAAGCATCTTGAGGACAGACCCTGTCTCACTTGGATATTTCTAGACATAGTGCCTGGCACATAATAAGTGCTTAATAAAATGACTAATTTTATAATTATTCATATAATATATTATATTTAATATATTTATTATATTACTAAATATATATTTAATACATATTAAATATAATAAATTCATATAATATAATAAAATATAATGAATAAAATGAAAAATTCATTCAGAATACTGGATACTTGCTCTATTAAATGTCAAAGAAACATAAACATGCAGTATTACGTAGAGAAACAACACAGGACAGAATTCTAATCCTGGCTTTTTGTTCACTGGCTTTATGAGCTTGAACAAGATACTTAACCACTCTGAGTGAGCCTCAGTTTCCTCATTTGTAAAGTGGGGATAATAATATTTATAATAGGGGCGGAGCCAAGATGGCGGCATAGCAGCAGCAACATACTGCAGCTCTCACATAGCCACCCCAAAATACCCATAAAATAGGACTCTAAACCAATCCTAGAACTCCAAAATGCACACAAGGATACTTCCCACTAAAGTCAGCTCGTCTACGAGGAACCATATCAGCACTGTGAACCGAAACCAGCCTGGCCTGAAGCTGCGGCTGTGCCCTGGGGGCGGCTGGGCAGGAGAAGCAGAGAAAGCTCTCTGGTGAGTGGATTAGTGACAGCTGCGTGTGGGGATTGAGAAAGGGGGAGATAAGTAGTCCGGCCGAAAGGTCTCCAGAGCGGAAAAGCGAAAGGCAGAGGTTTTGCACCCGCCTCCATGTTGTAGCTTCCCGCCCGCGGCCTGCAGACAGCAGGGGGACTGAGCGATTGTTTTCAGGCCAGTGCTCTCGCGTTGAGTGGCCTGGATCCGTATCGTCG
>CM053589.1:24939882-24959384 GCA_028646515.1 Pseudochirops corinnae | reverse complement strand
TTCTCCCTGCCCCGACCTGATTAGGCACTTCTCTGGGCTGGGAATCTGTCACTCTCTGTCTCACAATGGGTTCTGTCACTCTTAAATCCGCTCAAATTTACTTTTTAATTCCCAAGGACGAAATTCTTGGGGAGCTTGTTTAAGTCACTGCTTCCTCTCCGCCCGGCTCTTATTTTTCTAAATTTGACTCTGTTCTTTATATGTTTGAGAAGTGAAGCCTTTATCAGAGAAACTTGCTATAAATTTTTTTCACAGTTACTATTGCTACCTGTATTTCCCTCCATCCTATCCCCCCACTTATTCTATTCTCTCTCTCCTTTCACCCTGTCCTCCCGCAAAAATTTTTTGCTTCCAACTTTCACCTCCCCCAATCTGCCCTCCCTTCTATCTCTCCCCTCCTCTCATCCCCTTCCACTTCTACTTTCCTGCAGGGTAAGACAGATTTTTATACTCAATTGAATATGTATATTATTTCCCCTTTGAGCCAATTTTAATGAGAGTAAGGTTCACTTACTCCCCCCTCACCTCCTCCTTCTTCCCCTCCCCTGTGAAAGTTTTTTTCTTGCTTCTTTTATGTGAGATAATTTACCCCATTCTACTTCTCTCTTTCCCTTTCTCCCAGTACATTCCTTTCTCACCCTTTAATTTTAAATTTTTTAGATATCATTCCTACTTATTCAACTCACATCTATGCCCTCTGTTTATATGTACTTCTTCTAACTACCTTAATAATGGGAAAGTTCTTATAAGTTACAAGTACCATCTTCCCATGTAGGAATGTAAACAATTTAATCTTGTTGATTCTTTTATGGTTTCCCTTTCCTGTTTACCTTTTTATGCTTCTCTTGAGTCTTGTATTTGAAAGTCAAATTTTCTATTCAGCTCTGGTCTTTTCATCAAGAATGCTTACAAGTCCTCAATTTCATTGAATATCCATTTTCTCCCCTGAAGGATTATACTCAGTTTTGCTGGGTAGGTAATTCTTGGTTGTAATCCTGGCTCCTTTGCTCTCCAGAATGTTATATTCCAAGCCCTCCAATCCTTAAATGTTAAAACTGCTAAATTTTGTGTTATCCTCCCTGTGGCTCTATGCTACTTTAATTGTTTGTTTCTGGCTGCTTGCAATATTTTCTCTTTAACCTGGGAGTTTTCATTTTGGGATCTTTTTCAGTAGGTCATTCATAGGTTCTTTTGATTTCTATTTTACCCTCTGGTTCTAGACTGTCAGGGCAGTTTTTTCTTGATAATTTCTTGAAAGATAATGTCTAGACTCTTTTTTAAAAATCATAACTTTCAAGTAGTCCAATAATGTTTAAACTATTTCTCCTGGATCTATTTTCCAGGTCAGTTGTTTTTCCAATGAGATATTTCACATTGTCTTCCATTTTTTCATTCTTTTGATTTTGTTTGATTATTTCTTGATATCTCATAAAGTCATGAGCTTCTATTTGCTCAGTTCTACTTTTTAAGGAGTTTTTTTTCCTTTGGTGAATATTTGTGCCTCTTTTTCAATTTGTCTAATTCTGCTTTTTAAATCATTCTTCTCCTCATTGACTTTTTGGACCTCTTTTACCATTTGGTCTAGTCTGTTTTTTGAGGTGATATTTTCTTCAGTATTTTTTATGTCTCCTTTACCAAACTGTTGATTCATTTTTCATGATTTTCTTGTATCACTTTAATTTCTCTTCCCAATTTTTCCTCAACTTCTCTTCCTTGATTTTCAAAATCTTTTTTGAGCTCTTCTATGGTCTGAGACCAATTCATATTTTTCTTGGAAGCTGTGGATATAGGAGATTTGACTTTATTATCTTCTTCTGAGTGTGTTTTGATCTTCCTTGTTACCATGGTAACTTTATAAAGTAAGAATTTTTTTCTGTTGTTTGCTCATTTTCCCAGCCTGTTTCTTGATTTTTAACTCTTTGTTAAAGTAGGGCTCTAGGTGGAGAGCATACTATCCCAAGCTTCAGGGGTTTTGTGCAGCAGTTTTCAGAGATACTTCTAGGGACCTATAAGTTTTCAGTTTTCTCAAGGTGGTATGATCTAAGAAGAGATGTGTTTACTACTCTCCTGGCCTGTGCTCTGGTCTGTGAATGACCACAAGCACTCTTTTCCGTCCTGGAACTGTGAGAAGGGTTTCCCCTCTACTGTGGCTGTAAACTCTGGTGAGCTAGTGTTCCTCCTTGCCCTGGAAGTGCCACCAGGACTGTGACCTGGATCCAGATATGGGCAAAGCCACAGAGCCCTGTCTCAGTGCTAGCAAAAAGACCCCTGTAATCTCATTCTGATCAATTGTTCAACCTCCTTACTGTCTGTGCACTGAGAGATCCAGAAGGAACTGCTGTCATTGCTGATTCAGTGGCTCCCAAGTCTTGCTCCTGGTTTTCTGGGGCTGGGTCTGAGCTGGTGTGGCCTGTGCTAGATTGTGCTCCACTCTTACTCAGGTGCAACAGACCTTTCCTGGTGACCTTTTAAATTGTCTTTGACTGGAAAATTATTTCATCCTGTCCTTTTGCGGGTTCTGCTGCTCCAGGAATTGTTTTATAGCAATATTTAAAAGTGTTTGGAGGAGTTTTGGGGATAGCCCATTTGAGTTGCTACCTTTTCTCCACCATCTTCCATACTTCAGTTTTAATTAAGCACTTCATCTGCAAAACACCAGACTCAACAGAGTACCTTGTTTAACAAAGATCAGTGGTGAATATGGAGGGAAAATTAACTCAGTTCTTAGGTAATGAACTCTTATTTATATATCCCAGTAACCTGTTTGCTTTTTTTAACCTTGAGTCATATTGCTCATTTGTATTTAATAGTATTTTCTACTTGTCTTTATCCTCTTCTGCTTGTGCAAAGCTAATCCTGTACCTATAACTTCTTTTTCAGATATATTAGATAGATTTTTGAAAGGTCGTAGAACAAACAATTTTTACCCAATTGGAGCTTGACTTGAAGTTTATAGCATTGAATACCAGAAGAATAGTGAAAAAACTTACATTGATTTATGCAAATCACATGTTCATTCCACACTCATTTCTTCTGCTGGAGAAGAGGCATAAGAAAACTAGACTCAAGAGAAAAATTCATAACATGCCTTGAGAAATTTAGCTGGAAAGTGCTTCAGGAATTTTTAAAACATCATATGTATGGGGTTTTTTTATGACTTCCTCTCAAAGACGTGCATACAGCATGCACCAGGTGTGCCAACACACCTGAGCACACCTGGCCCACACTCTGTCCACCAGAGTCTTTAGTGCCTGGTCATGATGTGAAGGTGACCTTGGGTCCTTGAAGACTATGCCAGTGGAGCACAAGTTCTGCTAAGCTCTATCAAGCTCCAAGGCTTTGAGAATGGTCCTGGTAATAGGCTATATATCTGTCCTCAGAGAACTAGTCTAGTGAAACCTGGAGAGACTCCTCACAAGAAGGGTAATCACCTGGTGATGTTGGATTTTTTTAACCACAGCAATTCACAAAAACTATGTGTTAAGGTGTGAAGAGGTGGAAATTACACCAATTATAGTGTCATATGGTCAGAGAGCTAGAGCTTCAAGGAAATTGACTGTAATCTGGTCCAACCTCCTCATTTTATGGATGAAGAGAATGAGACCCAGGAAGTTCAGTGACTTGTCTGAGATTGCACAGGTAGCAAGCTTGAGTAGAAAGAATCCCCACGCTGGCTAAATCATGTGTTCCCAAAGAATGGAAGTAAGTATGTTTTTATGGAGTATGATGCTTCAATACGAAGTGAAATATGTGGTATTCATTATAACATTTCAGAGATGAAAGGAGCTTATGGAAACCCAAGAAAAAGAGACTCTTACTTGCCTAGAGATTTCTTCTGATAATATTTTGAATTAATGTTTCCTCTCTTACAGAAGACCCCTAGTAATGTACTCTTTTTTCACTCCCTCTTATAGCCTGCCACATATTGGAATGTCCCAGCGGAATGGCTCAAGATGTCATAAATGCCATAGGGCAGGCTTTTGAACTCCGATTTAAAGAGTATTTGAAAAATCCTTCTTTGAGTATTCCCAGCGAAAGGTCAGCCAAGTGTTCTGTAATTGTTTGACTTACTGTGTTCTGCTTTTCTTTCAGATAAAATGTGGCTTATGGAGAGTGTTTCCCAAACAATGTGTTTTATATTTCTTCCATACGTGAAGGTGTTGTATTAGACACAAAGTGGTATTTCTAATTCTTCTTCTGTCTATACCCATCTTGATATTGTTTTCTAATTCTGTGAACAAGGTGGTAGACTCGAATTTAATCCAGATGCTATTTTTTAATAGCTTAATTTAAAAAAAAAATGACAAATTCTCCTATTTTCTCCCTTCATCCCCCATGTTCCTTTACATAGCAGTCAAAAACTCAAGAACAAAGAAACAAGGTACAAGAATAAAGTATCAGGAGGCAACACTTTCTATTGGCTTGATAATCCATAATAATGAAGATCAAATGAGATAATGTACATCAAGTACTTTGCAGATCTTACAGTTATATCAACATGAAGTATAATATGATGTGTATGCCATATATTTACACAATGATGTTCAGTTTTCTGAGAGTCTTCATCTACATTACTTTTACATTCTGCAAAGTTAAAAAAAAATCAGTTCCTTCTAAACCATGTCTCTAGTTGAACAGGTTGTGATGGAAAGATCTGGTCATGCTATCCATGGCTCAGCAACTTGGAATGGAAAAAATCTTTCTGTCCTGTCAGATGCTACCATATGTGGAATGGGACATGAGCCTGGGTATCTCATCATCTAAGCCTAAGAAAGTAAATTCTCAGGCCCTTTTATATGTAGGATTTTCCCTATAATCTGTCACTTTCATTCTTGTTCAAATAAACCCTGACATGAAAAAAATCTTCCTTTAGAGAGGGGCAGCAAGGGAGTGTAAGAACCCCTTGGTCTTTAGTTTGTTATAGGAGGACAGATGCTTATTAGTCAACGCCCTCATTCTGTTGGAGCCCAAGTGGCGTGGCTTGTCAATGACATCACTTAAGTTTAAAGGAGATTAGCTTTGTTGTTTTTCTTTAAAAACAAAACACAAAACTTTTACTCACCCCCATTTGGAAGAAAAATGCATTTGTTTTTATACTCTTATTCAACTTAAAAACAAATGCATGTTTATATAAATCCTACCCACATGTCACATATGGTTTTAATATTTCTTTATAAACCCTATATACTTCATCCAGATTTATGCCGACAAGATAACTGGCTATAGCTCCCACATTTTTCTTACTTTGATTTAATGAACTGAGCTAGGCTTTCTACTGAAAGAACCATATTGGTTCTTTGGACAAAGCATTTTAGAAAGACTGACAGCATTCTTCTGGAAGAGTAAATGCCTTGGAGCAGCTCAGAAAGCCTTCATGTTCTTATGTTTCCCATCACAAAATGTCCACCCTTTAAAGAATTTTTAATTTTTCATAATTAACAGAGGAACGTGTGAAATATCATTTCCTGCAACATTTGTTGGCTATCACCATTTCAAGAACCCAGTGAGAACTAAAGAATTCAAACATCTGAATTTTTCCATTCAATGGCTTGGCACCGTGTCAGTAAAGCTATAGATTTATTCATTCATTCAAAAACATTTATTTAACTGTGGTGTGCAAAGCACCTTGTGAGGTGCTAAGTTATCAGAGCAAAATCTGTTTGTACAAATAACGTGATAGGTTCTTATTAAAGTAGGAATAATGAATCCCCTGAAGTGGTCCTATGTATTTGAATTTGCACTATTTAAAGTTATAATTATGTAAAATATAGTCATTGCTTCCAACCTAATGGAAGTAGGGCATTGTGAATTTGTTGTTTGCTCTAATCAAGACCCAGCTGAATATTGCTGACGGTGTCTCTTCCTTCCGCACGTCTACTAGTATTTTAACTTCCTGACCCAGTCTCTTGGTTGCTTTCCCTCTTTTCAGGGAGGAGGTGAATATTGAGGACAACATGGAGGAAAAAGAAGAACATGAGTATTACAACGAAATTCCAGGGAAGCAGCCGCCTGCTGGTGGTGTTTTAGATGCCCGAATGAAAGTTCCGACCACAGAGCAAAGAACTTACTGCCCAATACAATGTGAAAAGCTTTGTTGTTCAGTAAGGAAGTCTTTCTTTGTGCTAGAACTAGTGGTGGTGTTTTGTTATTGTGTCTACTCTAACCTGTTTCATTTTCCAGTTTCAAAAGTCATAGGACTATAGATTTAGAAATGGAAGGCACCTTAGAGGCTAACTATAGTAGTTCAATCCCAGTTCTTTAAAAGAGAAAATAAAAAGACTATTTTCCTCCATATTATAGATAGGAAAATTGAGGCCCAAAGGTTGTTCTTGTTCACTTGTTTCAGTCATGTTTAACTCTTCATGACCCCATTTGGAGTCTTCTTGGCAAAGATGCTGGAGTGGTTTGCCATTTTCTTCTTCCGCTCATTTTACAGATGAAGAAACTGAGGCAAACAGGGTTAAGTGACTTTCCTGGGGTCACACAGCTAGGAAGTGTCTGAGGCTGAATTAGAACTCAGGTCTTCCTGACTCCAGGCCTGGTGCTTTGTGTACCACCTAGGTGTCCTGAGATTACATGCTTGGTTGAAGGTCACAGAGCAAGCCATTGTTAAAACCAGCTCTAGAATCTATTGTATAATGGCAGCTGAAACATCTCTCTTTCCTTTATTTATTTATTTTTTCAAAAGAGCATTAGATTTGGAGTCAGAGGACCTGGGTTCAAATCCCAGCTCTGCCACTTAATGCCTGTGTGATGCCAGATAAGTCACTTACTTCTCTGGGCCGCAATTTCTTTACCTACAAAAAGAGAACTCAGATTTCCTCTCCAATTCTGACTGTGATCCTAGGAACAAATTCAGTGATATGACTTTCATTTACTTCTCTTTCCTCCCATATCTATATATTTATCTATGTATTTCCCCAATCCCCATTTCCCTCATATCTGTATTAGTATCTAAATTGTACATGACATGAGAAATAATTTCTCATAAGATCATGAGATTGGAAGAGACAGCAAGGGGTTGTTTAATCTATGCCCTTGTCTTTAGAAAAGGCTAACTCCAGACCTTTTCAGACAAATCTGGTAATAAAGATCTCCAGGTGAGAGACAGTTGCCCTCTGTCCATTATTTGTCCAGGTGTCCTAAAAACCAACGTCTCTATCTAGGATCTGGATGGACTTCTGGAAAATCCTGGAACACGGCCTTCTAAGCAGATTATAAATTCACAGAGGCCCTTTTCAGAGAGCATAGCCTTCACTATAGCTTCTGACCAGCCCCACTAGACCAAAGTCCTGTGGTCAAAGCACCTAGCTTAGAGTTCAAGGTTCCTTCTCTCACCTTAGACAAATGAGTTAGGCAAGAGTGATTCATTGTCTATTACTAGGGGATTATCAATGCATTTTTAAGCTTTTTGCAGAGGGCTATTTTTGTGATTGCTTTATGTTTTTCTCATTCTTGCAGCCCCGGAACCCCAAATGTAGCAGCGTGTATGAAAACTGCTTAGAACCCAGCAAGGCAATAAGTAAGTGGAATTGGTTCCAGTTTTGTACCTTGAGCCATAGGGAAGGGTGTGTTCCTTTACCTTTAGCCCTCCATGGAAAAGCCTGCTATGTGTATATATCCATTCATAGACTCCTTTGGCTGTAGGCCCCACAGGGAGGAAGGCCTTAAAATCCCTCATATGTGTCTCTTGGAAGGCTTGCAGGTTTTGCTTGCACTTGGGTACCCTGCCGTGCTGGTCATACTACTTTATGGAGCGTCTCATTATTTTTACACATTAAATGCTGTCTCTCAGGCAGAAAGAGGCTTCCTCTGCTTGAGCCAGAAGAGAACTTTCTAAAAGGAAATGTTATTCAGAAGAAAAACTTAATGCCCACCCCTGAAAATGTCTTATTAAAAACCCTTAGGTGGGAGTTCGCAATAATCCATGTCGGTTGTGACTTGGCTACAGCACAGAAAACTTTCTTGTTCTGAACTTTGGTGGTCTCCTGTGAAAATACTGCAGATACTCAAAAAAGTAATAATTGGCAAATATTAATTCAATCAGCCATCTGTAGTCGTGTGCTGTTCTCTGCAAGAGCAGTTAGCTGTATTGTTATTCCAGATGACTGGAGAGTTACACCTAGTGCTTCAAATCCTCAGGCAGCATAGTTGAGGCAGCATAGATGAGAGCCTATGGCTATTGTTCTTCTGGCAGCAGAGGTGAGAACCTAGTGTTGCACTGTTCCTCAGGCAGCAGAGTTGAGAGCCTAGGGTTACACAGCTCTTCAGGCAGCATAGATGAGAGCCTATGGCCATTGTTCTTCAGGCAGCAGAGGTGAGAGCCTAGTGTTACATTGCTCCTCAGGAAACAGAGAGGAGAGCATAGTGCTTCTTCTCCTCAGGCAGTCAGGAAATTAATGAAGCTTAGTATCCAGGATTGTCGAAGCCTGGAAAGCCAACTGTGTTCTTGTTCTATGTATCCTCCAATGGTTGATCTGTAACTGCACCAGGACCTAGATTTAGCTTAAGCACTTCTCTTAGGGTAATCATTGACCACTTAATGGAGTGTCTCTGCTGGCTATATATGCATAAAGGACAAGCCTCCCAATGGTTGATCTAGGGTGGTTCTTGGTCATGGTTCCATATTGACAGTCTTATTCTTTCATAGGCACAGTTACTATTGGTAAGCTCTTCACACTTCACATTCCCATATAGTTGGCTCTCTACTTAGCAGACCCTATGCACACTTTTATCCTTGGATGAATGTGCAGTGGCAATCTATAGTCCTCTTCTTCATCTTAGACACAGAGATAAAGACTAGGTCTGTGATTTTATTAGTATAGTGAGCTCTCAATAAGGCAGTGCTAATGCTGGTTAGCACCTTCTCTCCAATTTATAGTCTTAGAGAACTGCCTAGAGCATTGAGAGATTAATCAACTTGCCCAAGGTCACACAGTCAGTATGTTTCTGAGTCCAGACTTGAACTCAAGTCTTCCTGGCTTCAATTCTATTCATCATTCTACCCATCACCCCAATGTTGCCTCACTGAGAAAGTAAGAATAAGTGGACACTACTCTAAATGAGGATCATGTCAAAAATATGGAAACTGCCCCTGTGGAATCAATGCTTGAAGAGATCTTATTTCATATTATTTTCATCAGACAAGATGACTGATCTTTAAGGTTCCTTTTAGCTCTCAGTTCTAAGATCCAGTGACCTTCCAGTTCTGTTGTATGGCTATGAGTTACAGAACAACTACAATCTACAAAGAGTTTAAATTGAAAATCACCCTCAGAACACTGGAGAGGTGCAGGTGCTTGTGAGTAGGCTACAAAACATTATATCAAAAATGGAAAAGGATTAAAGGATGTTATCAGGGAAATGTGGAAATGAAAATGGTAAGCTGGTCCCATGGTGAGGTTGCAGGGATAACTGCTGGACAGCCCCTGTGCTCCTCTGATATCCTTACAATGTCAAGAAAAAATGAGGAAGGCTCCACCATGTTTGGTGGTCTCCTGATGGTGAATTGATGGGAGTATGTGTCAAGAATCATGTCTGAGAGGTATACATGGATGGGGTGCATGCTATACTGTTGGAGGGAATACCCGCCATGAAGAGATACTACATTCACTGGAGCATTTGGGTACTAATGATGTGGGAGATCTATTCACTGCACAGAAAACTTTCCAAGCTTATAGATCCCCCACTTTGAGACTGTCAAATGCTAAGCCTTTGGAGATAAACTGTCTAATAATCTTGCAAGACTTTGTGATTGGACAGAAATATGACAGCTATGTTTCAAATTTAACAAATGTGTAGTAATGAGTTTTGCAGGAAAATACTCTAAACTATACTTATGAAATTATTGGTTCTTAGCTATCACTTATAACCTAGAATGCAGAATAATAAATTATTCAGGGTGTACTCCTCATTCCTTGTAGATACTGATTCAATGTGCTAATGCATCCCAAAGGTTCATCCTCAGAAGGGTCCTGATATTGGAAATAAATCAGTAAGCTTGATTCTACCCCACCGAAAAGCTCTGGAAGTATGAGCTAAATTCAGTAGGTGGTAAGCAATAGAACTTATTCTTTCAGCAGTTAGCCTAGGCTGAAAACACTAATAAGTCCAAGATGGGTTTGGATAAATTCATAGGATCATAGATTTGGGGCTGGACTTACAGGACATCCAGTACAAGCTCTCTCATTTTACAGAAGAGGAAACTAAGAGACAGAGGTTAAGTGCCCAGGGTCTTACATCTAGTAAATATCTAGAGCAGGTTTAAATTCAGGTCTTCTTGACTTCAAGTCAAGAGTGGTAGTTTTAGTATAGTCAACTTACTAAAACTAAAAGATGACTACTGTGAGATAGATAGATAGATAGATAGATAGATAGATAGATAGATAGATATAAAAACTAGAATGAATTATTCAAACCCCTGAGGTCTTCTCTTGCTCTAGATGAATAATCTATGAAAGCCAATTTAGGTATATTTGGAATAAAGTTGGGATATTCCTAAATTTTTAAGGTTGATTTTAAATACCATCTTACCAAAAATTCCTTGGTACTAATTTTAAGCAAAATTCAAGACTCTCTGACTTACAAGGGTCCCTGACACAGGGACACCTGAGAGAAGAGGGAAGGGTTCAGAAGGCATGGCTAAGGACAGTTTGCTGCTGCTCTTGTAACACTGATTCATTTATTTCCCAAACTCAAAGATATTCTCTCTGCCTAAGACTTTGAGCAGCTTATAGTATGTCCTGACATACAGTTCTCACAGGGAAACATACAAAACAGGAACACAGAGAAGGAGAGAAAGCCTTCTAGAAACCAAAGAACTCCCATCCACACTCCACCCATGCACCCATACCCTTCCTCCACAAGGTAGTTCTTAATTGTTAACAATCTGTCTCTGTCTCTCTCTTCCTCTCAGTCCCAACTTCTCAGACAAACATTTCAGCAAGAGATATAGAATGGGTCAGTTTAAGAGACACCAAATCCAGAGGTTGTGTTCAGGAAGCTCATATGTAGAATCCTAAGTAATCTTAATAATTTCTCCTCAAGTGAATTTTCATTGTCATTGAGTCATTTCAGTCATGTCTGACTCTTTGTGACCCCATTTGGGTTTTTTTGGTAAAGATATTGGAATGGTTTGGCATTTCCTTCTCTAGTTCATCTTACAGATGAGGAAACTGAGGCAAACAGGGCTAAGTGAGTTGCCCTACCATTTTGGTGCCTCGTCATGGAATGGACCATGCAATGGCCCACAAACTCTTGTCAGGCTTGACCAAGGCTGGATTGTTGAATTTTTGTCCTTATGTTTATGGTTGGGGGTTGATTTTCTCTTTTCATTTTAAAACAATCAATGCAAGGAATAATTTTCTATCTATTCCTCTAAGACTTCAACATCCAACACTGACAAAAATCCCTAAATTACAAATAATTGATGTGTGAGAATTCCTCTGTAAACTAGATATACTTGCTTACAAGATCAAAGTTATAGATGAGGGTCTCACCTCATAGTTGACCAAAAAATATTGAAGTCATTCACCAAGCACTTCTTCTTTTCCCTTCTTTGTCATTTCACATACCTCACATTTCACACTCCTACTACCTCCTTCTTCACCCATGTCTCTGGGGAGGTGGCCTTCTGCTTGCTAAAGTCAACCCCTCTACATATTCCATTCATTCCATTCTCTCCTGTTTTCTCCCTGGATTGCCCTCACTATTACTCCCACTCTCTTCCTAATTTTCAGGCTTTTCCTATCTACTAACTCCTTCTCTAGTGTCTACAAACACAGTCAAGTCCCCTCATCATTAAAATCCCCCACTAGATCCTTCCATGCCCACTAGCTACCATCTTATATTTCTCTTCCCCTTCTCACCTAAATCCCTGGAAAAAAGCCCTCTGCACTCAGTATTTCCACTCTCTTCTAAACTGCCTGCAATCTGGCATCTGATCTTCTCATTCATCTAAAACTGAACTCTAAAGTTACCAGGGATCCCTTAATTTCCAAATGATAGCCTTTTCTCAATCCTTATCCTTCTTGACTTCTTTGTAGAATTTAGCACTAGTGTTCATCTTCCCTCCTCTATGGGTTTTCACAACTGTTCTCTCTACATACTCTTTTTGTTTTTTCTGGTGTTTTGTGACCACTCTCTTGGTTCTCCTCCTACTTGGCTGACCATTCCTCGGTCTCTTTTGCTAGATCTTCTTCCATGTCTCACTCACTAACTGTGGGCATCCTTCAAGGCTTTGTCCTAAGCCCTCTTCTCTTTTCTCTATATGGTCTCTCAATTAGTAATCTCGTTAACAATTTTTGTTGATGTTGTTGAGTTGTTTCAGTCATGTCTAGTTCTCTGTGACTCCATTTGGAGTTTTCTTTGCAAAGATACTGGAGTGGTTTGCCATTTCCTTCTCCAACTCACTTTACAGATGAGGAAAATGAGGCAAACAGGCTTAAGTGACTTTCCAGCAGTCACACAACTAGTGAGTGCCTGAGATCACATTTGAACTCAGGCCCTCTTGACTCCAGGACTGGAGCTCTATCCATCAACCATATAGGGGTTAAATTATGATATTTATGCAAATGATTCTCAGATCTACATATCTAGCCCTAGTCTCTCTCCCGAGTTCTAGCTCTCACCAACTGCCTATTGGACATTTCAAATATAATATCCTATACATAGTCCAAAACAGAACTCATTATTTCCCCCCCAAACCCATCCCTCTTTCCAATTTCCCTATACTATTTGGGACACCACTATATTTCTAGACACACAGGGTCATGGCCTCAGTGTCATCCTTATCACCACACTCTTGCTTATCCAATCAGTTGTTAAGTCTTGTAATTTCTTTTTCTAAAAGTGTCTCTCAGATAAGTGTCCTTTCTACTTACACAACTACCATCCTAGTTCATCTCCTTATCACCTCTCACTTGGACTATTGAAAACAGGCTGCTGCTCTCCTTACTTCAAGTCTATCCACATTCCAATCCATACTCCTCTGCTGAAGTCATTTTTCTAAATCTATATCTGACCACATCACCCCCTTCTTCACTCATTAAACTCTAATTATTCCCTATTACCTCTATGATAAAAAATAAGGTCCTCTGTTTGACTCTTCATGACCTGGTTCCTTCCTAACTTTCTTTCCTAACTTTATTCCCCTCCTCTATTCACTTGGTTGAACTGTTATGCTGGCTGACTTGCTGTTCCTCAGATAAGACACTATATTTCCTATCTCCATGCCCTCCTCCTCCTCTTCCTCTTTTTCCTCTTTCTCCTCCTCAACCTCTTCCTCCTCTTCCCTCTTTTCTCCTCTTTTTTCTCCTCCTTTTCCTCCTCCTCCTCCTTCTTCCAGTGCCTTCCCCTCTGAGATTACCTTCTGTCAATTATTATATATAATGCATGTACCTAGTTGTTTACATGTTGTCTTTTCCATTAGAACGTGAGCTCTTTGGAGGCATATATGCTAAAACTGAAACAAAACAAGGACCCCTGGGCAAGGTTAACATACACACTTATGAAGAATTCCACATTTTTAATTTGGAAGAAAAGTAAATCACGAACACAACTTTCACAGCTTTGGGTCGAAGACATATTCATAAACAAATAAGGAATAGAAGCAATTACAAAAGACAAAGCATAATTTTGATCTCATGAATTTGAAAAGCTTTTGCACAAGCGAAATTAGTGTATTTATGTTAAGAAGGGAAGTAGTTGCCTAGGAAAGATCTTTGCATCAAATATCTACTGTAAGGGTTGATATCTAAGATATACAAGGTTGTATATCACACCCAATAAATTCAAAAAAGGACAAAAGACAGGAATAGTTGATGTCGAAGTTATTATGCAAAGACAGGTATATACTAAAGCATTATTGGTTGTGTTGTGATTTGGCCCAACCATTCTGAAAAGCAATTCGTAAATCATTCAAATAAAGTGACTAAAAGGTCCATGCATTTTGACCCAGAGATTCTGATTGTAGGAACTTATCATAAGGATGTCATTAACAAAAAGAAAGACTCCATTTACAACTACCATATCTTTAGAGCAGCACTTTTAGCAGTAGCATATAAATAGAACAAAGTAGATGCCTGTGGACAGGGAAATGGTTAACTGTAGTACATAAAAATAATAGATTATTACTATGCTTTAAGAAACAATGAGCATGATGAATGTAGAGAAGTATGGAAAGACTTGTCCAAACTCATGCTAAGTGAGGGAAGCTGAGCCAGGAAAACAATGTGCAAAATGACTACAGCAATGCAAGAGGAAAGAACAACAATCATAAAACAACTGAAAGTGACTGTGGTGAAATTATAAAAAGCAAGCTTGGCCCAAAAGAAGAAACATGAGAAACCGCCTCTCTCTGTTCTTTAGCAGAGGCCAGGTCCCCAGATGCGGAACATTCCATATAATGTCAGAATTTTTTTTCTATTTGCTTATTGAATTTACTGATTTTTTTTCTTCCTTTAAATTCTTTTTTGTTCTTTTATAGAATGATTCTCTGGGCATAGAGGGGAAATATAGGTGATGCAAAAACAAAAAATAATCCATAAAAATCTATTTTTTGAGAAAAAGAACATGAGCTCCTTGAGAGCAGGGATTATTTTTGCTTTTAGCCTACCTAGTACATAATAAGGAGTTAATGTGTGTGGATTGATTGATTGATATGTTGATGCATGGATGGATAAGTTCCCAGATCAGTTTACAAAAGCCTCTTTTAACTAGTACTTCAGCTGACATACATTTGCAATGGAAAATAAACTCATAGAAAATAAATGTTGCTGTAATTGTACAATATTTCAGCTATAAGACTTGGGGAACAGAGAAATCGATTTAGAAATTGAAGGAGCCTTTGAGATCTTCTAGTACAAGCCCTATTTCATAGATAAATTCTTTGAAGCCCTGAAAAGTTAAGTATTACATAGGAGGCAACTAGTACATCTGAGATTTAAACCAAAGTCTTCGGACTAAAAGATCCAATATTCTTTCCATTGTATAACACCACGAGTTTCATTTTCTCTCCTCTCCACACTCCCCTTTACTGGCAGGGAGGCAGCATAGAAGAGTGGAAAGAACAATAAACTTTGATTCATTGGACCTGAGTTCAAATCCCAGTTCTTTTACTTACTACCTGTGTGATCTTGAGCAAATTACCCAGGTCCATCATCTGTAAAATAAAGACTGGATGTGATCTCTAACGTCTCTGTTTGCTCTAACTCTATAATCCTTCCGGATTCAAGATTCCAGGACACAGTATAAAGATTCTCACTAGCTCCTCCATCTTCCTATGTGCCATGATGGTGGAAAGGGAACCCATCACTTACTGTGGTGACTTCATGTTGGTATATTTGAAAAAATTCCTTAATAAATCAGGTGATCCTATTTCAGGGGCTGCCTGTGGTAACTAGACTTAAGTTTGAAATGAGATTTGCAATGCTTGACCAATGATCCATTGAAGTTACTCAGACTTTGAATCTACTGCTCTCAGAGTTTTTCCCTTTAGAGATTCTCATGCAAGTATTTCAGAGACACCTATATAAATATTTTTTATAGGTCTTGGCCTGTTTCCTCATAAGACATTTGTTTATTCAAATATTGACTTAAAAACCTGAATTTGGGGCACTATACACACCGCAATGGGCAGTCTTGGTTGTAGGAGGTAATCATATTTATTGCCAGACATATTTTTTAAAAAAGATTCTTACTACTAAATTCACTTATGGAAAAAAAAAATCTTAGATGGAGAAATAGCATAATGTTTCCCCAAACTTCAAGTTAAAATGGAAATGTTGATCTTTTTAATCAAAAAGACGTCAAATTTCCACATACCCTGAGGGTTTACACTTAAAAATTTTGGTACTTACAGCATGAGCAACCTATGTGTGGATCTATTTTCTACCACAAATCTTCTCTTAGGCAGGTTGGATAAGTTTCTCAGAGGAATACTTGGCCAGAAAAAAACTTCTGGAATGCACAATGGCTGGCATATGTGGTTAAGTTTTAGCCAACCACACACTTCAGCTTGGATTTTAAATATGGGCACAGGGTGGGATTCTCCATTTTTTTTTTTTTTTTTTTACCATTTAAGGCAACTTTGCTGACTGAAGAAAGTAGTCTCATAACAAAGAGCAGAACTTAAAAGAGATTGAATATGGATGGTAACAACTGTGAATATGAGAGAACAGAATGTTTACAGGTAACTTATGTATATGGTGTGTTCTGTGCATCCATCTCAATGAGTCTCATGAGAGACTTGCTCTCTCCTGTTGTCACTCACAGAACCCTCCCTTAGGACGCTATCAGGGAGGCAAAAAAGTCCATATTTGCCTTAATGGAAAGATTTAACTCAATTAATAGGTTTGTAGGTTAGATCAGAGAGATAGCTTGAAATAGTGAATAATAGTTCACCAGTAAGTTGGGAAAACCTGTTTCAGACCCACTTCTGAAACATGTTTGTGTGACCCTGGGCAAGTCATTCAATCTATAACTGCTCTTAGGCAACTCTCTCAGACTAAAAACTATAGACCATCACAAATAGTAAATAGTAAGCAAATCCATTTATCCAAGGAGATAAAAAATGGAAATCAGAGAAGTTACACAGATTAAAATATACCGGATAATAGAATGAATGATCTCCTCCAGGGAGAGTGAGGTATCTAAGCTTAACCAAGACAGAGAGGTCTCTAGAGGTCACCAGAAGAGAAATTCCTTAGTCTCTAGGGAGAAAAGCTGGAAATCAGAGACATGTTAGGAAGCTGACTTTTCCCTCCGTGTCTGTCTTCTAAAGTCTGTTCTCTTCCTCTCTGGATCCTTCTCTGAAGAATCTAGAACTAGATGTATCCTCTCATAGCAGGAAGGAAGATGTGTCTCTTCCTAGGCTTTCATACCAGTTATGCCCCTCTCATAGGCACATGGCATTCATTCCATCAATGAAGGGAATTTCATGCAGATATTTCAGGTTTGAGACCCGGGTTACACAAGAATTCTGTGTTTAGACTATTCCAAATATAACACTTTGAAATATTGTAATCTTCACTACCATTTGTTTAGTAATTCAACTTGCCTCAACATTTATTTATTTTTATTTTTTATAATTGATTTGTTTATTTACTTTTAGTTTACAAGATTCACAATCCCTTGAGTTTCAAATTTTCTCCCCTTCCTCTTTCCCCCCCATCATGGCGGCGTGTAATCAAGTATAGGATCGGCACATACTTTCACATTGGACATTAGTCTGATTGTATAGAAGGGTTGTGACCAATGGAGTGAACAATGGGAAAAAAGAAACAAAACCAAACATGGAAAAGAGCGATAGCACATAGATTGCTTCAGTCTCCATTTAAACTCTGTTCTTCCTGGATCTTTCTCTGAATGTAGGTATCTCCTTCCATCCTGAGACTTGTAGAGTTGTCCTTAGCTGTGTGTTGCTGAGAAGAGTCCAGTTTATCAAAGACTCAACATGTATTTAACACTAATTATATACAAGAATTTTTTCAAGGTTCTAGGGAAAGAAAATTGAAAAAAAAAACCCAATAATGCCTGCACTCTGATATTTTACCATCTAAATAAGGGGACATGACATAGACATAAATAAATGTGGTACCAGGTAGACTGCAATAGGGGCAAAGGGAAGATTTAATTCTATACAAAATGCTCTTGGAAAATCTGAGTGATTTTTCAGGAAAAACTTTCCTGTTGGATTTGGGGAGGGAATCAGAGTAGGCTTCATGAATGAGGTGGCAGCTGAGCTAAGTCTTAAAGGAAGGGGACTTGAACACACAGAGATGAAGAGGAAGTGTGTTGTCTAAGAATTTGGGATGACCTTCATCAATTCATGAAGACAGGAAGGGGGCAGGAAGAGATCAGAGAATTATGAGTAATCCAGTTTGGCTGGAATAGAGTATGTATGACAGGGAATAATGTGAAATATGGATGGAAAGGTAGGATGGAACCAGATGGTAACAGCCCTTAAATATATGGCTAAGCAATTCATAGCATGCTAAGAGTTGTGAAAATATGTGTGAGATATTGGTCCTCTCCTTCTAAAGCTGACATCCTAAAGAAGTCAAACAAGACGAACACAACAAGCATTCTCTTTTAGTTTGGAGTTTCCTGGAGTGGGTGTGGGAGTTGGAGGCTGTGATGGCATTGCCAATAGCCTAGCATGGTTTCCTGCTCATAAGAGAGGCTCAGTATGCTTTGATTGATTTTGCCTGAGTCAGATGGGAAATGATGTCCTGCTTCTACTTAGTCAAGGAAGATTGCAGAGAAGACAGGATTTGATGTTTTTTTTTTCTTTTAAATATTTTATCTATGCTCATTTATTTCTTTACATCACTGATGTTCACCAGAGATTTGCTCCCCACCATCATCACCTACAGAACCCTCCCCTATAACAAATAAGTACACTCAAAAACAGAACCAAGGATTAGAAATTTCAGAAAGAGGGGAAAAAAAGATAGGAGAGAGAATATCAGAATTTTTTTAAAAATATAATCATTGCACAAATTATTTACATAGCCTGAAAATTTTTTGCTGCAGTTTAAAGTCCTAGCTTGAATTTATAATGCCAATTCATTTCAGATCATAGAATCTCCATTTCTTCAAAGGAATACCATATTAATCCAAATTGTAATTATAATCATAATTGCATTTAATTTTTTCAATGTTCAACAGAGAAACTGGCTGCCTGAGGAAAGCTTTTACCCAGGCTCCACTTTTATTACTCTCCTAGGGCAGTGCGGTTTTGTGGAAAGACTGTTAGACTTGGAATCAGGAAGGAGGAGAGGCAGCTTGGCCCAACAAAGAGTGCTGGCCTTGGAGTCAGGGGCTGGGGTTTAAATCCTAGCTCTGTTGTTTATGATTCACCTATGGAACTGTGGTCAAGTGACAACTTCTATAGGCCTCAATCCCTCATATTCAAAACAAAGGGGTTCGATTAGCTTGCCTGTAAGAGTCTTTCCGACTCTAAATCTATGAGCTTTTTTCCTTTTACTACCTCTGTGACCTTGGTCAAATTGCTTAACTTTTCTGGGAACTGAGTCTCATGTGTAAAAAAAGGGTTTCAACTAGATAGACTTAGGCTCCCTTTCAGTTCTGACTCTGAAGACTCAGTTTCAAATCTAGCCTCCCGTACTTATTAGCTGTAAGGCAATGGGCCAGGCCTTTCTCTCTGGACCTGAGTTTTTCCTCACATATGAAATTAGGTAGATGATCTTTATGGACTCTTCTAGCTCCAAATCTTATTAAAACCTAGGAAATGATTTTTTCCTTAACAGAAATCTTCAACTTGTAAAAAGTTCAATTAGATAATAAGTGTAATGAAACTGAGACATATAGAGCAGGATTGGTAATCACAGTTGTCCTATTATGAGTTAATTATTATAAATATTAATTTTTTTTGCATTTTATTTTTTTATTTTTTTTATTTTTAAATTTTTATTATAGTTTGCATCATTTCCACAAGATTTTGAGTTACATATTTTCTCCCCCTCTTTCCCCCACCCACC
>CM053589.1:24904568-24939382 GCA_028646515.1 Pseudochirops corinnae | reverse complement strand
AAAAAAAAAAAAAAAACCTTCGATGTATCTGCATAAAAAAAAAAAAAAAAGAAAAATAAGAGCCATTCCCCAATTGAAAAATGATCAAAAGATATAAACAGTTTTCAGATGAAGGAATCAAAGCTATCTATAACCATATGAAAAAAATGTTCTAATTCAAATGTTGATTGAAGAAATGCAAATTAAAATAATTCTTAGGTACTACCTCATACCTATTAGATTGGCTAACAGGAGAGAAAAGGAAAATGAGCAATGTTGGAGGGAATGTGGGAAAAATAAGATATTAATGCACTGTTGGTGGAGTTGTGAACTGATTTAAATTCATTCTGTAGGGCAATTTGGAACTATGCCCAAGGGGCCATAAAAACCTTTGACCTAGCAATACCACTACTAGGTCTGTATTCCGAAAGAGATAAAAAAGGAAAAGGAAAATGGCCTATATGTACAAAAATATTTATAGTAGGTATTTTCTTGTAGACAAGAATTGGAAATTGAGGAGATGCCCATCAACTGAGGAATGGCTAAACAAATTGTGGTATGGATTATGATAGAATACTATTGCACTATAAGAAATGATGAGCAGGATGCTCTCAGAAAAATCTGGAAAAACTTACATGAGTTAATGGAAAGTGAGATGTACTATGTAGAAAGTAACAGCAACATTGTAAGATGTTCAGCTGTGGATGACTTAGCTATTCTCAGCAACATAATGATCCAAAACAACTCTGAAGAACTTATGATGAAAAATGCTAACCAACCCCAGGGAAAGAACTGATGGTGTCTGAATACAGACTGAAGCATGTTTTGTTTTGTTTTTAACTTTATTTTTCTTGAGATTTTGCTTTTTGTTTTTGTTGTTTTTTGTTTGTTTGGACTACATTTTCTTTCACAACATGACTATTATGAAAATGTTTTGCATGACTACACATATATAATCTATATTGAACTGCTTGCCTTCTTAATGGGAGGGGAGGCTGGGGAGGGGAAAAAGGAGAGAATCTGGAACTCAAAGTTTTAAAAATGAATGTTACAAATTGTTTTTACAAGTAACTGGGGGAAAATAAAATACTAAATACATTTTTTAAAAAAGATTTACAAAACAACCCTGAAATATGATAGGAATAATTTGGAAAGAATCCCCACTACTTTAGCAAGACAATTTAAGGTTCAGATAATAGGTCCTATGAGAAAAGACTAAAGAGTATTAATATAGGTTGGCTGGCATTTGAAGAACAAGGGAAGACTTGCTGAATATGTGAAAGAATATTGCATCATGAGCTGCTAGCTATTCTCGGAGGATAGGAAAAGAAGGGGTTAACTTAAAGTATATCTAGGTAGACCAAGGAAGAAGGTATTAATTATAAAGTTAATCTCTTAACTTGAGGGATATCAGTAAAAAGCATACTGGTCTGGAAGTTGGGTAAAATGGGTTCTAGTCTCTAGCTCCTAACTACTACGTGACCTTGGGTAAGTCAATACTTTCAATAACTATTTATTAGCCATCTGCTATGTTCTAGGCATTATGCTAGGTCACAGGATTACTCCTCTAGACATTAGTTTCTCATCTATTAAATGAGAAGAATGGACTAGATGTTCTCTTAAGGTCCCTCCATAGTCTACCTCTAAGAAATACTAGACACTGGAATATATCATCAGGGAAATTGTATGATCTTTTTGGAGACCTTAAAGAACAGGATAGGGACAGCTAGGTGGTACAGTAAATAGAGCTCTGGCCCTGGAGTCAGGAGGAGCTGAATTCAAATCTGGCCTCAGACACTTAACACTTACCAGCTGTGTCACCTTGGGCAAGTCACTTTATTCCAACTGCCCTGCCTTCCTTCCTCCAAGAAGATAAAAAAGAAAAGGATAGACATTTATTTTTCTGAGGTGATTTTTCACTGAGATCTGACCAAGAAGCAGGATATTAGATGACATGACTCCCAAGGTCCCTTCTAGGCCCATGATTTAAACTTCCCTTCACACTGATAAAGATTGTAGTAATATAGAAAAGAAGCCAGCTCATTTAACTTTCATAGGATTTGAGAGTAGTAGCTCTCACAAATGTTTCCCAATTTTCATTTTGTAAAACTTCAGGGTATTTCCACTTATCTCAAGGAAGGTTGTAAAATTCTCATAACTGAATTCATTTCAATTCATTCTAATTCTAAAAGCAAATCTACATCATTCATCATTTTAAGGACAGGCAGTATGTGAAATCAACTGATAAGCTTCTAGTCACTTAGGCATTGAAATTTCCTGTTCCTTGACTCTATTTTTAAAAAATATCTCAGGTTTTAATATGGGATTGGGAGTTAAATCTGTTGCCATAATTATGGAAATCCAATTAGGAATACAGAAAATGTAAGCTCCGTAAGAGCTGTTTTTCACCTAGCACAGTACTTTGCTCCATAACAGGCACTTAATTCATGTTTGTTGAATTGAATGAAATGTTTTAACATTATCTTTGTCAATGTATGTCTTTGTTCCCCAAAAGGGTAATTTAAAAAAATCTATCCTTGCTGTTGGCCTCATTGTAAGATTAGTTTCCTTAATTGTACACTGAGAGTCTCACTGGATGACTTGTAAAGTATCTCTAAAACTTAACATTCTATGAAACTATTAGACTTTTTCTTCAATTCAGACTAAGGATTCTGTTAGCAACTTATTACCCATGTGACCTTGGACAAATCCTTAACCTTCAAAGCCTGTTTCCTCATCTGTAAAAGCAAAAAGGTTAGACTAGAATTTAAACTCCTAAGTTCAACTTCTAGTTTTAAAAATTCTATGAGCTATTAACTTTTTTATGTATTTCCTTACTTCTAATCTATTTCCAAATCATCTTTTTGTAAAATACTATCTCTGACCTTTATGATTTTGCCTATCCCCAAATGATTTAAGTAAGGGTTACAAACTCAGCTGAGGAAGCTGGAAAAGCAATTGGACAATACAACTATTACTGTGTTTTCTTTAGGAAATGAACAAAATTAAGTTTTTAATTTATTAGAATAAGGTATAGTGGGGTACAGGCTCTGGGAACCCCTTTGAACTCTCTTTGAATCTTCCCACTGGATCTGGCATGACCTGATGCCTTAAGCCTTCCATTATTACTATGAATGAATCTCTGTTACCCTTAACCTAGTTTGGCCCTCCTTTGTTTGTTACCTCAGGCTGTTTCCCAGCCTTGATCTCATCAAAATCCCATTCTCTTGGTTCATGGAGTCCGACCTCAGTCCCATCAAGATCCTCCTTAGACCCCTCCTCCCAGACTACTAGACTACCCCTATATCCCTCCCAAAATCTTTCTGTAGATAAGATCCATCTTGCCTCCATGAAGGGGATGAGATTCAATCTAGCTCAGACTCAGTCTGTGTCAGATTGTTCTGGCCCACTTTTAATATAAGTGTCACAACTACTGAGGTTCCTTAAGAGTCCATCCATTATGGCAAATCTTTAATGAACTTTATTTTACCTTGGCTGAGAGAAGGCTTAAGTTGAATTCATTTGGCAAGACCCCGCATGTTGGAATTTTGGAGTCGTGTGTGCCCCTAAACCTCAAACCTCAACAGGTATACATATTCATTACCACAAACTTCCTTGCAAAGGAGTCCTATTCCCCTGGAAGCACACTTTTTTTCCTATCTAACCCTAAAGGAATGATCTTATCTAACTCAGGTGTCAATAGTTCAGTGTTAGAACTTTCTTCATCTCTCATATCTCACAATTAAGTAGATTGGTGCCTAAGGCTCAAAGAGGTTACAAGACTTGTCCACGGTCTAATAGCTAGTCAGTATCAAAGGCAGGATTTTTGAGTCTAGGCCTTCATGACCCCAAGGCCAGCACTCTAGCCCCTCTATAACATTGTCTCTCAAGAACATGTGTGCATGTTCTTGAGAACATGAGAAATTATTAGAGAAATTATTATTTCTCTCTCATATTAATAGTCAATTATTAACACTGGGGAGACCCAAGCTTTTTTGCCTGTCCTCTTTCCCCATTCGAAACCCAGTCTCTCAAGGACTAGGCTGATGGAAAATAGGATTAACATTCTCCTCATTCTGGGTATTGCTCCTACACCCAACTAGACAGAACTTTAATCTAAAATTACTCCTTACCACTCCCCCCCCACCCCATGTTCCACTCAAGCTAATTTGGGTGGAGGTAGATCTTCTGTCTAGGTTGCCTAAGGGTGTGGGTGGTCCGCATGCAGAGGCAGTCCTTTTGTCCAAGAGTGACATGATGTCACTCTCCCAGCCCCTCCCCCATTAGATTAGGTCCATCTATCATTAAGTGTTAACCTATCAGAGTGGATTGCTACCCTCTGGAATACCCATTTTTCCAAATGCATATAAGCCCTGAGCCTACCGCCATGATTGTCTTTGGTCCAAGAGAGACAGGGCCAAATGACTACTCTTTTTATGAATAAAGTGCAAGTATTATTAATAAGATGATCAATTACCCAGAAACTCTGTCTCTCAAACTTTTTAAATGTCCAAGTTTCCCATTCATTCTTTCATTCACCCACCGTTCATTAAAAGACTTCTGGGTGAAAAGCATAGTCTTCTCTCCTAAATAAGTTCTTTGAGGACAAGGACTATATTTCTATTTGCATTGCTTCCCACCTTCACCCCATCCTCACACTAATGATACTCAAAAAATATCGATGACTTGAAGACTCTGCTCAAAGGCCACTTTCTTCAGCGGCTTTTCCCGACTCTTCAAGTCATTGGTGCTGTGCCATGACTATGTATTTATTTTGTATATGTCCTTTTGTTCACTCAGCTGGGAACTTGGATCCCTCCAGGAGGAATATAAGTTCCTTGAGGGCACGTATTGTATTAGTTTTGTATCTGTATCCCCAGCACCTGACTGGTGCTTGTTGGGTTGGCCGATGATGTAAACCCAGAGGACAGCTTGGGACCATGGATTCATCCATGAACCATCCTGGAGAGCCAGTTACTCTGGTCAGATAGATGGGATCTTAAAACACAGCTAGCCCATTTACCTATAAAATGTCATGACCAAAACTCCCCTGAGGAAAGCAAGCTCAAGATTGCTTAGTCCTATAAATGTGAGGAGAGAGGAACAAATGTAACAAACTCCTAGAAGCATTAGGAGTGTAGGGTCTTAAAGCAGAAATTCCCAAATTAGCGTTGCATTTGACAGTGCCTGAGCTGGGTTCCACGTCCAGGCATTTTTCTGACTTTGAAGCATCTGGGCTCTTCTCATCTGCCTTGTAGCTAAGCAAACTCAACATTCTACTCTTGGAGGATGGGGCTGATGTGCAGTAGAAAAAGGGCAATGGATTAGAAGTCCAAAAGGTTTGGGCTGAAGTTCTGACTCTGATACTTATTACCTTGTGACCTGGGGCAAATCAGTTATCTCTCCGGGCTTCAGTTTCCTCATTTTTAAAATCTAAGATCCCTTCTAACTTTAAATAGATAACCCAGTAATCTGGAAGTCAACCCTATGTTTCTTTTTCTATTCATTTTTAAAATAAATTTTTATTGATATATTTTGCCTTTATGTTGCTTGCATGTGCCCTTGTAGCTTTACCCTTCACCCTTCCCAGAGAGTTCATTCATATAAGAATTTCCCTTTTCCTTTTAACTTAGTGTGTTGCAGTGGGGAGGGGCTAAGAATTGTTTTATTGACCAATAAGGAACTAGGTCTGACATTTAAAAAAACTATTACTTTAAGGATACTAATAAAACTAATGATGATGATGATGGTGGTGATCATAACACTGATAATACTTTAAGAATTCCAATTCTCATTAGGAATCCAGAAAAATTGGGTTTCAAAGTCAGCCATTAGGTGGTGCTGTGGGATTAGGGCAGGAACCACCATATGCTCTTACATGTTCCACACCACTTCTTTCATCAACCTTCTGCCTCATCTGGGCTGAGGTCAGCTGATGGATAAGCCAGTCTTCCTACATGACATTGTATAATGTCATCAGTGTAGCTGATACAAATGCCCTAGAAATATAAAGATGTGAGTCAACTTTAAAATGGCACAGTGGTTATTGTTCTGGCTGCTAAGGGATTCAAATTTAATGTGATAATCAGTATTTCATGAACTTGTGGGACAGACAGAAGGACATAAAGATGATTTTTTTCTTTTGAATGTTCTCTTCAATCTACTCCTTCCTTTTCATTCCCATGGCTACCTTATCACCTCCCACCTCAACTACTGCAATTGCCTTTTAACTGGTCTCCTGGCTTCCATTCTCTCTAGTTTGTCATGCCAAATGTTGCAGAGTAATCTTCCTAAAGTACTGCTTTTCACAATCTCTCATGCTCCTCGCAGCTCTCTCCCCCTACACACTGAATATGAGATCCACGGTACTCGTGATTTAAAATCTAAACTCTTCAGCCTGGTTTTTGAAGTCAAGGCTTTTAAAGACAAAAGTCAAGCCTCTACTCATCAGAGTTCTAACTAGAGTACATGCAATTAAAGGGGAATAAGGGTAGAGTGCAGGCATACCCCATAAGAAAGTGTCTGACAAAGGCCATGATCATGCTGAGAAGAAGGTGGCCCAATCCTTTCCTCCAATAATAATAACAGTTGTCAATTATATAATATTTTGCTTCAATCAATCAATATTTGTTAAGTACCTACTATGTGCCAGCCATTGTGTTAAGAGCTGAGGATACAAAAAGAGGCAAAAAACAGTCCCTGCCCTCAAGGAGCACAGCACATATATTACTCTCACTTGATCCTCACAACAATCTTATGAGATGATTGCCATGACCCCAGTTTTACAGATAAGGAAACAGAGTAGTTAAGTGACTTTCCCAGGGTCACACAGCTAGTTAAATGCCTGAGGTAGGATTCAAGCTCTTCCTGACGTTAAGCCTACCACTACACTACATAGATTTCCCAGACTCCTTTAACTCATGACAGCTTTCTTGAGCAGTTCTGGAACCTGCCTTTCAACCCAAGCCTTAGATATAAGGGGATGCAAGCTAGTAAAGGACTGCAAATACTTAGATAATTGTTTCTGAATCACCAGGAAGTGCAGTCTTGAGGGAGGAAGTACACAGCCTTGGATGTCAGTGCCTGAGGCAAAGCCTATGCCGTCCTGCCCTAGTTATGGCTCCATTACCGACCGTTCTGACTTTACTTCATTTCTCTTTGATGGGAAATCACCATTCTTGGCAAGTTGCACTGTTTCTCAAACATGACATATACATTTGTGTTTTATTGTTTTCCGTCATAGGGTTCTCATCATCTAGAATGTCCTCCCAACTCCTCTCTACAATTTTTCCCAAAGTCTAGCCTTTTTCACTTGCCCAAGACTACAGATCACAGTCTCTCTGAATTTATTCTCTGCACCACTCTTTTTGATACTTAGCATATTTCTTTATTGTCACTTAACATTGTTATTTGGAATTTGGAATTTTTATATACTTATCCCTTCTTCCATACTAGATTATAAACTCCTCTTCTTTTTTTTTTAAACCAGACCCATGATTTCATTGGGTAGGTAGGGAATTCTCTTGTGAGGAAACTCCCACTATCAATGCAGATCAGCAATAGTTATTTGATTTACAATCTCAGATTGTAAGAGTTGGGGGTGGAGGGCAGTTTACTGAGAGGTTAAATGATTTGCTTAGAGTCATATAGACAGAGATGAATTGAAATTCACATCTTCCTGACTCGAGTTGGGTAAGAATCTTGTGCCAGTGTCTTGATACCTTTCTGAATCCCAAAGCACCTAGGACTTCATAATAGATCATCAGTAGAAGTTCTATGGTGATGACAAAGGTGATTGGAAAGGCATATTTACATCTAGGATTTCTTGCCCTTTTAAGTTTCAGGTTTAAGATTTAAAAACTCTTGGTTCCAGAAAAGAAAGTCTAAATAGGGGCTGGAGTCTCAGCTCACTACTGGTATCTGAGACCTCCTGGTGGGGGGGTACCCTAGAGGACCACAATCTCTGAAGACAAAAGAAGCAAGGAAAGAATCCTGGCTAGCCATTTCCTTCTCCTATCACACACATCTTGATACTCCTTGGATTTAATCCTTTTGTCTGTTTTTGCCAATGACAAAGTACATTCTACTCGGAGAAGCTTCTGTGGAGGACTGATGAGAAAGGGAATGAACTAATTTGGTTGTGTTTTTTTTTTAATATCAGTGGAACAAACCTTTGGTAAACATGGACTTCCCTATTTCATCCTTGACATTAGTGATCAAACAAAGTTATCCTTATTGTTACATCTTTCAAGGAATCTACTATTAACTTTGACATATGCCTTGCTGCAGGAGAGGCTTTTAAGATGCCATTCTACTCCACTTAATCAAAAGCTTTTTTATAGTTCACACACAATAAGTACTGTGGGATCCTGTATTATCTAGATCTTTCCATTAAGTATATGATGCTAAAGATGCATTCTTCTGTGGAGTATTATTTGTGAAAGCGTACCTGTTCCCTTGGAATACCCTCATCAAGGAAGTTCTCAATGCATGAGTAGATTATTCTCCAAAAAAAAGGTTTTATAGATGGGAAAAAAGATAGAGGAGTTGCTGATGCTCTCTCAGTCATTTTCGGGGGGTGGTAATTAGACTCAAGTGTTTTTCCCACACTTTTGATATCCCCCCCTTCAGATATTCTCAAAATCAATTCGTTAATTTCCCCCACCTTCATTATTTCATGTCTAGTATGGATTGTTTGGTCTAATTCAACTGTTTTTCCCATCTTTGTTTTCATCCATCCTATTTCTACTTTGTCTATAAACACATCTGGGATTAGGATACTAGAATACCAATGTGGTTCATGCTCACCAGCGATGTTTGCCACCATCACAGAGAACATCCAATTCAGTGTCCAAGTCAGAAATAGATTCCCCATAGTTGCTAAAGTCCTATTTGCAGATAGATATGGCAGTCTCCTAAATGAGCTCCATAAGCACTCAGAAGGATTTGTCCTTACCATCCAAATACACAAAAGCAAATGGATAAAGAATGCCTAAGGGCTACCGGGTGGTAGAGTAGATAGAGCTCTAGTCTAAGACCTGAGTTCACATGTGAGCTGACATACTTACTAGCTGTGTGACACTGGGCAAGTCACTGAACCCTGTTTGCCTCAGTATCCTCATCCTGAAAATGGGCTAGAGAAGGAAACGGCAAACCACTCCAGTATCTCTGCCACAAAAACCCCAAATGGGATCAAGAAGAGTCAGACATGACTGAAAAACAACTGAACAACAAAGAACACCTATTACCAGAACTATGACATGCAGTTGAAGGAACAACATTAATATATTACATCTTGGACATAGTGTCACTGCACAATGAGAAAGGCTCAGAATTAAATAGGAGGAGAGACAATTGGATTGCCTTTGGGATTCTGCAATGTTCTTTTAATGACCTCAAACTTCTCTCTGAAACAAAGGCTCATATTTTTAATCCCAGCCGCCCTCCACTGTTATATGGCTGTGAGTCACGGAACTCTATAGAGTCTCCAGAACTGAAGTTGCAGATAGCTCAAAGGGCAAGGGAGAGGCACAGGGTGGGCCTGAGTGGGCTGCAACACACTGTGAACAAGGAAGATAAAGCATCAAATGTTAGGAGAATTTGAGAAAGGCCCCCAGCAGGTTGGATGGACTACAAATGGACAAACGTCTCACAGAACAGGCACGCATCAGCGAATCATCATCTGAATTATTGTAGTTAATACCCAAATGAGTTCTCAGGTCCACTGGAATACTCAAGTTTCGGTTTGGTTTGGTTCTTAAGTTTTACGCAAGTGGGAGAAATATGGCACATGGTAAACAACACATGTGATCCTGAGGAGTGCTTCTGCTTTCCTCCAAAGAGCAAAGGGCATTTCACCAAAGACTCTGAATCCAGGAGAAAGATTCTCTAATGCTTTCTCATCCGGCCTCCATGAAAGACACTGCTTTCTCTCTCTTTTTACAAGCATTGCCTGCATCTCAGGTACTGCCAATCATGGTGTTTCTTCTACCTTTTAATCCCTGCTAACTCTAAGGCACCTGGAAGAGAAGAAGAAAAGAGAAGATGGGACTGAGAGGAAGTGCTGTTGAAGAAATCAACTTGCCTGGAAGTCCTGTGCAAGGTATTTTCTTGGAGCCAGCAAAGGATTAATTGATGGATTCCAGGGAAGTGGCAGGGCTAAGACTGACTCAGATAGTATCTGTTTCACAGCTGCTTTCTTCCTACCTTCCTCCAAATCAGTTCAATTTAGCAAACACTTACCAAGCACCCACTGTATGCCATGCACTACAGCAGGCCCTGGGGATACAAAGACAAATACAATCTCTGCCTTCAAGGACTTTACATTCCCCTTCCATCAGCCCCTCGAAGCAAAACAAATCTAACTTTGCCTCATCTGAATTCTAGTCTTGACACTTTGGCAAGACCTATTTTGGCTACTCCTTTGTTCCATCTCTAGAAGAAGACGCTTGACTTCTTCACAATCCAAAATGTACCAAGAAATAGAACTGAACCCTGTAGTCCTTGGAACAGGTGATCTTTGATTCCAGGTTTGTACTGGGGGAGTGGGGAGATTCTGATCACCTTCCTGCATCCTAATCTAGAATTCTGTCAGTGCAATTCAACTTTGTCTATCTCTCTGTTTCTCTCCTATTTCTTCTCTCTCTCACTTTCTCTTTCTCTCTCTCTCCTTTCTCTTCTATCTGTCTCTCATACATGCTCACACACACACACACACACACACACACACATTTGGCCCAAGCTAAAAGAGAATAGAATAATATAGAATAAGACCTTGAACTAACAACTTGGCCTTTAAAGTCAAACTGTCTGCCCTGTTGGTAGTAGCCAACCAAGCAGAACCGTAACTAGGTCAGGGCAACTGTATCTTTTCCCCAGGGCACCAACATTTAAAGCATGCAAAATTCAAAATAATGATTTTTAAAGTGCGAAATTTGAAAATTATTTACAATTACGATTAGTACATTCATTCTTTCAGCAATATTAAAACTAGTTAGCAAGCATAATTAGTTCACTTTGGAGGCTAACAGAGGGTGTGCTCTGTCCACCATCCTACTTGTATACCAGGTCATTTCTTCCCAGCTTCTTCCCTCCCCCCATCTTATTTACTGTCCTAGAGTCTCATCTCCACAGGGCTAGTGCCATGGTCTCCTCTCACGGTTAATATAAAAATGCATTTCATGTTGCATGCTCCAGGTTCCACTTAATGCTCCTTGTCCCAGGTACCACAAATTGTTCTGCAACTAAGTCGTTTCTACAGTGGCCAAAGTAGCTTCTCCTTTATAGACCCTCACAGAACAGCACCTTATTTTACAGGCCACTGGTATAACTAGGTGTGAAATCCCACCTGTGGACTTTTCTACCTTTTCTCCTATTATTACTGTTACTATTTCCCACCCATACTCACATGATTGCCTAGAAACCAATACAATATCCCATTGTAATTTATGATATTCATGCTTATTAGGATACATAACGAAGATCAGATAGAAAGCTACTTATAACTTTGTAGATAATACTATACCAACTCTTTAAAAAAAATCTAAAAGTTACTTTTCATACCTCTTTGATTAACTGGATCTTTAGCTACGTAGGCAACATAGTCTGTGGTGTCCTACAAAAGAGAGAAAATCAGCGTGTTTAAAATGATTGGCTAGAACTTACAAAAGATCAGAGTACACATGGAAGCTTAAAACTATTGGCTTGAAGGCTGGCTTGTCCCTTTTTCTGGGACACAACATAAGGAAATGCAAACTGTACCCAAAACATGGAACTTGTCAAACTCCCATTTTCTGCTCTTTGTGTCATTTTGAGAGAAATAATTTGGAGCCAGCCTGGTCATTGAGAATAGGTCAGAACACAGGGAAATAGTAGGGTGAGCCCATTGAGCATATCTACAGGCTTCCCCATCTAGAAGTATTCTTTGATTCTGTGAAAGCGTGTTAGGAAAACTATCTCTACCTGGGAGTTAGATTATCTTTTAAATACACTCTCTGTCCCCATCCTTTTCAAAAACAGCTCATGTGCTTATGTTCGCACAGGAAACAGTATGGTAGAAAGAACACTGAGCCCATGGCTAACAGACCTGGGTTCAAGTTCCAGGTCTAACACTTATTACTCAGGTCACCTTGGTATAATGGAAAGAGCCCTGGATTGGGAGTCAGAAGGCCTGTGTTCAAATCCCAGCTCTGCAACTTACCTCCTACATAAATGTGGGAGTTGGACTAGACTGCCTTTAAGATTCCTTCTCTCTCTAAATCAATGATCTTCTGAGCCCTGGGCAGACGGCTTTATATAGCTCAGCCTCGGTATTTTCATCCACAAAATGGAGATAATGACAAAAGCTATGCTACCTAGAAAGACAACTAGGTAACATAGTGGATAGAGCGCTAGGACTAGATTCAGGAAGACCTGAGTTCAAATCCAACCTCAGATACTTATTAGCTATGTGACCCTGGGCAAATCACTTAGCCTCTATCTGTCTTTATTCCCTCAACAGTAAAATGGGTGTTAACAATAGTTCCTACCTTCCAGGGTTTTTGGGAGGATCAAATGAAACAATATTTATGAACCATTTAGCACAGGTCTGATGATTAATAGATGATGAACAAATGCTTATTCCCTCTGCCCCTACTACCTACCCTGCAGGATTTTATAGATTCATAAAATTACCAGGGATTCTCAACACAGACGGGCTGGTGAAGCCTGTGAATCCCTATAGATTGTTGCCTACATTAATGATGAAAGAAAATGCTAAATTTCAGTCAAAGGTAAGTAAAAATAAAAGCTTTTCCCCCTAAGTTCACAGACTCCCTGAAATCTATCCATGGACCCTGTTTTAACCCAGCCCCTAAATGGTACAGATGGGGTTTAGGAAGGTGAAATGGGAGCTTTTGCTTGGTACCACAATGGCTACAGCAACGGAGCCTAAAGTCAGAAAGTCCAGAGTTCAAATCCAGCATCCAGTAGTTATTAGCTGTGTGGCCCTGGGTAAGTCACTTAAATGCTGTCTGCCTCGGTTTCACCTACTGTAAAATGGGGATAATAATGGCACCTTCCTCACAGGGTTGTTGTGAGGACCAAATGAGATAATACTTATAAAGAGCTTGGCACAGTGCCTGGCACATTGTTTTTGTTGTTTAGTCGTTTTTCAGTCACCCTAATCTTCGTGGCCCCATTTAGGACTTTCTTGGCAAAGATCCAGGAATGATTTGCCATTTCTTTCTCCAAATCATTTTCCAGATGAGGAAACTGAGGCAAACAGGGTTAAGTGACTCATCCAGGGTCACACAGCTAGTGTCAGAGGCTACATTTGAACTCAGGAAGATGAGCCTTTCTGACTCCAGGACCAGCATTCTATACACTATGGCGCCACCTAGTGGTCCACCTGACACACAGTAGGCACATAATAAATACTTCCTCCGTACTCCTTCCCTTTACCCTCGGTTTCTTTAGCTTTAAAATGAGAGGGTTGAATTAGATTTATGCCAAGGTCCCTTTTTTTTTTTTTTTTTGAAATATATTATCTTATGACCCTACACTGATAAGGATATACAGCTAATTAGAGGAAGGGCTATAAGTAAGCCCAGATCTTCTGATTCCTGATCTAGGGCTCTCTCTGTTAACATGCATGATATGTTAGCCACTGCACCTTGTAATTATAAAGATGGAGCTTTGCAAGCCTTGAAGTGTCAAACAAATGTGAACTGTTCCCATTACAAAAATTAATACCACCAGGGCTCAAGAACCAACTTGCTTCCTCACCAACCATCCATTTTGCATTTCAGCTTATTTGTTTAAAAAAAAATCCAATGGGTTTTCTGCAACACTAACCATGGGATGTGGTGATGGGGTGCTAATGATATGTCATATAACGAAAAGGCATTTAACAAAACAACCTTATGCTGGTCCACCTGCCTTTATATAGAAGAACAAAAGGACAACAAATTTGGTTCTCCCTATTTTTAAAGTTGAATAAATTTAAACACCCAGATTGTGGGATCAAAGAGTGCCATAACTTAGACCACGATAATGGTTTTCCAGTTGTCTGTGCAAAGATATCAGATAGTTCAGGAAATTGTTTAATTAAAGATATGTATCAGGGGGCTTTTTTTTTTCAGATCAACTCAAAGAAAAGACAAGAAAGGGAGACAAAAAGAAAGGAATAAAGGACTTGTAAGGAAGGAAAAATTCATTTTGTTACAGGATTGAAACAGCTCAAAAAAAAAAACCAGGACCTGATGACTCTGTAAAAACAAGACACTATACAAAAAACTATACACACTGAAAACAGTGACATGATGAATGACAAGATTTTAATAATTAAAGAAGCTTTTTGTTATGTCAGATCTTGGGGAAAAAACATGCCCCTACAATGAATAAATACCATTTGCAGATTGGAGGCATGACTCTCTAGAGGGAAGATGCAATCAGCTGGCAGGAAATAAAAACCCGTGTTTGTAATACCCTCAAGGACAGTCATTTAATAACCCATTCTGAATCATACAGGAAGCAGATCTCAGGGTCAACATAACTTATCTTAGATTATTTTAAAAAATAAAACCCACCCCTAAATAAATTGCCCTCCTGAAAATAAATTTCTTCCAGATAAGTAAGATCACAGTGGCAAGCTTAGTTTTATGTTTATTAAGAAGTAGTCAGCAAGAATTGTTAACTCCTTTGCCACTAATCTTAAGCCTGGCAGGCATTGGGGATTGAGGGGAAGGGAGGCATGCTAAAGCAGAAATTTACCAAACTAAAATCTCTTCCCAAATCTACCACCGTCACACTTTGACCTTAGACAAGTCACTTCCCATTGCTGAGACTGTTTCCTTATCTATAAAATGAAGAGATCGGAATGGTTGATTTCTAAGGTCCCTTCCTGTTCAAACATTTTATTAATATTTAAGGGGCTAATGACAGCACCTATCTCCCAGGGTTGTTATGAGGACAAAATGAGATAATATTTGTAAAGTGCTTCACAAACTGTATAATGCCATATAAATGATAGCTATTATTATTATCATCACTATTACTAAGTATTGCTTTTATACTTCCATATTTCCATACTTCAGTACATCTGTGCTCTCACTCCCGTGGGTACTCCCTCCAACGGTGCAGACTGAAACTCCTCCACTCTTTCTTATTATCTACAACTCCTGGTCTATGTCTTCCCATAAATCCTCCATAAGCAGTTCACCTAACATAGTGGTTCCCAATGTTTCTGGTTCTTCAAACTGCCTTCAACCAATAAAATGTGTTCTGAACTCCCAGGGAAATTTAATATACTACTCATGATTTTTTAATCATTATTTCCTGCTTAAGATTCCATTAAAAGACTTTTTAGCATGAACTGCTTGAACAGTCAACATGAACCCAAACTACTAAATGGGAACACCCTGACCTTTGGATCTCCACATTGTATGGACAGTACTGGAGCAATGAGGGCATCTGTCAGTGCTCGTGCCCCCTTACTGACTGGGCCCCACCTCCCTTTCTGATCTCACTTTTCTCTGTGATGACCTTTATACCACCTCTCCTTCAAGATGCAGTTATTAATATGCGGCAGCTACTTATGCCTGCTAGATGAATTTCCATTGCCCTCTAATTCTTCAGAGACTATGGCATTCCATGACTTTGAGCCGTATAGGAACAGTGGGAGAATATTTATGTGGGGAAAAAAAAGCTGGGTCTTTGTTTCAGGAAGAAGCTTGGGGTCATTAAAAGCACTCTGCAATTTCTCAAGGGCGATTCAACTCAATATCCATATTTGTTAAGCAACTATTGGCACAAGGTACTGTGCCAAGCACTGGAGGTACAAAGAAAGAAATGCAATAGTTCCTACACTTAAGGAATTTACACTTTACTGGAAGAAGAAAATAGTAGTACACAGAGCAGTACAGTATAAGAAATATTGGGCAGCTCAGGGCTACAGTTGGTAGAGCACCAGGCCTGGAGGCAGAAAGAGCAGAGTTCAAATTCAGCCTCAGACACTACTAGCTGTGTGACCCTAGGCAAGTCATTAACCTTTATTTCCTATCTGTAAAATGGGGGTAATAATGGCACCTACGTCTCAGAGTTGTTCAAATGCGACAGTATTTGTAAAAAGTGCTTAGCATGGTGCCTGGCACACAGTAAGTTAGGAGCACCTTTAGGAGGCTATTATGGTGTTCAGGTAAGAGATAATGAGTTGTGAACTAATGTTGTAGAGAAAAGGACACAGATGAAGGAGATGTGGAGGCAAAACTGATGAGACTTGACAACTGATCGATATGATAATCAATAAATGAGCATCTATTATGTGCTGTGCACGGTGTTAAGCATACAATGACAAGTGTGAAACAGTCCCTTCCTGCAAGAAGCTGATCTTCTAATGGGGAAGGCAACTCATACATTTCTAGATATATACAAGAAAGAAACATACAAGATATAAAGTAACCTTGGAGGGGAAGGCACTAGCAGCTGGGGAAGGGGAAGGAGGGGACCAGGAAAGATCTCATGAAGAAGGCAGAGCTTCGGCTGAATTTTGAAACAAAACAGGATTCCAGAAGGTAGAAGTGTAATGGGAGAGTATTCCGGGCATCTACAAGAGCCAGCACAAAGGCATGGAGGTGGGAGGTGAAACATCACTGTATACATTATCCTTCTAATTCTGCCCACTTCTCTCTGCATTGGTTCACAAGATCATCATAAATTCAGATCTGGAAAGGACCTTAAAAGCCAACTAATCTTCATTTTACAAATGAAGAAACTGAAGCTTAGACAAATTTAATAACCTGCCCAAGATCACACAGCTGGTAAGTGGCAAAGGCAAGACTTGAACTCAGTTATTCCTGCCTCTAAGCCCAGTAGCATTCTATCTACTACAACACATTACCTCTAGAGGGGCAGGATAAAGCCCAGGCAAGGATGGGGTCTAGGCCACATTCAGCCTTGACACTGCTTACTGGAAATTACAAGTGAATTCAAAAAGTGTTCAGCACTCTGAAGGTAGAGACTGTAAAATTATACTTATAGGAACTACCTTATGCTGATGGTCTATGCCAGTTGTTCTCAACCTTCCTAATGCTGCAACCCTTTAATACAGTTGCTCATGTTGTGGTGACCCCCAACCATAAAATTATTTTCGTTGCTACTTCATAACTAATTTTGCTACTGTTATGAATCATAATGCAAATATCTGATATGTAGGATGTATTTAAATTGAACATAACCCACAGGTTGAGAACCGCTGGTCTATGCAAAGCTAGTCTTGTCCTCCTGGTTCAGAAACTCAGTATACTTACTTTATATGCTGCCCATGATCAAATAGGGATTTAGGTATTAGAGTTAGAGTAGTAATACTTTAAGATTTTATTAACTTATCAAAGAACACCCCTTCTCCCCCAAATGTATTCTTTATAGTGGTAATATCATGAAAGGTGACAATATCTGATGTCAGATGCAATAATATATGGTACCCAGGGAAAGTTCTGTTGGGGATGGGACAGATCATGAACTGGAAGAATCACTTCCTCACCCACTATTTGTTGTGGGGCTGGACTATGCCAATTCTCAGATCAAATGTGATGTGGGAAAGTATATCCCCCACATTAGAGCAGCCCAGTATACTGAAGTGTCTCTTCTCTTCTGGCTTCATAGGCCGAGAGGGAGACTTCCCTTCTCTACTAGGACTCCTACATCTCGGAAAGTACTCCTTCCACTCCATAGCTTTCCCGCTCCTGTCCCTAAAAAAACCAGGACTCTGAAGTAGCCCCTGTCTGAGGGCAGACTGTGGTCTGGTTACTGGTAGTAACTGGGTTGCCCCAGAGCTTGGCTGTAGAAATCCAGAGAAGCATACCATCCTCTCCAGAGAAGTGAAGCTCCCAAGAGGTCCACTCTTCACAGGCAGAAAGTGATGATGGTCACTCTTCCCTGACTTGCCATTCATCCTTGAACTTGCCCATGACCTGCTCTTAATTTTTTCCTCAAGCTAATCTTGGTCTAGAAGAGCAATTCATGCCAGAAGACCCCATCTTTGCCTGGGTTTTATCCTAGGTCTCACCTGGAGCTCACCTGGAATCTCTCTTCCTTCTGTTGGGCAGATACATTCTAAGGAAACACTCCCCTCCACCCATGCCAGCACCTGGACCAAGCCCTGTTTGCCCCACCATCGTTATGTTAACTATATCATGAAAAGCAAATTCTTTTATTTGATGCTATATACAGGGGTTCAGAAATGGCAATACATAATTAAAAAGGGAAAAGCAACAGCTAGAATACTACACATACAAGTTGTCTTGGTTCTAATAGAAATAAAATGTTTGCTGAAAATTTGGGGAAATTCATAAATCTATACTTACAGGATCGCCTCCAGAAGCAAAAGAAATGGACTGCATGTGGTGATTTGCAATAATCTGAAAAATACAAGAAGTCAATTAAAACTACACTAATGGTATAAATCAATTACTTTCTTAATTATGAAGAGCCTGACATGGAGATTTCCTTTGAGAAGTAAAAAGTATTCAAGTGTACTGAATTATTGGCTTACAAATATGTTCAGGTGTGCTGGACATTTCACCATGTAAAAGACCATAGTGTAATGTATAGTTGATGGAAATATACTTATTTTACTCTTTGAAGGTATCGCTGAAATATCATCTTCTGGCACATCCTAGTCTAGGCTCCGCTTTTGTCTGAGGATGCCCAACATTAGCACATCTTCCTAAGTGATAAAATCCTTGAACAATTTTGAGAAAACTGTTTTCATGGAATCATGGTATCTTTTTGTAGACACTATTCTGTAGAGGAATACTTGTTCAAGATGTATTGAATCATTAAGGTTTGAGCAAATCATACATATATATATGTGTATGGATATATATAGATATATAGATATAATTTATTGGTATTTACCTGACATCTATTTCCTACAAGTCATATAGAAAGACACTCAAAGAACCCTTCATAAAGAGATCTCTATCATTAAACAACTAGCTTCAGCAGCAAAACTCCATCTTGTTATGTCAGAACACATTGTCAAAGTTTATGTTTTGTTGAAGCATCTTAGCATGTGAAATAAGCTTTATCATGGTGGGAGTGAGGGTGGGGGTGGAGGAGGGAAGAGAAGGAAGGGAACAGATATTAATCAAGCACTTACTATATGCTAAGCATGTATACTGTGCTAAACACTTTACAGATAGTATCTCATTTGATCCATTAAGAAACCTGTTGCCAATATGTCTGTATTTATTTCTCTCTAAGACATTCCTCCCTAATTATCCTCCCCTGTCTATTCCTCCCTAAAAGCCCTCTTGTATCATAGGCGAAGAACTCAGTTTCTTTGGAAACCAAAACCTAGTACAGCATGTACTCTTCTTGTTTGAATAAAAACACATTTTAGGAAAGACCGTGTAAGAATGATCCAGTAAGTATGAGACGCCATTGTATTCAACCTAGTGAATAAAATATCCATGTTCTGAGAAGATTATAGTAAATTATGTATCAGTATCTGACTCACTCATTGAGTTATAGTTCTCCCTGCTTCCTGCCTGCTCATTTCAATGGCAGCCAAGCTGTCCTGAGCCAATTGTACCATCTGGTGGCCAATATAGGGAACCTTCTGACCCCAGATCTCTCCCCCAGTGTGGCAGCATAGGGTAGGGGATAGAACACAGGGCTTGGAATCAGAATACCTGAGTCTGAATCCTCCCTCTGATACTTATTAGTTGTATGTTCATATGCAAGTCACTTATTTGCTGAGTTTCGATTATCTGATCTATAAAGTAGGATAATAATATATGCACTACCAACCATGGGATTGTTGCAAGGGATGTTCTTTTGTAATTCTTAAAGTACAGCCTAAAGGTAAATTATTATTCCCCATTACCCCTTTTCTTCTCCAATCAAAAAGATCATACAAATGTATCAATCATCTCTCAAAATTCTGCCTTTTGTCATTCATAGTTTAGTCCATTTCACTACAGGAAAACTTTTCACACACACACACACACACACACACACACACACACACACACACACATACACCCCTCCTCTTTAATGCCCTTCTTTCCCTCTGTCTTCCAATTTTTGCCCAGTTACCTTAGAAGCTATATAAAAAGTTTTAAAGTGAAATTAGAATTTAAAATCCTTGATAATGCCAAGAAATTCTTTTCAAAACTTCCACAAAAGTTTCCATCTACCTTTTCTTGCTCTTTCCATTAAATCACCTGGAGCGGCAACCACACTGGCATACCCAGTGGCTGCTAGCACAGGTTCTTAGATCTGCTTTACTAGGAAAGATACCTGTTTTTTAAAGGGTCAACAATATTTTTTAATTACATTCACTAGTTCAGGGAGAAAGTCAGCACCCTGAACTTCAGAGAAAATACAAGCAGAGAAATAAGGACCAACAGACAGGACTTTGCCTGAATTAAAGAAATACTGATATACACTTTACATACATCCCTGGATTGAGAGAGCCTTTACATCTGAGCAGTTGGGAAGCTCTGAACATATGGCCACTCAGGATCTCGACCAAGGAATCTCAAGATCCTTCTCATAAGCAGCCCCCAAAGCAAATACCAACTCAGAGTATATCTATACTTCTCATAGCCAGAAGGCATCACAATTCTCCTCAGTGCCTAATTAGAAATTAGCAAAAGGTGTGAAAGCCTTCCTACAAGCAAACCTCCCCTAAGCAAGCTTCCCTTGATGGGTTCCATGTAAGTCCTATTAATGGGCGGGGGGAAGATCTTATCATTGCATCAGCTTTTTTCCTTCTTGGAATTTGGGATGAATAAAATAGAATTATTTTTCTATTAAACTGGTCTTATCTTGTTTATTTACATTGTCCTCCCCTAGAGTCCCACTGTAATGCATGTCTTCCTATCCTGGAGGTGATTCTGGGTTCTTGAAAGTTATGCCAGTGAAATAAGAGTGTTACCAGGTCCTAACCAATCTAGAAAGGCTGCCAGTAGAGACCTGGTACTGTACTCTGTCTTTGTCATCTCAGGCCTATTCTAAATTCAGGAAGGCTCATCCCCAAAGTGTTCACCAATCGGTAATGATTTGTAGCTACTACTGTTAATGATTTTATTAAATGTTTTGTTCTCTGTTAGTAAAGGAAGTACCTATGCTGAGTATATAATGTTTCATATAATACTAGTAATAGATGACATTTAACATCATGTATTAAGATTTACAAAGCGCTTTCCTCAGAATGACACTGAAGAAGGTAGCTCAACCTAGAGTGTGGCTCCTAACAATAGAAGTAGGAAGCAGATCATCTGGTAGGTTAATATTTTAACATCTTGCTACCTAGGAACTAACCTCAGCTGTTTCTATCTGTTAGATAAACATGTGCCATCACCTTCACACACAAAAAATCATTTTTTGGTGCCTGGAGCAAAGACTACTATGGTTTGCCATGATGAGCTAGAACTTAACTAGGTCTTTTTCATTAATTAAAACCATTTATACCATTTTGAGAGTCTTTTTATTTGCTTTATGTTGCATTTTATACTCTGACACAGGTTGGAGAATGAAAACATAAGGGAGATCTGGGAAGTATCTCACCCTAAACTGGGGAACTTTGAAGAGAACTTCCAAATAAGGCCTTTACTTACCACGGTAAACTTCCACACCCCCAACCCCAGTTTCCAGCATCTTCATCATAAAATATATGTACCTATCATCTCCCCCAGCTGAACTACAAGGTCATTGAAGTCTGGAACTGCTTTTGCTTTTGTCTGTGTCCCCAACAACCAGCAAAGTACCTGACACATAGTAAGTACTCATTAATACTTATTCATTGACTGATCCAAGACAGTCCACATCTACTGAATTACCAGCTTTTTTAGAGGCTGGAAAGTGTCCTTGCTCTCTCTCTTTCTCTCTCTGTCTTTGTGTCTCTGTCTTTTTCCTCTGTCTTTCCCCCTCCTCTCCTTTCTCTCTCTCTCCCTCTCTCTCTCTCTCTCTTTCTTTCTCTCTCTCTCTCTTTCTCTCTGTCTTTGTGTCTCTGTCTCTCTCCTCTGTCCCCTTCCTCTCCTCTCTCTCTCTCTCTCTCTCTCTCTCTCTCTCTCTCTCTCTCTCTCTTCCCCCTACTCTTTCTCTCTGTCTCCATTTTATCTGCCTTTTCTCCTTTCCTCATGTAGTCATGATTAGAGACAGAGTGATCCCAAAGAAGAGTGGGTGGATAATTGAAAAGCAATTACTAGCAAGAAGACAGGCTCTTTCTGAAATTTTTGCTTTGGGGCCTAAGTTTCAACTTATGCCACTTGATAAGGGCATATCACTTGGATTAAATTAAGACATGTATAAAATCTACTCATGGAAATACGTCACTCTCAGTAACCAAATGAACCGTCACGTAGAAATATTTTAAGAAATAGATTTCCCCACATTAATGTGGGTTGTGCCCTTTTAAGAATGATCATTTTCCAAATAAATATGTATTTTTTTATTTTTGACACTGACAACATGAAACCTTTTTTGTGCGGAAGGCTATAATGTTTGTTGCTATAATTTCCTCCTTACAGATTAAAATGTACCTGGAATATATAACTTATTGCATATCATTCATCATTTATGAAGGGGCAATGTTACATAGTGGACAGAGGACTGGCTTTGGAATAAGGAAGATTTGGGTTCATATCCTTATAAATATTGGCCATGTGACCATGGGAAGATCATTTAACCTCTCAGTCCTGCCAATCTTATTTAGAAAAAGCATTCCCAATGCTGATGAAGTCACAAGTCAGGATCATAGATTTTTATCTGGAAGGGTCCTTAGAGGTCATCTAGCCCAACTTCCTTCATTTTACAGATGATGCAACTGAGAACAATGGTAGTAAATTAACTTACCTAGGATCATGCAGGTAGTTAAATGGCAGGGCCAGCTTTCAAACCAGATACTATGACTCAAAATCTAGCATGCTTTCCACTGTACCATCATCTGTCTTCCAGCTATTAGTTTTCATAAATCATTCTTGAATTTATTTATATTTTCAGCTAAATGAGTCTACCCCCCAAAAGTATGAGTAGTTCCTTTAATTCCGCTTCAAACTACAACTGAATCATTCAGGGTCATCCATAATTCTAGCTTTTGAGGACTGGATGAACAAATCCCCTTTCATATTATCTATGCCCTTCACAAATTGAACAATTTTGCACTTGCTCTTTCTCTACCTTCATTCTTACCTATTTAAGGAGTCTAAATGTTTGCCTGTTTGGGCCTTTGTTTTTTTCTTGTTTAACCTTCACATGGCAGCTGCTTTAGTCTTTGTGCTGTTCTAACTGCTCTTCCTTGGGACCTTCCCTCACCCCCCTTGTTAAAACTCTGTTATGGGTTTCTGGAACTGGAGTAACTAAAGCCACCTGCCATATTTCCCAACCACTTTCCCCTCTGGCCAGAAAAAAAAAAAAAGGACTGAAACTATCACAAAAACATCTCACTTTTTGGATCTAACAGCTTTGAGATCCTGCCTGATTTGAATTTTATCTCTACATGCCCACCACCAGAAGTGAGATAATCTCCTCCCCAAACCCACCAGTGAAAGGAGAAGGTATGGTTTCCCACTCTCTTACTCCAGTCCCTCCATCAGGAGCAGTGACTAGAAAGAGTGTCAGCAATGGCCATCACTTTCCTATTATCTGCTTCTCCTTTTGCATCCATCGATGTTAGTGTGCAGCAGTGTTGGAGAAACAGTAGAATGTACAAGGATAGAAGTAGATCAGGAGGAGAATGGGTTGGGATGAAAGGAAAGGACCAGATAGTACTGAGAATAGTAACAACCACAATCACACACCCTTCTCCTGAACTCCCAGTCACCTCATTGGACATGAAAAAAGGTCTATGAAAAGAAATATGTCCCCAAAGATTGAACATATCTCTGGATGTCTCCATGCTCACTCTAACCCTGCCCCTTTCCTTTCCACCACGTAATCCTCTTGAGCAGATTACTGAGGGCCCCCAGACTCTGTCAATGAGACCATATAACTAAGACAAGACTATCTGCCAGATGCCAAACAGCTGTTTGTGTGAAAAGTGAGAAATTCAGCCAATCCCCTGAATGTTTCCAAATGTACAGACGTCGTGTAGACAAAACATCTGGATGACTGACTGCATTTTTTCATTTTTTATCCAGATGTTTGGCATCATGTAAGCGAGAACTAGATGTCATGCTGGCCTTGTAACAATGATCTCAACTCTCTTGGCTGATCAATACTCAGACAGACAGGATGACAGATTGGTATTCTGAACTTGTTTCCCTAAGTCACTTTTTTCCCAAGCACCACCACACCTTCAGGTAGTTTCTTTTTTCTTTCATTTACACACTAAGTCAGAATCAGAAATCCTCAAGTGAAAAGCACAAGTTAAAAGTTAATGTAACTTTGGTAAATTATTACTAACAGGGATGTATTAGTGTATTTTTTTTCTAGAGTTCAAATGCATGGGAAAGTCCCTGTGAAAAGGATGCCTGAGTAACAGCAGCTCAATGATGATGGTTCATTAATGTTTGTTCACACTAAAACAAAATACTTCACTGGACTTAGAAAGTAAAATCCAGATTGACTGGAAACAAATTATCCCCAAATCTCAGAGTTGGAAGGAATGCCAGGCCATCTGGTCTACCCCATTAAGGCTATCTCCAGTAAGTAGTCAATCAGCCTTCACTTGAGCACCTCTAGTGAGGAAGATTCCATTATTTCTGGAGGCAACCCATTCTACTCTCAGAGAGCTCTAATTATTAAAAAAACAAAACAAAAACTTTTCCTTACATCGAGTCTATAATTTACTTTTCTATAATTTCTTCCCATTGTTCCTACTTTTGCCTCATTCTGGGACCAAGTGGAACAAATCTAATCTCTCATAGACAGACCTTAAAATACTTTAAGATAGCTGGTATGTTCCTCCCACCCATCCCTAATTCCTTCAAATAATTTTGATATAGCATGATCTGAAAGCCCTTCACCACCTTGATTGTTCTCCTAACTAACCAAAGCTTTCAACTAGCTGGAAGTTTCTTTTGTACTCAGCTTTTAGAAGAGAAAAAAAACACACAAGAAAACAACCTGATATTAGCAATTTAATTCTAAAGGGCACTTCCCAGGGGAAACTGATCCTAATATCCTACACCTTCTGTAGCTCTACAGCTGGATAGTAAGAATTGAAATTCATAATGCTGATCCTGAGGCACTGCAATATCCTGAATGAAATCGAAAGAGAATTCAATTATGTTTTGCTCTATTCTTGCTGACACTGCTTCCATAATTTCATTCACATTCATCCCCTCTTACTCACTCCCACTGCCAGCACCCTGGATTAACCCTTATTAACCTTCAAAAGAGTTGACCTTCTTCCAGCTTCTCCTTCCTCCAATCCATCATATATACTCTTACTAGATAGTCTTAATCATGTCACTCCCCTGCAGAAAAAAAAACCTTCCACTGAGTTCCATCAGCTGCTGAATGAACTCAGTAAATAATACATGAATTAGATGAAATTAATAAATTCATCCTGGCTTTCCACAATCTGGCCCCAACCCATCTTTCTAATCTTATCTCTCTTCATTCCATTTCATGTATCCTATGTGCCTGTAGACTGGACTCTTGGTCATTTCTTGATCATGTCTTTCTCTTTCTTGCCTCTATGCCTTTGGCCACACTCTTCACTATACTTATAATGCCCTCCATCGCCATCCACCCTATCATCTCTTTGTTGAAATCCTACTCATCCTTCAAGGCCTAGTTTAAATGTCATCCCCTCCATGAATCTCTAAAAGATCCCCAACTCTTCTGCAGGGCAGCTAAGTGACACAGTGGATAGAGCACTGGGCTTGGAATCAGGAAAACTCATCTTCATGAGTTCAAATCTGGCTTCAGACACTTACTAGCTATGTGACCCTGGACAAGTCATTTGTCTCAGTGTCCTCATCTGTAAAATGAACTGGAGAGGGAAATGACAAACCACTCCAGTAACTTTGTGGAGAAAACCCAAAAATCACGAAGAGTTGGACAGGACTGAAACAACTCAACAACAGCAACTCTTCTGCAAATGCAAAAAGGGATCTATGCTTTGAACTCTAATGTACTTATCAAATTTTACCTTCCCTTGACACGTCTTATCTAGACTACTACTGTGGGAGTTGTTAAACTTTTGTGTGTCTTTGGTAGTCTGATTCAGTTTAAAGAGATCTTTTCACAATAATATTTTAAATGCATAACATAAAATACAGTCATTTCTTATTATTTGTGGTGATTATGTTCTGTAAAGTCGTTGTGAACACTGAATTAGCAAGTACTGAAACATTTCTCCTAGGGGAAACACAGGGTTAGGCTCCTGTAAGCTCTGGTTATGCTAGCACTTTCTGGAGTGGCTTCACATACAGATTGATGAATTTCTTCCTTTTCCTTTTTCTGGATGTATCATATTGTTGATTCATTAACATCAAATTCATGGACAACAGCACTATGTAACTCATGTCAGAGAGAAGCTTATCTAACACATGGATTTTCTCCATTAGGCACATCACAACCTTCTTGTGCATAGGAACGCCAGATAGCACGCCAGCCCCACAATTGGGAGCCATCATAAACAATAAAATCGCCAAGAAATAGCACAAACATGTGAAAATATGACACCAACTAGACCATGAAAAGAATACTTGGTGATAGTATGAGAGCAGGCAGAAAAAGGCAGAACTTGCCTTGTTCAACTTCAACTAGGAATGTGTGCATTGGGTGACTCGATTTTTTTTGCTGAGGAAGACTACAAAAGTGCCATGAGTATTAAGTTGACAAATAAATTTTAGTGAGTAGGTAGACAGGCAAATCCACAATCCACAAAGAATAAGGATAAACTGACTATCGATTACAAAATGATTTTACCATGCATCTCCCATGTCAGGAATGCTCTCCCTCATAATGTCTGCCTCCTGGTTTCCCCGACTTCCTTCAAGTCCCACCAGATGTCCCACCTTCTGCTATAAATTTTTCCCAGTCTTCCTTAATCTTAGGAGTTGCTTATCTAGAGATAGTTGCCTCCATCTATAGAAAGAATTCCCAATATTGATAAAATCACAAGTCTAGATCATAGAAGTATAGGTGGATAGGAGCTTAGAGGTCATATGGTCCAGTCCCCCTCATTTTACAGATGAGGAAACTGAGGCCTAGAGAGGTGAAGTGATTTGCCCAGTGTCACACAGGTGGCTGGTTAAGTGGCAGAGCCAATGCTCAAACCAAAACCTCTGACTCCAAACCCAGTATCCTTTCTACTTTACCATCATCCTTCCACTATACAGTCCTGGGCCTTTCCTCAGCTTCTCCTGTATGCATCTTGTTTGTACATAATTGTTTTCAGTTTGTTCCCTGAGAACAGGGGCTGGGTTGTTTTTTTTTCTCTTGGCTTTTGCTTATTTGTACCCCCATTCCTTAGCACAATGCCTGGCTCATAATAAGTGTGGTTAATAAACGCTTATTGACCAAATGACTGAATACAACGGAAATCAATTATATTGGAATACAGTTACTAAAGTGTATATATTTTCAAAATGAGTTCCCAGACCCCAGGTTAAGACCCCCTTTGGATTTCATTCATCTCTCTATTTCCCTCAGCCCCGAGCACTATGCAGTAAGCTTTCACTGATTATTGGTTGAATGGATGAATATAAAATCAGGGAATTATATTCACACTTAAGGAAGCTTTTCAACAATAGGGCCTGAAAGAGAAAGGATTTTGTGCTTAACTTTCAGTTGACCAGAAAATTAAATTAATTTAATTTTAAAATTAAATAAAATTCCTCGCACTTTCTGTTAGTCGGTTTTACAATACTTTGCCTTGGCAAAAGGTAGGATAGACCATTGCTGTTAATGAGAAAAGGGCAATAATTTGAAAAACTCTAGTGAGCATCCACACTTTAAAATTCCTGACCTAGGATGTGGGGTATGCAAATAAATGTGACCTTTCTAAAGCATGGTTTAAGGCCATATCTCTGAGGAGGAAGCCAGTCTTCAATTTCCCTTCTAAACAAGTTACTGCAAGGCAACAGCAGAATATTGTTCTCCCTCTCTGAAACAACACATCATCATTGATATTATCAAAGGGTATTTATCTGGCTCTCACTTGTATAGAGCACATGGAGCACTATTAAACAAGAGAAAAGATAGGTTCCCTGTGCTTTAGAATAGCCAACGATAAATGTTTCTATCATAACTGGTTAAGGAGGCAGCCTGGTAGAGTTAACATGGTGTACAGTTATCCCTTTCACATCATGGGGGTTAGAAGCATGGTGCCCCCATGATCTGGTAAATCCACATAAAATTTTTTGGCCCTCCCTTCATACCAGAGAAGAAATCTGAATTATTATAGTATTAAAAGACAAAATATGTTGATATTATACAATACTATATATGTATTTTCTGTATTTCTAAGTTTCTAAACTTCTTCCATGTCATCTGCTGGCCTTTGCATGTCATCTTTGGCTTTCACAACACTCCCCCAAAATTCCCATTTAATTTCTTATGCTGACCCAAGATATATCAAAACCTTGATGGGGGGAAGTGGCAATGTGGAAGGGATAACTGTACTCAAATAACTGTACCAAATCCCACTTCTCATACTGAATAGCCATTTGACCCTGGGCAAGTCATGTAATCTCTGTTTCCCTTAGAATTTATGTATAAATCAAAGATGCTACATTAGAGGAGAGAATCTCCATACTAGGAACCCCCTACATGAGAACCGATTACCATTCTCATATATGTTGTTATTATTACATATATTTACATGGCTGCCTCCCTCCATCCCTGACTAAATTCTGTTTGTCCCATTACTTCTGGAAAAAAGATGCAATAGAATGTAAGTTCCTTAAGGTCAGGGACAGTTTTGGTTTTTTGTCTGTATATTCCCAGCATCTACCACAGATCCTGAAGCATGTCAGGAACTTAATAAATGCTTATTGAATTTTGAATAAATGAATGGATGTATGGATATATAGAGAAACAAATGAATATATTTAGAAATGAATCAGAGTATTTTTAGAAATGCCTTCAAGTAAAATTATCTCTAGGCTCTTACCTGCTGGCTATCGATGTTCATCAGAGTAAGACTACATGTCGAGACAGTCAGTTTTATATTAATTCCAGAAAACTGAAGGTTACTTTTGCCAAGTACAGAAGATAAACACTTAACTGGAGGCTTTAAAAAGAAGAAAGAAAAATTGGATATAAGTTGCGGGGTTTGTTGCCTAACAAGATGATAAATGTGTCTTAGAAGCTTGTCTTCTTTATTTTACTTTAAAGAAACCAAATCATTTCACCACCCAGGTAGTGACTACTTAGAACGGAGCTCTGATCACATTGGGACCACTGCCTTATTTGGGAACACAGACCCAAGGTTAAAGTTCCTAAACCCATCCCCTCCCCAATTCAGTTTTTTACAAGGGGAAAAGACATTGTCAAGTACCAACCTAAGGCTTTTGTGGTATTTGTGCTTTTGTGCTAACATTTCCAGACCTACCAGGGACTGTCCTGGGCTGAATCTGCAGAGTTGAGGAAATGAATAATGTTGGCTGAGCTCTTGACTGCCATCGTTCTACTTAGGACATACATAACAATCTATTAGAGTTGTTACTGGTGGCATTAACAGCTCAGTCAGCCAATGACATTGGTGGAAAGAAAAGTTGGAAAAATAGTTTCTTCTTATATTTTCTATGCCCCACCCCCTACTATTTCTTAGGCCCCATTAGCACAAAATCCCTGCATATCAATCACTCTGACCCAGCTCATGGATGAATACTCTGCAATTAATTCAATCTTCTCCCACCAAAAAAAAAAATTTGTCTCATTGATATCCCTGCCCTCCAGTACTTTGGCTCAAGGCCCAGCATGGGATAGCAGAGTAGAATGTTGTCTATGTGGTGTGATTGGAAGGGCGCCATAAGGCCCCACTCCCCACCTTTTCCCTCCACAGATCTCCATCCCCCATAAACGTCTACCATTAATCACTTCTATGAGTTAAGACATTGTTTCCAGAAGGTCCCTGTTAAAATGCATAAGTATTAGCAGAGAGCTGGGCTACCATTAACACTTTAGCACCCATTAATACATTATCATAGATGGATTTATTAGATTAGCTACCAGGTGCTGAAATCAGAGTCTTGAAGGAATGGAATATATTCAGGTGGGTGGGCAATCTCAAAAATAGGTCCCAGCATGGGACACTGCCCAGGGAATGTAGGCTTGTGTGGGGTTCTATAGTGAAAGCAGAAGGTGCTGGGCAATATGGAACACCGGGTACTTCGGTGCGTATTTTAAGAGAAGAGGAAAGGTGGGGTAGAGAACTCGGCTAGGGGTCAATAGTAGGGCAGGGGCAAAATAAAAGTAAAGTTTTATGATTGATCCTGCTCTGACTTTTTACAGAAAAGTGCTGAACTACTCTTTGCACAGGCTGCCATCCATTATTGGAACTCATATTTTATGTTTATTACGAAGCACATTCTGAAGCATATTGCAAATAATGGTAATGAATGAGTACACTCTCCCATGCGCACCCCAGGTAGCAGTCTGCTTCACACAGAAAGCAACGTACACAACTCCTGGCCCATCTCCTTTCCTCTTTATATACCATATGGCCCTATGTAAGACAGGCTATTAATACACAGAAAAGACAGACTTAATGTCAGTGTTGATTATTTCACTGGATAGATGCAAATCACTCATCTGAACTTCCACAGTGTTCTTTTGCTGCTAGTTTTTAAAATGTAATTTATTGGCAATGATAATAACGAGCAATAGCTCATGTGTATACAGTGCTTTGCAATTTTAAAAGCATTTGCACATATATTATTTTGAGCACCTTCTCACAACAATCTTAGGCTGGCAACGTATATAGAATGAATTACTATAAAGTTCCCTCAACCCTCAAAATATCTTCTATACCTCCCCATTGATGCCTCGAGTTTATTTTTTAACATTTCCTTTTGAAATTAGAGCTAAGGTTTAAAATGCAAATTCATATTAAGATCATTTAAGTACAGTCATTCATGCTAAAGTATAAATGGCTGGCATCAGAGTATCTGCTAAGCAGTGAACTTTAAAAGTGGGGAAGGGGCAGGGTCTGGAGACATTGGGCATCTGAAAACATATGGGAAGAAGACCCAATGAAGTAGGGAAAGGGTACATGTCAAAATAAGAGGTAGAGCAGAAGACAAGCTCAGAAAACTAAACAATTTTGCCCAGGGCCTGCCCTTACTGGATGGGGTGGAGGGGTGGGGGGGGACAAGGGAGGGAGGGTGTGCCACAGGGGAGAGGCATTAGTATTCCTATTTCACAAATGAGAAAACTGATGCAAGAGTCTTCCTCCAGGGGGAGAAAATGTGATTAGTTCCTTTGAACTTCTGATTGGGAAATCAGGAGAAAAGGGTGCTAGGCCTGATCCTGCCAGCCTTCTATCTTCGTGATCTTTGCAAGTCACTTTACCTTTCTGTGATTCATTGTGTTTCTTCATCTAAAAAAGTGAAGGGAGTGAGGGGTATTGAGCTCTAGGGTCTTTACCAGTTCTAAACTTTTATGATTCTAAATCACATAGTTAATGAAAAAATAGAGACTATAACTCAGGTCTCCTGTAACCTAACCCTATATTCTTTCCGCTGCACTATGATGCCACCCAGTGGACCATAAACTTTTTTGCTTATTGAGCAACTACAAAACTTCAAATTATCTAGGATCAAGATCAATGACTGGTAAAGCCCAAATTTGACTATATGTTAAAAAGAGCATATATTTAAAAGGTTGGGGGGGGGGGGAGAAACATCATTCACACCTAACTCTAGATTTTTAGTCCCCTTCCTCAGAAGAAGGGATTATTTCAGGCAAAAAGAAAAGACCATCATTCCTTTTTTTTATATTCCTACCTGTTTGCCTTCTGATGGCAAAAGCAGACTATGTTTGTTTTTCTTGAGGGGAGTGGAATTTTTAAAAACTCATATACAAGGTTATCTATTTTACTGGATATTCTTCCTTGGTTGAAAAGGGGTTAAATGAATGAGACTGTTCAATGGGATCAGTAAAGTGAATTTGCCTATTCATAGGTGCCTGGAATGAGCAGGAAGAGGATGTGAAAAATGTATGTAGCAAGCTGGGGGCCACACCAGAAAAGCTGGTAGTGGTGAGTCACGGCATCATAAACTCATAGGATAAGTGATTTAGAGCTGAGAGGTCATCTAGTTCAACACCTTCATTTTACAGAGGAAGAAATGGAAACCCAGAGAGTGAAATGACTCACCAAGACAGCATAAGAAATAAGTGACTAAGCTGAGATTCGAACTCAGATGTGACTATAAAGCCAGTGCGATTTCCACCACGTCATTCTCACAATGCGGTTGTCAGAGCTTCTTTTTATGTTTACCTGCTCCACCCTGAATGACACTAGGGTAAGCATAAGCGCTAGGTAAAGTTGTGAAGGTCATCTGGCTTACTGATCTCTGACAACCTGTTTCATACTAAAATATTAATGGATTCATGGGTTAGACTCAAGTAGCAGAAGGTACTTTCTAAGAGTCTGGGAAGAGAATCTAGACTATCCTAACCAAAAAGAATGGTCCTTTAATCAAATGGAAATTTCAAGTACTGGGGATCTTACTCAAATAGCTAACCTTTTATTCTGCCCAAACAAAGCCTGTTCTGGGTGATATTAATGTAGGATAAATTTCCACTGCAAGATTATACACACACATACATATACATATATATATGCATGTATATATATACATACAGAGAGAGAGAGGGAGGGAAAGAAGGAGAGAGAGACAGATAGGTGGGGAGAGAGAAGGAGAGAGAGAAAGAAGAGGGAAAGAGAGAGGGGGAGAAAGAGCAAGAAGAGGAGAGAGGGAGAGAGAGAGGAGAGTGAGAAAAAAAGCAGAGAGAGAGGTGATATGACATAGCATGATACTAGAGTTAAGGGTCCCTTATGATATATGACAGAATGAACTAAGTATTCTTTTGGGGTCACTGACCCAACAGTCATGGAAACATCAAAAAGAAAACGAAATTATTATTTACCTTGCGTCTTTTAATGGGTCCATTTTCCCCTGGAACGGCTTCACACAGGCGACTTATTGCTTCCCTACAGAACAAAAACCAGAAGCCATGAAAGGTCTGACCTTTCATCTTACATACATTCACCAACTATAAGCATGGATAAAAGCATAGAATACTATAGTGAAATAGATCTCAGAGACCATCTTGTCTAACCCTTTTTCCAAAGTGAATTCCTTCTATAATATCCCCTAAAAATACTTACTCCACCTCTACCTGAAAGTCTTCAGTGATACAAAGTCACTGTTCCCCATCTCTCCCTCCTAAGGCAGTTCTATTGGGTAAGAAGTTCTATTGTTTAATTAATTCTATTGTTTAATAATTAGTTCTATTGGTTAAGAAGTGTGTTCATACATTGAGACGAAATCTACCCCTCTATGACTCCTGCCTACTGGTCCTAGTTGTTCTCTCCAATTCTAAGTAAAAATAAATCTAATGCCTCGTCCACATGATGACTATTTGAATATTTGAAAATTGTGATCAATATTACCCGAACTTTCCTCTCCTCCCACCCCCAAAGAAGAAAAGTAGGCTTTTCTTTTCCAGGCAGGTAGATGGAGTACTATAGACAGAGGACCTTGGGCAGCTCAAATCCATTCTCAGGCAATTACTATGTGACCCTGGGCAAGCCACTTAACCTCTCCGCCTCAGTTTCCTCACCTGTAAACTGAGGAGAGTCGTGAAGCTCAAATAAGTGTAAAACACTTAGCACAAAGTGTCTGGTACATAGTGGGTGCTTAATAAATGCTCATTTCCTTTCTTTTCTTCTTTCTCCAAGAAAAATATTTCTATTTGTTTGACCCAATCCTTATATGCCATAGTTTTGGGCCTATTACCACCCTGGTTACTTTTCTCTGGATGAATTATGGCTCCTAAAACTTGGCACATTGATTTAAAATTGTGATTCTATTGCTAGGGGAGCCCCTCTGGAAGTCTATCATGTTCACCTCAGGCTTTCGGGGCCAGGGAGGCTCTGCCTGTGCTAGGAAAGCTTGCATAGACAGACAGTAAGAGGATGCCTCTGAGATAAGAACCTGGACAATAATGCACGGAGCAGAGAGAACACCGGATTTCGAGACAGAGCACCAAGGTTCAAATCCTAGCTCCGTCATTTCTTTCCTGAGTGGTCTATGGCAAGTCACTTCACTATAGTAGGCCTTAGTTTTTTTATCTGTAAAATGAGAGGAGTAGAATATATGGTCTCTAAAGCCCCTTCCTACTTTAAACATAAGATATTATAATCCTTAGAAGACAAAAATTTTTTTTTTTTCAAATTTTATTAATTTATTCCTGTGTTGTAACAGTCGTCTACATTGTCTTTTCAAATTTACATATGGAAGATATACAGCATCTTCAAACTCATATGACAATGATAACAACTAGCTCACTTTTCACCCAGATTTACTGTAATATTACCCTGTAAAATAATCTTTGTTAAGTAGGGCACAGACCGAGCCCACTTGAATCTACTTAAATCTCATATTTCATGGTTTTGTCCTTTAGCTGTAGATGAAAATAAAAGATCTTGTCAAAGCTTGAAGGGGAAGATTTTTCAAAATTTTTTTTTTTTTTGCAAATAGAAAGCTTGTGTCATTCTTTCCAGAATGAAACACTACAGTTCTTATTTGTGTGCTTGTACTATATCATGCAAAAGCTGAATTTAAATTAAAATTTTAAATTTTAAGAGACTTTATATCTAATTGCTAAATTAATAGCTATTTTGTGAGTGGTTTTTTTTTTTGCTATTAATGTTTATGGCC
>CM053589.1:24837714-24904068 GCA_028646515.1 Pseudochirops corinnae | reverse complement strand
TTCTTTTCCCGAAGGAAGGAGTCTAGGTTTTGGGAGCTGTTCTTACTTAGCTTCTTATGCTTATTCTTACTCATGGTTCTTCAGACCATTAATTTTTTTACAATCTCTGTGGAGCTCTGCTTCCAGAAGGGAAAGCTCTGTCCCAAATCGCTGGGGTCCTCCCTGCTGCCGTAGACTTCCGGCTGACTGGATAATGAAGACTCTAAGACCGAGGCCCAAGACGACAATCCGGATCCAGGCCGCTCAACGGGAGAGCACTGGTCTGAAAACAATCGCTCAGTCCCCCTGCTTTTTGGCGGGAAGCTGCAATGCGGAGGAGGCGGGTACAAAACATCTGCCTTTCGCTTTTCGGCTCTGGAGACCTTTCGGCGGAGGCTTATCTCCCTCTTTCACAATCCCCACTCGGGCAGCTGGTGCTAATCCGCTCACCTGAGAGCTTTTGAGAGCTTTCTCTGCACCTCCCGCCCGGCCGCCCCTGGGGCACAGCCATGGCTTCAGGCCAGGCTGGTTTCGGTTTGCAGTGCTGATATGGTTCCTCGTAGCCAAGCCGACTTTAGTGGGAAGTATCTTTGTGTGTGTTTTGAAGTTCTAGGTTGGTCCAGAGTCCTATTCCATGGGTATTTTGGGGTGGTTATGTGAGAGCTGTGATATATTGCTGCTGCTACGCCGCCATCTTGGCTCCGCCAATTGAAGACAAAAATTTCAAAGAAGGAAATGGAGGGAAAAAAATGACCATAGAAAGAGGAGTCCCTGATTCATCACCATCATTAATAAAATACCCAACAAGTATTTATTAAGAGCTTCCTATATGCCAGCCTCTGTGAGGGTTAGGAAATATGTGCAGGCTGCAGGCAGTTGTGTTGAGGCACAGGGAGTGTCAAGGCCCTGAAACAATCTGGGTCAGGTGGAGTTCAGAGCATTGTTCAAGGTTCTCCCACGTGGGGTTACCAGGTGTTTCAGATTAGCATCTCCACACCCTGGGGCCTTCATGCCCTTGTGACTGCACCTTCCCTCTCACAATTTTGTTCAGCTGGGCTCTGTTTTTGTCAGTAGGATATGTGCATCTGGGATATATATAAGGCTTAAGCCTTGGGAGTAGTTTGAAGTCTGCCTTAAGATCTGGCTGTAAGGCTTCCCCATGGAGAAGACTCAATAAACTTTCTCTGCTTGTACCTCCAAGCCATGACTCTTCTGTTCTTGAAAATGCGCTATGCCTACTTGAGTGAGGTAAGTAACTGGCTGCCCCTGCAGGCAAGTTAGGGTACTCTGATGGAGAACCCTGACAAGCCTCTATGTTAAATATCCAGAATAGAAAGCAGCTAGGTGCTAATCAAATGAGATCTTGTCTGTGAGGGTCAAAATGGGATAACATTCGTAAAGTGCTTAACACAGTGCCTAACACACAGAGACTACATAAATGCTAGTTATTGGGTTTTAAAAATTATAGTAAGACAAAAATCACTTTTTGGTTTACACAAATTATAGTTTCCCTTTTCCTGCTTGCAATGTCAAACTTTGGCTTCAATGCAGTTATGTTTTATCCATCCTGACAAGAGTTCACCCTTTCTGCCATGGAATCAGCAGGGACACAGGCAGCAGATTTCCTAGGGCCTCAGTATCATTGGGGTGAGCAACTTCCTGAAGATTCAGGATTAACTGAGGGCACCAAAAATAGCCTTATCAAGAAAGAGCACCTTTCACAGTCACCCAGAGGGTCAGTTGTTAACCTCCCGTGTCCTGCTCTCTCAGAGCGGGAACCAAGCCAATACCAGTCATGCAGGGCCGAGACAAATGTCTATCCCTAGGGCATTGAGAAGTGGTTGGGTTTGGGCCATGCTACTGAGAGTAGTTGTTCCTAATATATTTTCCTGATTTGATCTTGCATTTCTATTCTAAGTAACTCATCTGTTTTTCATGACTACAATGTGAGAGCACGTGACTAATACAACAGATGGCCATGAGGGAGAAATTCAGAGAGAATGGGGATTCAGAGCATCAATCTGAATAGATATGAACCCAAATGGATCCCTACAGGCCTGAATGTAGCATTGATTTGTTATATTATCATGTCTTCCATGAAGAATTAAAAAATTAATCAAAATTTGTGTTTTCTGACAAGATCATAGTCAGCTTAATTTCTAATAATATAAGCCACTGAAGTCTAATTTTTCTCTCACTTTTTGGTCTAAGGAGAATGATATTTGGACTACACAGGACAGAACAAAAATGGTTAAGCAGAGTGTAGAAAGACAGTGAAGAGACAGGCAGAATGTGGCTGCTGTCAATGAAGTCAAAGTGTTGAAAGAAATAGCAAAGGTAATTGCAGAGAGGACAATCTGTATTTTATGCAGAAAAAAATACTTCTTAATTGTTACAGCTGTCTAAAAATTAATCAGCTGTCTCAGGTAATGGGTTCCCTTTCATTGAAGGTATTCAAACAGAGAATGAATGACCCCTTGTTGGGAACATTGTAGGGGGAATTCTTATTCAGGTAATGGTCAGAGTAGATCAATGGTTCTCAACCTGTGGGTCACGACCCCTTTGGGAGTCGAATGACCCTTTCACAGGGGTCACAGGGGTCACCTAAGACCATGGGAAAACACATATTTCCGATGGTCTTAGGAACTGAGACAGCGCTCCTCTATCCGTCTCCAGGCGGGTCCGCCCACGTGCATATACACCCACATATGAGTATTAAAGGGTCGCGGCATTAGGAAGGTTGAGAACCATTGGAGTAGATGGTCTCTGAGTTTCCTTCTAAAGCTTGGATTCCAGAAAAAAACACTTCTACATATTTAATTCCATTTCAGTTCCAAAAACATAAAGTACCAACTGTGCACACTACCTGGTCCTGGGTCCTGGAGGAAAAAAAATGATTCAACAAGCATTTATTAAGCATCTAAAAATGGCCAAAAATGGTTAGATGATGGTGATACAAAGACAAAAGTGAAACCATTCCTTCTCTCAGTGAATTTATGTTCTGCTGGGGAGAAACAACATAAATGTAGAGATAAATACTATGTGTGTGTATTATGTATGTGTATACATGTGTACACATATGTATGTATGTGTGTGTACATATATATGTACATATATGTATCTAAAATAGGAGATAATATCACCAGGGAAAGGTGGAAAGTACTAACACTTCATGTTAGCCAGTAAAGGCCTCTCATATATACAACTGTTTTCTTCTCTCTAGGCTCTATTCTTGACTTTCCAGACTTCACTATTCCCCAGCAGCCTTTTCACCCATGTCACTGGAACTGACCTAGAGACACAGGACCTTAGAAAAGGAACCCATTAAATGGTGACTGAATGTATATAGAACTCATACAAGGTAGTGAACAAGCAGCGGGGGTGGTGTCAGGAGACAGCAGAGAATGTGGTTTTGACCTGGAATTTGGAACCAAATGTACCTGGAGCCAAAACAGAAAGGATGTAATTTAATTGAGACTAATATTAGCAATTAATTAGTCAGCCCAGGGATAAAACAGGTAAAAATTAAAAAAAAAGGAGGAAGATCCAAACTATTGTGTTAAACTGTGTCAAGTGACTAATTCTGTGACTAAGCAGAACACTTATAATATACCTTCTGACAAACTGTGGAGGGAACGGAAATGTTCTTTGCACAATAGTAAAGTTGATTTTATATTCTAAAATTTTGCTAATTTAGGACAGTATGATTGGAATGTTCAAAGAGGAGATATGATAAATATGAAACAGAAGTTCCGAGGATTTATTACACCCAGAATATATATATATATATATATATATATATATATATAAATCTAGAAGGCTGGAAAGGAAGGGAAATCAGAGTTCATCTAGTCATAGGATCATAAGCCTAGACCAGGAAGAAACTTCAGATACCGTTTAGTCCAACATCCTCATTTTACAGGTGAAGAAGGGTAAGGGACTTTTCCAAGGTCACATAGGTAATAAATATCAGAGGTGGGATTTGAATCCAGGTCCTCTGACTCCAGAACCAGTGTTCTTTATTCTATGCCATGTTGTCTGGTAATTGAACTGTGATTCCTAAGTCAAAGCTGCAAAATAAGAATCCCTGCCCCATCCCTTTAGTGGCATCAAAAGTTAATACTTTGAAAATCAAGGGGGTACTTGGGTACTTTCATCACATAATTATATAAATGTAAAGTGTTATTTCTAACCCTAATATTTAAATCCCTCATAATTAGGCAAATGATAGAGCTCCTGTAGTAATTACAAATCTTTTAACCAAAGACACAAAAGAAGCCATTAAAAAAAAGTTAGAATTGTAATAATGGATATAATTACATTAACTTGTGGAATTGCCTTTTGTACATTGGCATTGACAGAAATTTCAATATAAAATATTTTAGAAACTGAGAAAGCAAAAAACAACCTATGAAGGATTAAAATTACTTAATCTCTAATTCTCTCACCACTACATCCAATCAGTAAGGAGCCAAGTCCTGTCAATTTCATATTCATTGCATCTCTTGTATATATCTCCTTCTCTCCTTTGATGCTGTTATCATTCAGTGCTTACTTAGCCCATAATAGGCATTTAGCCCATGCTTACTGACTTGACTAAAATGGAATGGGCTGTCCCATCCCATAGTGTGGGGGTGGGGAACCTGAAAAAGCCACACCTGTGGCCCTCTAGGTCCTCAAGTGTGGCCCTTCGACTCAAACCAAACTTCACAAAACAAATCAGGGAATAGGAGGAGGTGGTGGAACAAGCATTTATCAAGCAACTATTCTTTACTAGGCACTGTGGGCTCAGCACTTTAGAAAAACTATTTCATTTAATCACAACTCTGTGAGGAACTATATGTATTAGTATTATCCCTGTTTTACAGTTGAGGAAAATGACTTGCCCAAGGTCACAAAGCTAGTTAAGTTTCTAAAGCCAGATTTCAGCTCATCTTCCTGACTCCAGGCCCAGTACTCTATCCACTGCCTTCAGAAGCACATCCCTGTAGAATTCTGATAAGGTGAGTAGTTAGTTGCATTTCCATGAGGTTCTATCAAGCCTAGGATTGTCTGTGCATAGGGAATGGTAGTAGAGGAATGAGACCAGCCTTGGAGCAATCTGACTTCTTGTGCAGGAGAGAGATTAGGAAAGTCTACACCACATACTGCCACAGGGTCTTACCTTGGATTTCTTTTTCCTTTGGTGTGTTTGTTGGTGGGTGTTTCCAGTACTAGAGTCAGTCTGAATTGTGCTCATGCTAACTGCCCCCACAAACATCCAAGACACACACTCATAACTAATAACTAGTCAGTGAACAAGTGGTGACAGTAGTGTGACATCAGATCTATCCTAGCATTACTTTTCAGAATAATATCAGTTAAACCTTTCATCCATCCTCAGAGTGTGATACTTAGGGAACATTAGGTAGCCTAATAATTAGTGTGATTTAAGGATTCCACTTACTAAGAACCACAGGGTTCTAAGAGACTTCAGATAAAATATCTCATTGATCTTCAAGCTGCAGCACTACTCTCCCCTCCTTAGCCTCAATTCCCTCCCCCCCAGCTGTCCAGTCAGGACACTAATAGATCACACAAAGGTACCCAAGTCAGCTCCAATTGGCTTTCACTAGAGCTGATTGTTAAAATATCAGTGTGAACATTTATACCTTGGAAATCAGCAAATTAGAGCTTGATTTCTTTTCTTCTTGTTGTTGATCTTGAGACTTAAGAAAGTGATGGATAAAGTATTAAACTTAAAAGTGTGACACAGGAACAGGCTGGTTGTTTAATTTTTCAGGATATCTGATTGTTAAACATTTAACAGTAAACTCTTGGGTAGGCGATGTTTCCTGAAGGCCATGTTAATATTTGCCTGTTCTGGTAGCTGCTTTTTAGCCTTCTTTCATTAGAATATCTGGGCAGCTAGGTGGCACAATGGATAGAGTGTTGGGCCTGGAGTCAGGAAGACCTGGGTTCAAATCAGCCTCAGACACTTTCAAGCTGTATGACCTTGAGTAAATCATTTAACGCTGCCTCAGTTTCTTTATCTGTAAAGTTAGAGAAGGAAATGGCAAACCACTCCAGTATTTTTGCCAAGAAAATCCCAGATGGGGCCACGAAGAGTCAGACACAGTTGAACAAATTAATTAACAACAAATTCGCTTGTCTGTTTGATCCCCCTCCTACTAAGCTCATGAGGCCAAGAACCAAGCCTGACTTACTTTTGTATCTCCAATCGGTATCAGATATCTGCACATACTGAGAGCTTACCAAATGTCTGGTGAAAAGAATCACATCCTAGCTTGTATTGTGTTTATTTGTATACATATCTTATCACCCCTACTGGATTATAAACTTGTCAAGCTCAAACACTGTGTCTTTGTAACTAGGGCCAGTGAGAATGAAGTTGTATCATTCAATGGGAATAAGTGACAGGACACTTTGTAACCCAAAGCTAAAGACAAATTTTTTTTAAAGGAGGCATTGGGGCTACAGGGGAAAAAGAGATACTGGTTGGATCTGGAGCCTACATATCCAGGATCCATTTTTCAATCTGACATCTATTAGTTTTATGCAGTAGATAAGTCACTTTTTTTCTCTTTGTCCAATAAAATTGGGATAACAATACTTAGACTGCTTTATAAGTCTGCTGTGAGAATCAAGTTAGATAAATGTAAGAAACATAATACATAAATATTAGTTATTTATTATCATAATATCCTCTATTTCTGAGACATGATCAAGCATAGGAAATGCTGCTGGATGCCAGCAAGGTCTTTAATCTACTAATGTCATATTTCTGAAATGGTACCATAAGAGCTCCTTCCCTCTCCTCCAATTTTCTGAAGTGTCTTCTTGCACAGACAATATATGCGAACCTGATTAAGCTTTTCAAAGTATTAATCTCATCCAAACTGAGTGACAAAAACCTGTGACATGATAAAATGAGACCCCGATGAGATGTCAGAAGACCGGAACCTGCTGCCTACTAGCTGTGTGACCTTGGCCAAGTCATTTCCCTAAAAAAAAATCTAAGATGCCTTTTCTTCCTTTGCAAAATGAGGGCAATAATGCTTTCACTGTACATACCTCACAGGGTGTCAGATGTCAGTGCTCAGTTCTGTATAAATGTAAGCTATTATTATCATCATCACACACCATGACATTACCTATATTTATTTAAGCATTAATCTTCACTCTCTGATTCTTCCACAAGCACTTTTTCAAATGACAAAAATCAGCACCCAGCCTTTGCTCTGAGTATTAATTCATGTGCCTTACTGTGAGCCCTAAGGCTTTAGACTCTCTTTAAATAGACCCGAGAGATGACTTGGTACTATTAGAGAAATAGAATTCTCAGGACTTCAACATACCCAAAATGTATAAAGATAGAAAGGCAAATTCTAGATAAATGATTCTCCTCAGGAAAGTCTGCTCGGCTGAATTCTGCTACAGTTCAAACAGAGGGAACAGAACATAGTCTAGCTACTGATAAATGGTTTTGCTACCAGAGGCTGAAGCTATAAATAGGCTTATTATTCACTTCATTATTCCCTCTCATCTCATCAGATTTCCAGTGGCCTGTTACAGAAGAGAGGAAAAAGCTTCATGGCTTGGGAATAAAATACAGTTTTGACTGAGGCCAGAAAACAGGCAAAATAATGTTGTGGCGTCGAGAATAAAAGCTCCCACGCAGCTTGGCATAGAAGAGGAATTGAACACTACATGATACTATCGGGTTAGAGGAAGAAAAGAAGTTTAAAAGAACCAGGAGGGAACAGAATTCCAAGGTGGTCTCAATTGACTCTCATACTCCTGCAAACCATCGAACAGTTGTGTAATTTCACAGAAAGGAAATCAATAACAAATTTCCTCCTTACCTATTTCCTCCTCTGACTATGTATTTGCCCTTCCTGAGTGAAAGGCACAAGTAGGGTACCAGTGCCTTAATGAAAGCAGGGAAGGCTGATTGCTTTCTCCTTTTCCACCTACCCACCCTCCCGCTCCAGAAATGAAGCTATAAATAAAAGCCATCCCCAACCCTGCCCATTCATAACTTCAGAAGCATTTGCTCATTGCCATCTTAACTTTGGCCTTCGAGCTTTCAGTGTCCATATTAAACTTTTAAACAAGACAAATGGAAATCTCTTCTGCTGGTTCTGGGTTTATAGCCTTCAGTCCACTCTGAAATCAATCATTCAAGGAACAAACATTTATCGCTTTATTTTTTACTGGATATGCTGGAGAGTTCTAGGCACTGGGTGTACAAAGACCAAAATAAAATTAAAAAAAAAGAAGGAAGGAGCAACTATTGTTCTCAAGACTATATTCTGTTGGGGAAGAATATATAAAAATAAATATATACAGAATAAATGCAAGGTAGTTAAGTTAAATATAAAGTTGTTAGGAAGGAAAGATACTAGTACTTGAAGGTCTAAGAAAAGGTTTCCTGTGGAAGGTGGTGCTTGAGTTAGGTCTTGAAGGAAGGGAGGAATTTATGAGGCAAGGGGGACAATACAGTGAAGTCTAAGCATGGGGGACAGCCACTGGAAAGGGACAGAGATGAGAGTTGAAGAGCTGTATGTAAGGAACCAAAAGAAGGCCAGTTTGCCTAAACCATATGATATAGGAGGAAGAGTAATGTATGTGGAATTAACAAATTATATTTACCAATAATGTGCATTACAAGTTTGGTATGTTTTATATTTCATTAGAATATTTATTTTCCTTTGAAGAATTTTTTATTCTATTGTTCAAAAAATAAGAAAACGGAGGCCTAAAATGCCTGGTGACTCAAGGGACTGACTGGTGGGAGAATGTAATGTAGACCAAATTTGAAAAATAGTGCCCATTTCAGAAACTACAGTAGCAAAAGAATGGTGGGAGGAACAATGGGACTTTGAGTAGATGTTTCATGAGGGAAATAGAACAAAAGAATTCCAGAGGAGTTTTACTTTCTTGGAGCTCGGAGTAAGAGACCAAGTCCCTTATTTTATAGATGAAGAAGCCGAGAGCCAGAGAAATGAAAGAATTTGCCTAAGAATGCAAAAACTTCCCGTCCATGGAAGTGATCAGCAAACAAAGGGAGCTTGTAGGCTTGAGAAATCTTCTTTTTGCCTGGAAAAAAATAAGTTTCCATTTCTTATCTATTTTTTTTTTCCTGGATGAATCAAACCCTTTTCTCATTCCTCATTTTGGCAGCATTAATTATAGACAATAAAGTTAGGACGCTTCTGGCTGGAATCTCTCTTCGTATTTCAGTTGCTTTTGAAGGATCCAAGTCACTTGGTTTGAAGAAGATTCAGTCCAACTTCAACATTTACTAAGAAAGTTTTACTGTATTCAAGGCCCTGTGCAAGGCAGTGGAGATTTATAAACAAAAACAGTCTCTGCCCTCAAGGAGCTTACATTCAATTGAGAACGAACTACAACACATATGCAGGAAAATGAATGCAGAGTATTTTAAGGAGACCAAAAACATCAACAACTAGGGGGATCTAACATTCCTATAGGATTCCAGAAATGGTAGATGAGAAGAGGGTGTTTTCTAGGCATGACAGACAGCTTATAGAGAGGCTCCTCTAGAGGTAAGGAGATGGAAAAGCAACTTCAGGAAACTTCAGGTAGGCTAGTTTCACTGGAACACAGTGTGCGTTAAAGGAGAACAATGTGAAGCAGGTCTGGGAAGGTAGGTTGACCAAACTGTGAAGGGCCATAAATGTCAACCTGAACAAAATGACCCACAGAGAAACAGTGTACAGAGTATGACCAAATCAATCTTCTTCTGATTGAGCCGCTCTATGTTCTTCTCCCAGCCATTTGTAAAAAATATTTTCCCAACTATTTTAATGGCCAGTTGCCAGATCATTGACAAGATTGGTTAAAAGTTCCAAAATAATAAGTCTGTTCTCTCTAATCCTCAACTTTTGCCACTGCAGCAAAGACTACACTGCACCCCAGAGATCCTATTGGAGGCCTAAGGCTAGAAGACTATCCATAGGAGTGTGAAAAAATGCAGAAGCCGCTGAAAAATGGTGGAGTCAGTTTGGGTGTCACAACTCTGCCCTCAACATTCTTCTGCAACATTTCTTTTTCCTAGTCATAATGTTTATTATGTTTGTTAGGCAATGGAAGATGATGGATCAGGAGATTAGTCCACCAGGAGAACCAATGCAAAATCAGAGACAACTGAAGAGAAAGTCTATGTCAAGAGAGTCCACAAAAACTGAGCTCAAAATGGAGCACTGAATTGGAGCTGAAAATTGGAGGTCAAGAGCCAAGGATCATAAAAAAACTTGATGTAAAGGCAGAACAAGGGGATGGAACCTAGCAGGAAGTCAGTTACTATAGAAAAAGAAGGAAAGTTCCTGAGATTCATAATCTCAAAACTAAGGAAATGCATGCTATTCTTGCTGTGGCCTGACCCAGCAGCTGGTTTTCTTTGGCATGGGCCTCATTGGACCTGGGGTTCAAATAATGCACTGTAATTAGCTAAACCTGTCATAGTATCATAGCATTTAGAGCCAAAAGACACCTTAGAGATCATCTCATCCAACCTCCTTATTTTACAGACAAGGAAATGGAGACCGAAGAAGTCAAAGTGACTTGTTTGAAGTCATACAGTAAATAGCAGAGCCAGGATTTGAACCCAAATCTTCTGACCCCAAATCCAACATTCTTTCTACTATACTGCACTACACTACACTCTAAAAATTCTACTGGTCTGAATGTGGTAGAAGACATCATAACTTCATCTCTTTTAAGACAATTGTTATTCAGATAAATCGTTCTTATAAATGGCCAGAAATCAGATTTTTTTTTTTCCCCTGTTCTCTTCGCTCAGGAGAATATAATATTAACTGAAAATAGGCAAAACATTTCAAAAAACAGCCAAGAATATAGTCCTCCTGCACCAGGTGAGCTACTTCATAGCCAAGCTCATCCTGCTCCTTTCCCATGGCTTGTCTCACAAGCCCTTTCTTGGTCCTCCTACCTCCTGTCCTAGGTGCCAAAATTCCTATTTGAAGCTCTAAGCAAAAATGATTCCCAGAATTTGATGGGAATAATTTATACTATTTTAATCTGACTTGTGTAACAATGTGAAATGGCATTTTCTCTGCAACCTAAGATCTTAAAGAGTTTCCTGGGGTACTGGGAGGTTAACAAACTTGCCCAAATTCATACAGCCAATATGTCTCAGAGGCAGAACTGAGACCTAGATCTTTCTAACTCTAAGGATGGCTTTCTACCCACTATATCACATAATAGCAACAGTGATGATGATGATGATGATGGCGATAAAGATGATGTTGAAAAAAAACCTTTTAAATGCCTCATCATAGTATGGTATCAAATGCAGTTTCTCAAATTTTCTGCCCATGAAGCAAAAACTGGAATGTTCTACCATGCTAGAAAGGCTTTGAGTAGGTTCTGGCAACAGATTACATCTGCTCTCTGAGGATAAGCCTAGCTAAGTAGAGAGAAGTTTATTGCCAGTAGGCTAGGCACTAGGTAATTCTTTGGCCATAGCAACCCCTGAAACAGAATTATTTGGCTATAGCAACCCAGGAAACTAGGAAAAATACAAAATAGATGATTTTTCTCTGTGGTCCTCTTCCACTTTTCCACCTCACTTCAGTAACACACTAATGTGAGCACATCTTAAACTTCACCATCTGTCAGAATTGAACCATCTCCAAGATCTGAAATTTTGGAATTCTACTCTATGACTACAACCTCCTATCCTTCCTTCTGCCATTCCTACTTTCTCACTCATATTAATCTCATCTTCACCTTGAACCATCCGTGTTGTATTGGTCTATCTTACCCACTTTCACTTTACTTGTCTCCATATTGAGCTTTGATTCCATAGTGCACCATTTTGATGTTTCACTAGTTTTTACTATCTAATCCCTTCCTTGACATGACTTTCTATCATTCCTGACTTGTGAATTTTCATTCCTAAATAAAACCAACATCCAATTCCCCACACTTATAACCTTGGAACTATTTTTTGAAAACTTCCATTTCCCCCATTTTTCACATCTCCTTATTTGCCAGGTCCTTTCAAATTCAATCTTCTCTCTCAATTTCATCCCCTTTTTTTCTCTTCCTCCTACAACCACCTTAACATAACCCTCATTAACAACTGCTTAGACTTACAGCAACAGTCTACTAACTGGTCTTCTTAACTCCAATCTCTCCTAACCTGACCTTAGTTAAAATAGAAAGTTTCCCCTCTCCCCAATTCCTGGTGCTTCAAATGATTACTTGCTGGCTTAACACCTCCCTGCTCACCCATACCTCAAATATCTTTTGGATAGTTTCTCCATCAGTAACCTCTATCTCCTTACATCAGGGTTATATGTCCTGGGGTCTCTACCTTCCCAAATGGATTTGTTTTAAAAACAATGTGAATTTGGGGATGTACTTTGTGAATCCTTCAGACACAAAAAATCAACAAGCATCTATGTGCCAGATAGTGTACTAAATACTGAAATATCAAGACAAAAATCAAACATTACATTATATATTACATTCTATAAGGGGAGACAATATGTATGTAAATAAATGTCTATAAAATAAATATAAGGAAAATGTTAAGGAGGAGCCAGTCATTCGATCAACTAGTGTTTATTAATTGCCTACTATGTGCCAAGCATTATGCTAAGTGCTGGGGATGCCAAAAAAAAAAAAATCTGGGGATGCTCTCAAGAGGTTCACAGTCCAAGTCAGGAGATGACATGAGAATAACTATATACAAACAAGATACATCCAGGATAAATTGGAGGCAATCTCACTGAGGGTGGACAGTAACAACTAGGAAGATTAGGAAAGGTTTCACGGCAGGAGGTGTCACTTAAGCAGTTTTTAAGGCAATGAGAGATTCTAAGAGATAGAGATGAGGTATAGCTGCATTCCAAGCTGGGGGACCCAGCTAGTTCAAAGAGAGGGAGACAGGAGAAATCCTGTATGAAGAGTACCTTATGAGGAACAACAAGGAGGACGATATTACTGGAAGGGAATAAGGTTAGACAGGAAGGTTGGGGCCTTCCTGGTTGTGAGGGGCTTCAAAAGTTAAACAGGGAAGTTTATATCAGATCCTAGACCTAACAAGGAGCCAAAAGAGTTTATTGAATAGGACAGTGACATGGTCAGAACTGAAGTTTAAAAGAAATCACTACAGCAACTATGTGGAGGATGGATTGAAAGGGGGAAGTACCTGAGACTTGCAATAGTTTAGGCAGGAGATGACTATGATCTCAACTAGGGTGGTAGTCTAGTGAGGAGAGAGAAGGGGATGGATATGGAATATGTTGTGAAGGTAGAAACCACACAATTTGGCACCTGATTAGATATTTGGTGTGAGGAATCAAGGACAATGCTGAGAGTGATTGATGCCCTGACAGAAATAAGGGAGCTTGGAAGAGAGTTGGTTTTCAAAGGAAGGATAATGAATTCAATTTTGGACAACAGTGAGTTTGGGATGCATACAAGGTATGGCTCAGATGTGAAGCAAACCAAGCTTAGGAAAGAAATACATTCACCAAAGCTGACAGCCTGACACGAATCTTGCATCTGCCTATCTGACCAACAAATATATACAGACATTTTTTTTCTTTAAAAAAAATCCACCCCCTCCCAGGTGATCACTATGAAAGCAGAGCCTGGACTCTCTGAACGTGTGACCATGTGATCATACTTCACTAGGTTAGGTCTCTGAAACACTGCGGCCATCCAACACAAGTGGCTGTAATGGATCAAGTGAACACAACAAAATATAGCATAACACACATTTATTAAACATCTGTGTGCAGATACTACTGTGTCCTGTGTGATGAAGATACAAAGTTTAAGACACCAGTACAGTTATAATGTACACTATGTGCCTTTTAGCATGATAATCTCTGTAGATGTGAAGACAAAAATGCAACAGTCCCTGCTTATTGTATTACGTGAGAAGGGCACCAAAGGATTAAAAAATAAATCACTATGTAGATGGTGTGTGGGGGTAGTTAACAAATTAGGGGAATGAGGAAAGATTAGGGAGGGCTTTCTTGATCATGTTAAACATTTATCTGAATTCTTCTGTTCACTAAATGCCTTGAAACTGGTATGGGGGGGAGCTCAGGGCTAATTTGGGAATATGGTACAAGGGTACAAGGGTGCAACCTTCCTGTGTCATGGGGGTCCCTCCTAGAACAGGGTGGAGGGTCATAGGGTAAAGGGAACTGGAACTCCCCAGAACAGGCTGGGGTCATGTTCTGGGCGAGGAGGGTGGGGGCCCTGCCTGGTCACCTGGACAGGACAGGATGGTCCCTAGATAAGATCCTGACACCATAATGAACCTTATACACTATAATAATTCTAGGAGAATATAACAAAATGCTGATTAGGGAAGGAGGGGTCAGGGAGCTATGCCTTGAGCAATATGCCCAGTCATGTCTTAAGCAGTTTTCAAGCTATGACAAAATGTAGAATAGAAATATCAAAGGGGCTTAATGGTGGGCCACATATCAGGTGATGTGTGATGACCTGGGATCTGGGTTTGGGTACAACGTGGGGAGGCTAAAGGATGCTGTGACTCTAAGTATTATTGTGGCTTCTGAATATCTTTGGTACTATGATGGAACTGGCTTATTGGTTTTGGGATTCAGTTTTCTGGTGTCTGAATAAATGCTTCAGTTCTGTTCTCTATACAGAGAGTTTGGCATATTTTGTGATGGAACATCATGCAATACTTATAGTCACGGTCTTTATCGTGATCGTGGCCACTGTAAATATTGCATTGGCACTACACCTGGTCACACAGTTAGTAAGTATGTGGGGCCAGATTTGAATGCAGGTCCTCTCCAGGACAGTTCTTTATCTATTACACCATCTAGCTACCCTCATTTAGCTTAATGGACTTGGTTTCCTCATCTGAAAGATAATGGTTGGACTTGGTCACCTCTAAGATCCCTTCTAGCTCTTCACTGATGATCTTATATCCTTTGAAGTCATCTAGCCCAGCCCCACCATTTTGAAGATCACAGAGGAAGGGAAGAGAACAAGCATTTATTAAGTACCTACTATGTGCCAGGCACTCTGCTAAGTGCTTTACAAATATTCTCTCATTTAATTATCCAATTAATTTAGTTATCTCATTTAACATGCAGGATCACGGATCTAAAGCCACATGGGACTTTATAGGTTATCTGGCCTAATTAATTATTTGTCTATGGTCAGCCAGGTAGTAAAGAATAGAACTTAGGTTGAACCCAAGAACCCTCACCCCAAACCTGTCCGCTCCCCTACATTGTTTCTGCCAACTGATACCACGCTGGGTTGTCTTTCTGGGATCCTGAGTGTTGTTTAATGTGCATCTGTCTGATGTCAATGGCCCTTTAGCCTGGGCCTCTTTCTGTTGCTGAGAAAATTATTCTTTCTCTCTCATCTTAATAGCCAATTATCAAATTGGAGAGACCTCAGCTTTTTCCCCTGTCCTATTTCCTTGTCCAGTCTCTCAAGGACAGGGCTGATGGAAGAGAGGATTAATGTTCTCCTCATTTGGGTACTGCTATTCTACCAACTCGAGCAGACTTCTGACCTAAGGCGAAACTCCCTTTTGCTCAGGCTAGTGTGGGAGATAAATTATTTGAGTAGCTGGGGGTGACTTAGAAGTAAATAACACAATCAAAATTCATTCAAATAGGCTCAGTCCCTCCTTGTAATATTGATTCTTTCATTAATTGTTAACCAATCAGAGCTGATCATCACCCTCAGGAACACTCCTCTTCCAAAGGGCATACAAACTGTGAGTTGCTGCCATGATAGTCTTTGGCATTTCAGAGTGTCACTGACCTTTTATTTAAATGCTGGCATTATTAATAAAATGATTAAATTACCCAAAAATTAGAGCTGTCAAACTTTTAAAATGTCACATTGCTTAGGACTTGGAACTCCCTAATCACTTGCCTCTCCTGCCTTGTGCCCAAGTATTGACCCTCCCTAGCTTAGCCCATCTTGCAACCAATCAATGTTGGATTAGATTGTACTCAATCTAGCTCTTAATACTATTGTCCATGTAGCTTAAATGAGCAATTTCTGAAAGGCAACGTATGATGACAGAGAAAACACTGACCTTGGGAGTCAAAAGATGGATTCTATCCTGGCTTGGACACTTATGTAGCCCTTAGCAATTCATTTTATCTCTTCAATCTTCACTTTCTTTACCTGTGAAATGGGCATAATAATACTTGTGCTACATACCTCTTAGGGTTATTGTGGAAGTAATTCTATGCAACCTCTAGGATAGGGATAGGAACTGAACCTTTGATTGTGTTGGCATGGGGTTGCTTTATTTCTTCTGCCCGTGTATGTCAACCCCTTCTCTGCATCTTTTTTTGGAGGGGGAAAGGCAAGGCAATTGGAAATACTTAAAATAAATAAGACTATAATAGAACACAGATAATGTTACTGTGTGGTTTTCTAAGTCAGTATGTGGCAGCAGAGAATCTCATTTAGGTTTAGTGGCTTCTTTTCGATTTGTGTTTGGCCTAGACCAGGGGTAGGGAACCTGCCATGGCAAGGCCACATGTGGCCCTCTAGGACCTCAAGTGTGGCCCTTTCACTGAATCCAAACTTCACAGAACAAACCCCCTTAATAAAAGGATTTGTTGTGTAAAACTTGGACTCAGTCAAAAGGCCATACCCAAGAACCTAGAAGGCCACAATGTGTACCTCTAGATCGCAGGTTCCCCACCCCTGGTAGAGCAATGAGATTTACCCAGGTCACACAATCAGTATGTATTACAGGCAGGATTTGAACCCAAATCTTCAAGACCAGCTCTCTATCCACTAACGCACATTGCCTCATGGAAACTTTAAAATGTAATTTTTGTAGCTTTGCCCATTCCCAGTTCCAACTGCTTCATCTGGAGGTAGTGGGTGAGGGAAGTTAAACTCAATAAGCTCTCATGTTGTAAATTCTTGTCTAATTCTTTAAGCTCTCCAAGGGCAAGCTGGGACTATTATTCTATTTAAATCACTCTAGAAAGCACCTGGCATTGGTGAAGATGATAGTGAATGTGATGATGACAGTGCTTCTCAGCAAGCAGAGGAAGCCCTAGGTGGAAATTCGGAAAGGGGTGAGGAAGCCACTTCCTCTTCCCCACATAACACCAGTTATAGTCCTTAGTTGGCTCTTTGTGCTGAGGGGGCAGGGCAAAATGCCAAGAGAATGACAGGAAATGGTAGCTGTTAGCCCAAGATAATGATCATGTGCATTTTCCCGTCCTCTTCCCTACTTTTTGACTCTAAAAGGATTGCATAGTATTTCCTTTTGAAGAAAAAGGATATGAAGATGTACATACATACACAAAGAAGGTAAAGACTAGCCTGGTATTATTCAGTTGTTTCCCACTCTTTGTGACCCCATTTGGGGTTTTCTTGGCAAAGATACTGGAATGGTTTGCCATTTCCTTCCCATTTCACAGATGAGGAAACTGAGGCAAACAGAGTTAAGTCACTTGCCCTGGGTCACACATACAATAAGTGTCTGAGGCCAGATTTGAACTCAGGAAAATGAATCTTCCTGACTCTAGACCAGAGCTCTATCCTCTGTGCCTCTAGCTTCCCTGGAGCCTGGTATAGTGGTAAAAGTGTTGGACTCAAGAATCAGCAAAGCCCAAGCTCAAATCCCACCTCTTATACTTTCTTTTTTCTTTTTTTTAATTTTTTGCTTTTTGGAGGGCAACTGGGGTTAAGTGACTTGCCCAAGGTCACACAGCTAGTTTTTGTGTTAAGTGTCTGAGGCTGGATTTGCACTCAGGTCCTCCTGATTCCAGGGCCAGTGCTCTATTCACTGCACCACCTAGCCATCCCACACCTCATATACTTTCTAGCCATGTGATGGTGAATAAGTCACTTAACTTCTTTGGGCCTCAGTTTCCAAATCTGTAAAATGTGGAGCTCACAGCTCCAAGTCTCTAAGATCCTTTCTTGTTCTAAATATATGATCTTGTGATCTTTCAAAACTTAAGGACCAAATTGGACACCAACTGTTTTGTCATTCACTGTGCATTAGTCTCTTGATATAAAACTATGACTGAAACCTCACTTTAATACTTCATGGACAACGAATTGATCTATGTGGATCCTCCCTTTCTTAAAACAGAAATTTCTCTGCCTCAATAGATGGTCACCATGAGTTGCTATGACTGAGAAATGTATCACCTAGTGCCTAGCCTTCTGGTGATAAGCATTTCTGGACTTGGTTAGGCTAGTTCTCAGCTTGACAGATATGCAGGTTACCCAGAACCACTGGATCTCAGTCGGGTTGGAAAGAACCTCGAACATCATCTGGTACAAGTCAGACCTGAACACAAACCCCCTCTACCACAATTTGGAAAATTGCTTATCTAACTTCTTTCAGACATCCCATGGCAGAGAACTCAGCACTTCCTGAGGCAGTGCATTCCACTTCTGAACAGCTCTGAATATTATTTATTAATTCTTCAATAAAAATTTATTAAGTGCCTGCCATGGGGTAGACACTAAGTATTTCCTTATATTGAGACCAAAATTGCATCTCTGCCGCCTTTACCTGTTGTTAAATTTATTAAATTCACCAAACATTTATTAAGTTCCTAACAAGTGCAAGGCATTATGCTAAATGTTGATAATATCAACTGATAATAATTGCTACTAATAGCAAACATTTAGAGTTTTGTTTTTAAGAAGGTTTACTAAGTCTTTCACTGAGGTAGACAGTAAAAGTATCATTCTCTCCATTTTAAAGATAAGAAAACTGAGGCTCCATTTTAAAGATAAGAAAACTGAGGCTTACACTAGGCTTACACAATGATTTGATTAAGAATACTCATTTGGAAGTGTCAGCCTTACGGGACCAAAATTTTGTTTTGTTTTTCTACCAAAACTATGATTTCATTGGTGTAGGGTGCTTCCTATAAGAAACCCAATCTACCAGGGCCGCTAGGTGGCACAGCGAATAGAGCATCGGCCCTGAAGTCAGGAGGACCTGAGTTCAAATCTGGCCTCAGACACTTAACACAAAAACTAGCCGTGTGACCTTGGGCAAGTCACTTGGCCCCGACTGCCTTCCAAAAAGCAAAAAAAAAAACCCACCCTACCAATGAAGAAGATCTTCTACTGATGCAAACTGGAACCTTTTCCAAACTTTTCAGTCTTAAAGAGTTGCCTGGGACATGAAAAGATTAAGTACTTTGCCTGTAGTCACATAGCCAGTAGGCATTCAGAGGTAGGACATAAATCTAGTTCTTCCTGATGATATGGCCATCTCTCTATTCATTATGCCAGGCTGACTCTTGGGTCCAAACCAAACAAGGTTAATTCCCCTTTTGCATTACAACCCTTCAGATATTTTCATCCAGTCCTCACGTTTCCATTTTGTTCAGAGCTTGTACTATGTCAACAAAGCCTTTGAAAACCCAGGTCCACTTTACTATTGGGATGATGCAGTGGAACAGCACTTCAGAGAGAATATCAGTGCTGATGCAACCTTGTTAGGTTGCTTCTTAGAATATCTTCCTAAATTCTGTCTTCATCAGAGTTGTAACTAGCAATTTATGCATTTGATACCAGTGGTACCATTTGGTACCCTCAATTCAGTTGGGGATGGAAGAAGTATAGAACCTGGTCACAGCTGGCAGTGGGAGTATAGCAAAAAGGACCAGAGCTCATGAAGAGCTCACCTAAGATGGAGATAGAGAGAAAGCCACCATCTAGCAACTTTCTATTTTAGTAAAAATAGAATAGTAAGTTATTCTTCCTAGTGCTAAGTTCAATTGTTTCTATGTTTCTAAAGGACTGAAAATAGATCTAAGGTTCCCCTCTAAATTTCAGCACCCTTTTTCAAAGCCCCAGAGGCCTTGCCCTATTCACAGTTCTGCTCTTTACCAAGATAGTTCTTTACCAATCTAACACATCTGAAATCTCAGCCAAAAGTAGACCTGAGTGCACTTGAATATCTTTCTCTTTTACAAAAGTCTGTCATCCCTCCCCTGAGGAAGGACCAACATAGAAAGATTAAATGTAACATTTTCAAGGACAAATAGTATTTTCAACTGCTTTTCTGATGTTTCCGTGATACTCTTTGCCTAAAGAATTGGCTCACACCAAAAAAAGAAAAAGAAAAGAAAACAATGAGAATGGATGTGTAGCCCATGCAGTGGTTTCTCCTCTGGACCCTGAGTGCCCCTACCACTTTAATATCCCTATAAGCACCCTGAGCTCTATCTAAATTTTGGACACCATTTCCAAATAGTTGGGAGATTGGCATGTCATGAGAAACTTATGGCTTGGCAGAACACCCACCAGCGAGTGCTCCTAATGAAATTGACTTTTCAATCTCTCATGAAAAGCTCTCAGTCATTTTTTTTTGGACCTTTATACTTAAAAAAAAAAAAAGAAAGAAAGAAAGAAAGAAAAAGAAGTGGGGGGGAGGAAGAAAACTTCACAATGACAGTGGACCACTTTGTTTATTGTTTCTCCACATGAGAGCAAAAGAGAAGTGGGCTGATGTAAGTGAATGAGAATGCTGGTGAAGATTTGCTTTTAAGCATGTCAAACCCTGCCTACGCCATAAAGACAAAAAAAAAAAAGATATTTTGTCTGTCTTAACAAAGTACAAACTAATCACCCAAACAAAGCTTCCTTTCTTGGTCAAGTCTCCTCCATGGCTCTGCTAATATTAAAATTCTTCTCCTTCATCCATAACCCTCCAACAGTGAAAGAGCTTCTTGAAACAATATTGCTTGAACCATTTTCAGGTTAGAAAGGCAGTGTTCACAGACCAAGATACAGCACAGAATTGTGTGTGTGTATGTGTGTGTCTATGTGTGTGTCTGGGTCTGTGCATCTATTTTCCTGTGGCTGTCAAAATACAATGACTAAAAAGAAGCTTCAGTTAATAGGAAGAATCAGGAAACATGTAATATGAAACCAAGCAAATGGCTTAGTGGAATACTTAAAGGGAATATTGAAAATGTAGTTCTTTCCCCTCCCACTCTGTTCTCTTTCCTCCTCAGAGCAAGAGAGGGGACTTTCAGTGAATTTGGGCAGATAAAATGGAAAATAGATTTTATATGTACCAAAGTCAATTCGCTTATTTCAGGAGAGGCATGGGAGCCCGTCACCTCATCTTAGAAAGAAATTGCCTAACATGGTTGAAAGAATGTGCTGTGATGTGAACAGATCGAATTGTCCTGGTGCTGATGAATGAAGAGATTTGTGAACACTCCAGAGAACACATCAGTGCTCTGTGATGTTGTTCAGCTTGTTCTAGGAAACTGCAAACAATCTGGGCTGGGGGGGGCAGGGAGTGAATGAAGGGAATCTCTGCCCTCAAGACATGAGGGAAGGCTCACTGGTCCACTCTGTTCTGTTTTATTCTGTTCCGTTTATTGAAATTTTTAAAAACACCAGAGAATCTTTGCAGTTCCATTGGAGGCCTTTAGAACATGAGCTCGCCTCTAAAGAGATAAGGGTACAATAGAGTCAGTCACTGCCTGAAATACCACCTCAGAAGGGAGGGCTTCAACAAATTCTAATGTACAATGCAACTGTGCTATTTATCAAGGGGCATCACTCATGCACTTTGAGAACAGTAGATATGGTCTGTGAAATATATCCTTTCACTTGAGAAATGGGCACTTGCTGTCCCGGGATACTTAAGTGAAACCTACCCAGAGTTGCCTGCGGCTTTAAGCCTCTAAGTCTTACTAGCTAATCTCACTACCCATTCAAGCCAGAATGACACTGAAATCTGATTTTGCACTGTATTTGCAATTCTGCTCCACTTTTCATCTCCAGTACTGTGAATGTTTTCCTTCTACATCTCTTTGTCTCTGCCTCTAGCTCTCTCTTGCTCTCTCTCTTTCTCTTTTCCTCTGGCTTGGCCCTAATGCTAAGGATACATCAAAAGTACTTTTCTATAGGAAACAAACAAGCAAACATGGGAGGACTGGAACAGCTCTTGATATAACACCTGGCAGACAAACCTTCCCTAATGAATGGAAGTGAGGTAGTGATTCTCTCCTACCCCCACAATCAATTGTGAATTAACTATCGCACATTTCAAAATGCAAAAGCACACAGCAGACATAGAATCCAGCTATCACCGCATACCTCTGTTCTCTTTCTCAGCCAAACAAAAAAAAAAGCAGTCTACATTCATTGCCTACATTTCTTCTACTCTGACTCACTTCTCAGCCCTTTACAACCTAGCTTTCAGCATCATAACTCAATAGAAACAACTCTTTCCAGAGTTACCAATGATCTCTAAATGACCAAATCTGGTCTTTTCTAAGGCTCCACCCCTTCTTGACTTCTAGGCAGTATTTTATGCTTTTGACCTCTCTCTCCTCCTGGATGTACTCTCTTTTCAGCATTTCATGACATCTAGTTCTGCCCCCTACCTGTCCAGCCACTCCTTTCCAGCTTCCTTTGCTGATATATCAGCCATTCCATGCCCACTAGCTGGGGGTACACCCCAATACTCTATGCATGGCTTTATCTCCTCTCTCTAAAATCTCTCACTGGGTGATCTCATCAGTATTGGTTTAATTATTATTTTTATGCAGACAATTCATATATATATATAATAAATACACACACACACACACACACACACACGGCCCTAGTCACTTCCCTGAACTCTAGTTCCACAAAACCAACTGCCTATTAAAAATTTCAAAACTGGATGTCCCATATTTAAAACTGAATATCTCTAAAATAGAGACTTATTCTCTTTCCTCCCCTATTCCCCTAAACTACCCCCTCCCAAATTTCCCTGTTTCTGTCAAGGGTACCAACATCCTTCTAGTCTCCCAACTTTGGAATCCCAGTGTTATCATCACCTCCTCAGTTGCCCTTACCCTATAGACCCAGTCACTGAATCTTGCCATTTCTACTTCCATGTCACACATCGCTGTCCCCTCCTCACTACTCACACAACTACTATGTTAGTTTTGTTCATTCCCTCATTATCTGTCCCCTGGACAATTGCAATGCTTTTATATTTTGTCTCCCTGACTTTTCTCTCCTCACTCCAGTCTGTTTCACAGAACTGCCAAAATAATTTTCCTAAAGTGCAGATAAGACCACTCTTAATTAAACTCTAGTAGCTCCACATTACCTCAAGGATCAAACATAGGCTCCTTTGTTTGGCTTTTAAAGCCTTTCTCAAGCAGGCCCCAACCTACTTTCCCAACCTCATTATACATCACTCCCCTTCCTGTACTTTGTGGTCCCATCAAACTGCCTTCTCACTGTTCCTCAAATATGACACTCCATTTCCTATCTCCACACTTTTACAGTAGCCATCCTCTATCCCAGAATGCATTCTTAACTCACCTCTAATTCACAGGATCTCTTAGTTCTGTCAAGACTCAGCTCAAGGGCTACTTTCTATGTGAAGCTTTATCTGATCTTCTCAAGCACTAGCATCCTCCCCCTTTGACTACCTTGTATTTAACTACTTTACATGTATTCTGCATATATTAATTCTGTGTATACTTACTTGAATAAGTACAATTTGCCTTCTGAGTGAATGTAAACTCCTTAAGAAAAGGAATTGCTTCATTCTTTTTTTAAAATCCCTAATACCTACACAGAGTAGGTACTTAATAAATGCTTGACAACTGATATGAGTTTTGGAATATTGCATGCAAGGTTTGATTGTAATGCAATGAGGCTGATTTTTTAAAAATAAACATAATTCTTTTATAATAACAAAACAGTGTCACTCGATTGAAAAGTACATGGCGGAGAGTAAGATGTAATAAGATTCAAAAGGCAAGAGGGGGCTAAGTTATAAAAGGCTTTGAATGCCAAATAGAGCATTTTATATTTGATCCTGGAAGCAGTTGGAAGTTTACCGGAGTTTACTGAGTATGGAACAGATGTAGTTGGACTTATGCTTTAGGAAAATCACTTTGGTGGATTTTGGTGGAGGATGGATTGGAATAGAGAGAGATATGAGGCAGCAGACCCACCAGCAGGGTACTGCAATAGTCCAGGCCAGAGGTGATGGAAGTCTGCACTAAAGTGGTGGCAGTATAAGAGGAGTGAGGAGAGCCTATATGACAGATGACACGGATATGAAATTGACAGGCCTTGGCAACAGACTGGACATGGGGTGGGAGATGAAAGATGGGGGGAAATCCAAGATGATTCCTAGGTTTCAAGCTTGAGGGACTGGAAGGAGTGATACCCTCTCTAGTAATAGGGGAAGGTGTTTTAGGTTGGGGGATGCAGGTAATGGGAGAGATAACAAGGTCTGTTTTGGACATGTTTAGTTTAAGATGTCTCCTGGAATCCAGTTTAAGATATCTGAAAGGTTTTAGAGATTTGAGATTGGAGGTAAACAGAGAGATTAGGGCAGGAGAAGTAGATTTGAGACTCATCAACATAGAGATGATAACTAAATCCATGGAAACTGAGATCACTGAATGAAATAGTTTAGAGGGAGAAGAGAAGAGGGCCCAGAACAGAACCTGGAGGGATGCCTGCAGTTGGAGGGTGTGATCTGGAGGAAGATCCAGCAAAGGAGACCAGGAAGAAGTCAGGTAGGTACAAGGGGAACCAGGAGAGAGTGACATCCTGAAAGCCCAGAGCAAAAAGAGTATCAAGGGCGAGCGATCAACAATGTCAGAGGCTGTAAGAGAGGTAAAGGAGGTCGCTTGGAATTGACTTGAAAGTCAGTTTATAATCTACACAAGAAAATCACTTTCATGATCTCATACTGACACCTTTTTCAACACAAAGAAACCCACAGAAAGAACAGATAGCTCTTTCTCAGTTCTGCGGTGGATGGCGCATGGTCATTCTTAGCTGTCAAGCTCATTCCAACAACTAATGAGACTCTTACATGTTACCTTGTAATATATCTCCTGTTCTTCAGGTGCTACATCCCCCACAAAGCCTTCCCTGCCTCTCCAGGCTGAAAATAATCTGTCTCTCCCTAGATTTCTCATAACACTTTGGCTAGATTGCCTTTGTATTTATTACATCCTGCCTTGTAGTAAGTTATTTGTGTACATAGCCCTGTATAAAGGCTCTGATTCACGGAGATGACCCTGGTTTCTTGAACACTATGCCAATGGAGGAAAAGTTCTGAAAGGTTTTACCAAGATAGGATGACTTCACAGAGAAGCTACATGAAATAGTAGCCCTAGACTTGGAGTCAGAAACACTTGGGTTCAAATCCCAGCTCAGACTGATGTGTGATCCTTGTCAAGTCACTTAACTTCCCTGTGCCTCAGTTACCACATTAGTAAAATGAGGGGCTTAAATTTGATGGCCTCTAAGATCCCTTCCAGCTCTAAATGTAGGATCCTATGACTATGGATCAGATTGGGTATCTGTTGCTGGCATCTATCTTAGCTATAAGTTTAGAAGAACTCATCTCCAGAAAGTTAAATACCAGGAGAAAAATTTTTAGCTACTGTAATTCATAAAGGCCATCTACTAAAGCATGGAGTGTGGCAATATATATGGGAGAGAGATTGATACTTGAAATGTGGAAGCTGGCAGCCTTTGCTATGGATTGAGCCCTAAAGTGAAGCAAGAAGTCTTGAGTGTGGGTTCTAATGCCTCCCCCATACAGCAATATTAGTATTGGGCAGCAGTGATGAAAATACCCAGATCAGACTGTATATATATATATATATATATCAGCAAAATAATGAGTTCCACATAGTTTCCATGTGGGAAAAAGAGCCCCGAGGGGGTGAAAGCAGACTCAGAGTAAGTGAGATCAGTGGCAATATCCTAGCAGTCAGGGAGTTCTCACAATTAAGTTACTGATGTTACTGCTTTCCCATAGTTTAGCACACGGGAGATTCCCATAAATAAACACAAAGAAAAATTTCTTGGAGAGAACTAGACAATGCAACCACGTCTTTCCTGAGTCTTAGAAGCTTATTTATTTGGATCTGCTTCTCACTTTTTAAATGGCCAGGTCTGACTAAAGGCAACAGGGTTGTGGCCAACTTAACATTTCATCAGATTAAGTTTCTTCTCTTCCTTAAACAGTTCATCTAAACATTGCCCCCAAACCTTGGCAATGAGGTAATGTTGTTAAAGTATTCTGCAAACCTTAAAGTGCTGTGTAAATGCTAGTGATGATGATGACGATGTTGCTCTTGGCTCACCTGCTCTTAGTTCTGTTGTCTTTCATAACTATTGGGCTAACACTGGGAGAAGGAGGGAGAACCTGATTTGGATTGCAAAGAAAGGGAAGAGCCTCAAAAAGTGGAGATGGGGGTAGTTCATTTGAGGCAAGAAGTCAGGAAAGAGCAAAAGAATGTAGAGGAAGAGACTGAGAAAATCCATCTTGTTTAGAGAGTATGTGAAAGAGAATAGGTTTCTGCCTCTACTCCATTAAAACTAAAGTCTTATCACTAAGTCCTGTGAAGGAGGAGGGATGCTGAGGGAGTTGATATCAAAAGCCTTAAATCTTCTCAGTAAAGTGTGAGGCTGGGCGTCTTCTCAGAATGAGGTTGGATAAAGTAGAGTTCAACACTTGAAGACAAAAAAGAAAGAGGTTGAAACAACAGTGTGAGAAACACAACTGACTCCATAAAAGATGAATAGAAGGATTGCCTTATAGTACTGAGGACACAGGTAAGGTTTTATGCATGTATACACACACACACACACACACACACACACACATACACATGCATACCCCCCAAGTTTCTACTGGATAGAGTCAGCACAATTTCACAATTTTTTCCAGCAACATTCAACCTCTTGAAAGTAGGAACAGAAGGGGAAGAATGACCTCATATAGTACCTCAGCAAGGCAGAAAGAAAAGAAATTAGGAGAGCAAGAGATACAAAGGATGAAGAAAGGGAATTATTAATGGCCAGTCATGGTGTTAATACTGGTAGGCAGTAAATTAAGGGTAAAGCCATAGAAGAAGGTAGAAATGTGTTTGGGAGGTCAGTAGATTATAGTAACAAGAACCTGGAGAATGTGTATATAGGATGGCATTAACAACAAAGTAAGAGGACTTATACCTCCAAGGAAACCACTGATGAGAAGTCTCCATATCCACTAAAGTATTTAAAGGAGCACTTCTTGTTATAGCAAAGAATTGGGAATAAAGTAGATGCTAATCAATCGTGGAATGGGTAAACACATTTTGTTACATGAATGCAATGGAATTTTACTGTGTTGTAAGAAAGGATAAACGTGATGATTACACAAAAGCATGGAAAAATCTACATGAACAGATGCAGAGTGAAGTAAATGGAGCCAAGAAAACAATACACACAGTGACTACAGCAATGTAAATGGAAAGAACCGCACCCCCCAAAAGAAAAAATGAATGAACAAGATTATAGGTCACACATGATTCAAAAGAAGAGATATGAAAGGACACTCCCAATCTCCCCCCCTTCTTGGAAGCGGGAGGTCCACAGGTGTCACACATTGCACACGTTTTTGCACTTTTTCAATGTATTGATTGGATGTGATAATTTTTTCTTTGTCTCCAAAAAATACTATTTATTATTTGGGATGGTCCTCTGGAAGGAAGAAGGAGAGAGATATTGGGGAATACTATGATGATTTAAAAAACCAAGAGACATTAATTTTTTTTTAAAACCATTTTTAAAAAAATTAGAGAAAGAGAAGTGATTGAAAGATAGTCTAGACTCTAGGCTCTGGGAAAAGGGAGAATTTAAAGAGGAGTTGTCAGTATTTGAAAGGGCTGCCAGGGATAGGGAGTTATTGGGGGAAAAGTCAAGTTGCAGTTAGTGTGAAGAAGTAAAAACAGTGTAATGGAAGAGATCAAACATGAGATGGAGAATTTTTTTTAGGGAAACAACTATTAGATCATGAACTCCCTGAGGAGAGAAGCTGTGTCCTTTCATATGTGAATTCCCAATGCCTTGAACATATTATGTACCTAGTGATTGTTCAATAGATTTGAATTCTTGACTAAAAATTTTATTTTGCTGTTCCATCTCCCTCCTTTTCAGAGGTGGGGTTGGGAGGGAGGTCCAAAGGGGTGGAATATCATGCATAGCATCATATTTTTTTCCTATATTTTGATTGGTTTTTCTGATTTTTTTTCTTTTTTTCTTTTCCTTTAAAAAAAATTCTTTACTATAAAGGATGGCTCTCTGAGTGGTTGGAGGGGGAAGGATTCAGGGGGAAATTTAGGTGATACAAAATCAAAAGATATCAATAAAAATCTACTTAAAATGGTTTCTAGACTAAAAATAAAGTTTTCACCAGCCTTGGTTCTAAGTGATGTCTGACTGTCTCCAAAAATTAAATTTGCCCTGAGCTACTATTGAAGAAAATAAAAAAGAAAGAACTGCAGGCCCCAAAGGCAGTTCTAAAAGAGGCATTACCAAAATGCTTTGAGAAATGGCTGCATTGGGTTACAATGAGTGTACAGCCTCCCAGGGCGATAACTTTGAGGGGGACAGCAATCATTTAGATAAACACATTTTAATAGGCTTATTTTTTTTAACCTGGCTCTTCAAGATATTGTTGCTGGCCAGGCAGGACTTGAATCATGACTAAGTTGCTCAGACAATATCAGTCGATCAAGCAAAAGAGTAGAATCTTTCTGGAGGCTCCATCAGACCTAGAGATCCATCCAGAGGCAGTTGGGGAAGACAGCGTGTGATGAGGGAAATCCAAGGAACAGAAATAGTACCGGAAGCCAAAGAATCAAGATCTAAATGAGTCAGTCACATCCGAAAACTCCTAGGATGCAGATTCTAAACCATCAGGCTAGATTTCTGTTCCTGGCATCCTAAGGTCTTGGGGCAACACTTAAGACAAAAGCTCTCCCCTGGTATACCAGCATCTCAGAGCCCATATCTGTGGCAGTGAGGGAAGCCCATCCATCAGATGTGCAACTAGCCAAGAACCAAGATTTAGCCTCCTCTGAATGTCAAAATTAGACAAATCATGCTCCCTTCCTTTGGTGGACAGCCTCATGGGACCTTGTATCAGGATCATCTGTTAGTCCATACCATCAAAAGGCACAATTTCCACTTGCCCTACCTAATGCCATGACCTCTGTCCCAAGGACCTATTTTTCCCCCACTTCCCAACCCGTTCAGGGTCATGAGTATGACCCAGCCTCTCCATGCAATAACATCTGTGATTAGAAGATCCTTCATAATTCCTTTCCCCAGAAACTCAAGTCATTTTGCCTAGAGGAACAATGGATTCCTAGTGCAGGCTCTGCCTGACATTTCTAGCCTTGTCAGAATCCTAACTTAGAAATTCTAGTACTTCAGGTAAATTCAATCCAAGGGAAAGAGAGAGAAGGGTGAAGAGGGGTAGGATGTTTAAGCAATACCCATATTTGAAAAGCTGAGATAGATTGAATACATTAGATGTGGGAGTGAGGAAATAGGAGGCTGAGTTTTTTTTTCCAAAAGGAGGAGAGGTTGAGTCAGAGAAGATTCATAAAACAATAATTGGACTAATTACTAGTACTGTTACCCTCAACACCCCCCCTTCCTGCCCCACCCAAGCCTGTTGTTTAAGTAGCTGGTAAATAGGTAGAGATCACTCTGATCATTCTGCTTTTGTTGTTAACAATTGCTGAAAGAGACATTTGGGAGAGTTTAGTAAATATGCTGACTGCCAACTGCAATTTAGAGGAAGGTTTTTTTGTTTGGTTTTCTTAAGAGGTCAATACATACTGTGACATAGGGTGCTCAAATACTTTACCCTGTTCAGCTACCTTATATGTTCATTGGATCATAGACACAGAGCTGGAAAGATCCTCATGGTACACTGAGTCCAACTCTCTCATTTTACAGATGATAAACTGAGTGATCAAGTGATCAAGAGACTTGTGCAAGGTCATAAGCATCAGAGACAGGATTTGAATCCAGGTCCTTTGATTTATGAGTCAATGAGCTTTCCACTGTACCATAGTATTAGGACGAGGGTTTTTACCAAGAATCATCTAGAAGAACAGAATATATTTACTCATGCCATTCCTATAGAAGATTGTGTCTCTATGTGACAACTGGTTCATAGCTTATGACAAACATTTTCTACTTGATGAGGGGAGATACTTAGATGGAAGGTGCCATGATGGGGCCCTGGATCCTTGACTGGTAAGCATTCTCTGCATCTAGCCTGGCCTAGATCCAACACAAGTGTCTTCAGGCCATGCTGCCACCTGTATCCCGAGGGCCACAGAAAAAGGAAGCCCTCAAATTCCCAAATTGCAACTTTAGTCATAAAAAAAGTATTTTTAAAACTATTAATTCAGGAAAATTGTGACTGTACATGAGGTAAGACTATATTGAATCCCTCAATGAATGTTTCATAGAGTCAAAAATACTTATGCTCCATTCATAGCACAAGTTTCCAAGCTGTTATTCAGAATTATGTGTCTTGAACATAAATATATATATATATATATAAGAGATATTCCCTTCAGAACTACATTAAATATAATTAGATTCTGTTCTTTATATGTAATTGGAATCTGTATTGGCCCGTAACTGATCGAATTTGGTTTATCATTATCTTCTCTGAAATTCATTGATTTTGACAATGGATACTAAAGATAATCAGCAAATGATAATAATGATCCCATAAAGACAAAAACACACGTGCTGTGGTCAGACTCTGGCTCCCTCCCACGTGATGGGACCCTCCTGGACCACCAGACTCCACTCTGGACAGCAGGCCCCGCAATTTGGACTGGCTTCCACCTGCTCATCCCCATCCTTAACTTGTTGGCCCAGTGAATACCTTTCCCTTCTTCTCCTAACTTTCTGCTCTAGCTCTGGGAATCAAAATCAATACCGCCATTTCTTGAAAGGGGATGTCAATCAATTGCCCCATGGCTCTGTTCATGTCCCTGTGACTTCCTAGACCAAAACACCCGTCCCCAGCTACCACCGCCCACATGTGTTGTCTTTCTTTGTAGACTCCTAGAGGTTGAGTCTATCTCATTTTTGTATTCACAACCCCAGCACTCAGCACAGTGCCTAGAACTTAATAAGCACTTAATAAAAGCTTTCTTGATCTAATCATTCATTAAGGAAGTCATATGAATGTGAAAGGGCAGCCAGGTGGCACAGTGGATGGAGGACTATTCCTGAAGTCACGTTCCTGAATTCAAATCTAGCCTCATATACTTACTAGCTGTGTGACGGTAGGCAAGTCACTTAACCCTGTTTGCCTCAGTTTCCTCATCTGTAAAACAAGATGGAGAAGGAAACGGCAAACCACGCCAGTATCTCTGCCAAGAAGACCCCAAATAAGATTGTGAAAAACTGAACATGACTGAACAACAACAGTGCTTTCAATGCTCCTAAGTCACTCACCAATAATCTTCCAATAACACTCCGGCTGTGAATCATGTAATACCATGAACTTGGAAGAATCACAATGGCAAGTAACCCAAGGATCAGTAAAAAAAAAAAAAAAAATACATGGTGGGTCAAAATGGGTTGCATGTTTCCACTGATAACCTGTGCATAAGAACTGATATAAAAGAAAAAAAGACTGAAAGGGAGGTGGGTCAATCATGTAAGAAAAATGAGAGACAACTGACGAACATCCCAAGTGCTACGCAGGTACCACTGAAGTCATCAAAGCAGAGGAAGGCCTCCAGAGAATGGATGGCTCCCTTAAGAAGGACAGATAAGAGAAGCACAACTGAAATAGGAATGGAGATGTCGCAACCTCTACCAATGGAAAGACTACTCACGCTGATCCACTGAAAGTCATTTTAAAAATGTTTTTCATAGTATCTTTCATAGTACCATCATGATAGGGAAATAATAATTTCTAGCAGATTCTTCAGGTGGACCTTGAGGAATCTGAATCAAACAGATCCCTAGCATTCAAATCATTTGGGAAAATATTCTTTCCTGAAGTAAAATGCATATTTCACTAGGTATACAGTCAAAGTATTTAGTTAAATGAGTTTGTTTTGTGCCTTTCCCTGGGTATATTTATTTTCCATTATACATTTTTCTGTTCTCCCTAAGAAAAAACCATCCGGAAATGGAGCGAACACTCCTCACTGTCATTGAGATGTTCTGTGCTCACTACATTTCCTCTAGTCACCAAGCTCTTTTCCTGCCAATGAGAGAAGGTTACTTGGGCTATGATTAGTTTTTAATGAACTTCTGTTGCCTCCCATCTATCTCTGTGTTCCCTATGGGAACTTAGAAATTGACGGCTTTATTAATTTTTCTAGCAATTTAGTAAAGTTAAAACTTGCTGCTCTGTAATTCTCCCAACTTCCTCCTTCTCTTAAAAGCAGACCCAATGTGGATGCTGCAGGTTAGATTTCCTGGGGGCTCTCAAGAGTCTGGGGCTCCTATATGACCTCCAGATAAACTCAGAACTCTGGCTTTAGGACAAAATTCCCTTGACTTTCTTCCCCAGTTTAACAGTTTTCCTTGGGACCCAAAAGGAGACTCGGAAAGGGCTTAAGCTATAAATATTTTTTCCTCTGCCAGAAGATGCCCGAGTACATTGTCAGAGAGATTCAAAGGGCTATTTCATCTTGGGAAATGTTGGACTCACATAAAACCAAGAGAAATGCAGAAAAAAAGCAATAAGACAAAATTGAGAAGTGTAACTTGAGCAGGGGTAGGCAGCATAGCCTAATGGGTAGAGAACTGGATTGGGAGTCAGAAAAACCTGGACTTCAATCAGCCTTCAATAATAACTAGACAAGACAGCTTCTTTGAACCTCCGTTCCTCCTCTGGAAAATGAAGACAACAAAAGATTGTTGTGAGCAGCAAATGAGGAAATGGACATAATGCGCTTTGTACACCTGAAAGCATTTTATAAACTACTATCACTATCAGCAGGATCCACAGAATTAAGGTGAAAAATCCAATTGATTCCCTCAGTTGCAAAAGAGACTGAAATTATGCTATGACCATTTATTTATACAGTCATTTGATCCATGACAAGTTGGAGCTTTCAGTGTTGGATATTAAGAAGACAAGAACCAAACAGAGCTTCTCATATATCCTTAGGGGAGCCATGGATCTCACCTAAATGCCTAAGAGTTCATCAGTCCAGATTCAGAGTATCCATCCCCAAGGTCCCATCCCTGCTATATACGATGCCCTATTTTAGATGTAGGCTTTCTGTGACTACTCTATGCGTAGTTCTGTCAGAACCCTTATGGTGATCTCTGGGGCTTTAGCGTCTTCAGTGCTATCTATGGTGTAAGTCTACATACTGATAGCCTTACGTTATCTGCCTAAGATACAGTGACGTACCACTACAGAAGAGATAAAGGAGCTCATTTAATGGCTCCTCCACAAAATGGAACCTGAAACTACAAAACAACTTTGGTTGGAGGACTGGGTGTGATGGAGAATGCCGGTAATCCCTGTTACTAGGGGAGGCTGAGGTTGGTGGATTGCTCGAGTTTAGGAGTTCTGAGCTGCAGTATCCCTCTTGTAGGTTGGATGTCCACCCTAATTCCAGCACCAACATGGGAAGCCCCTGGGAAAAAATTCCACCAGGTGGTCTAAGGAGGGACTGAGAGATGAACCAGTCTGAGTCAGAAACAGAGTGGATCAAAGCTTCTATGCTGATCAGCAGTGGGGTCAGTCCTGTCAGTGGCCATGGCACTATCACCTTGAGTGAGATTGAGAGACCCAATCTCAAAAGAAAAAAAAGTGCCTGGAGATTGAACAACTCCTGGGGAAAATTCCAGGGTCTCTTCACAGGGTTCTGTGAAACTGTGGCTTTTCATACTTCCAGAAACAATGGTTCAAAAGAGCATTTAATGGAAAGTAATAGTATCTGTTTAGACTCAGAGCTAGCTACTAGCATGACAGTCAAAACTAGAAAGAAAATCCTTTTCTCCTTTTAGTGTTTGCATGAGGTTTAGTGGAGTGTAATTAGGGTCCTTGAAGCATATAGCACTACCCATTAAAGGAAATTAGACAACAGATATAGATTTAATTCAAAGAGGCACTGCTAAGGGGCGGCTAGGTGGCGCAGTGAGTAGAGCACCGGCCCTGGAGTCAGGAGGACCTGAGTTCAAATATGACCTCAGATACTTGATGCACTTACTAGCCGTGCGACTTTGGGCAAGTCACTTACCCTCAATTGCCCTCCAAAAAGCAAAAAAAAAAAATTCATTAAGGAGGCACTGCTATGCATTCCTTCCTGGTTCTGGGCAGTAAGAAGGGTCTGGGAACATGTTGATGTTATCAATAAACTGAATAACTAATGCACGTAATTTTCTCAAAACATAAGAGTGCTGTTATCATTTTTGACCCTGTTTGACAAGACTTCTTGGGATGGAGGATAGATGAGGTCAGATGTGCAGGTATTGATTATGGGTAGGGAAAATGTAGCAGAGGTATCTGTTGGGCTACATGAGGGCAAAAGTTTTTAACTTTTTCGGTGTCATGAATCCCTTTGAAGTCTAGTGAATTTAAGGATGCCTTCTCAGAATAATGTTTTTAAATGCACTGAATAAAATGCAAAGAATTACAAAGGAAACCAATTACACTGAATATAGTCATTAAAATTTTAAATTGTTTAAAAAAATTCATGGACCCCTGTTTAAAAACTCTTGGGCTGGGTATGGTTACTATAGCTGACTAGAGGAAAGCCAAGCATATACTTAATCAGACAAAATAATCACTGGTATTGGGAAACTCAGCTAAACTCAAGAAGAGGACAGGCCAGGGGCTGGAGCAGGGTCAGGACAGAAATGGAAGCTGACTCTCCTCACAGTGGAACATATCAACTGAGTAGGATGGGGAAAGGGAATTGAGGAACACAGGTAAGAATTAAGGCTGGAGGGCACAGAAAATATGTTTAAATAATGAGGTTGGGTTGGTACTGAAGAAGGTCAGAGAGTGGCAAGACAGAAATTAGGCCAAGGTCAGAAATAAGAGCTAGGACCTCTTCTACCAAAGAATAAAGGTTCATCACAAAGCATTTCCTCTTAATAGGGTGGTCAGCATTCTGGACTGCTCTATGAGGGAATAGGCTGGTCTAGCTTTAAAGGAGCCTCATTACTAGAGGTCCTAGTTCTCTGACCTAGAAATAAATATCTCCTTTAGGTCAAGAATTAGGGCCAGACCCTGCAGGGCAAAGCTCCCTCCTCCCAATGAACTGTGGCAGGGCCAGCCTGGGCATGACTTCCCCTGAGACCCTGGAGACCTTGTTGTTCAATTCACTTGGGAACTGAGGAGGATGACTATCAAGAAGATGTAACTGAGAAGCCTTGGCAAAGATCTTCTCTACACTTAGGCAGATTATCTGCACCAATTCTCAGAAAAGCTGGTCATATTGAAGACATCCAGATATTCATACTGTCAGGAAAGTAGGGTAAATGGGGCACTGTAAGGGGTGGAGAGTATAGCTGGAGGCTTAGGCTAAGCATGGGAGATCCTCCTGGGGCACCACCACCACATGACAGTGGCCAAAAACAGTTTTAAAAAGTGGAAACTCATTGTCCAAGCACCTCTTCTGGAACACTTAAGGAAGTCAGAGAGCAAGGAAGTCCTTACATGTTTGGAATCAAACTGGTATTCAGTAACAGGAGAGAGTGCAATTGTGGCATGTGGTCTTTGGTCTTGAGTCCTTCTCCCTTTGCCTTGTTATTGAGATTGGGGAAAGGTACAGGGTTCAAGGGGTCTTTGCTGGTCCTAAGTCCTAACTTATACTGTTACAGAGACCACATGTAGTGAGTGTGCACCAGAATAGGAGTAAATGATGATGAAAGCTGTGGTCTGATGCAAACAACAGCTGCCAATCTCACTTACTTTAGTCTCAGTTTCCTGTCACTAAGCACCTACTATGCTCTGACCACTGTGTTAGGTATTGGGGATACAAGTACAAAGAATGAAACAATTCCTACTTGCAGGAGGCTTACATTCTAATGGGGGAGAGAAGTAAATATATAAATGTGTTTATAAAGTAAATACAAAGTGAATGAATAAGAATATACACAAAGTAGCTTGATATAAGGTATTTGGGGAAGAAGGGCACTTGCAGCTGCAGGAGGGGGAGTCGGGAAAGATGGTGCTAGACACTCATCTAAAAAAGGTGGGAAGAACTCTATGAAGCAGAGGTAAAGAAGAAATGAATTCCAGGCATGGGGGATGGCCAGAAGATAGGAGAGGGGATGCTGGATATAAAGAACAGGGGGGAAAAGACCACTTTGCCTGGATTGCAGAATTAGGAAGGAGGAATACTGTCCAATGAAATTGGAATGATATTTTGGGGCAAAATTTTACAGGGTTTTAGAAGCTAAACAGAGAAGTTTATATTTTATCTAAGAGGCAGTAAGAAGCCACTAGAGTTGATTGAGCAGGAGAGACAATTAGTAGGATTTGTACTCCCGAAAATATTACTTTAGCAGCAATGGGTAGGATGACTTGGAGTGGGGAGAAACTTGAAGTGATTAGGAGGCTGCTGTCATATTCTTGGCTAGAGATGATGAGAGCTTGAATTAAGGTGGTAAGCTGTGTGGATGGAGAAAAGAAGTCAGATACAAGACACTGTGAAGGTAGAAACAGCAAGATTTGGCAACTGATCATATACACAGGGTGAGACAGCATGAAGAGGATTGCATTCATGGGTTACGCCCAAATTTCTGATCTAGGTGACTTAAAAAGAAATAAGTAAGTGTCAAAGAAGGGAGAGTTTGGGGAAAAGGGAATGATAAAGAGTTTAGTTTTAGAGATACTGAATTTGAAATGCCTCCAGGCTATCCAGTCTGAAATATGCAATAGGTGACTACTGATGTGGGATGGAAGCTCAGTGGATAGTATGGGAATATGTATATGTAAATGTATACATGTGGACATATGTGTATGTACATGTGTGTATATGTGTGTATGTGTGTGTGGATATAAGGGATAGACAGAAATATAGATAGATAATCTGGTAGTCCTTGGCATAGACATCAAAGCTGAACCCATGAAACGACTGAAAAAGAGTATAGAAGTAGAAGAGGGCACTGGTAGGGTCCGCGGGTAAAGTTTTATTTTCAAAGAATAGAGGAGACTTGGATATATTTGCAGGTAGTGGGGAAGGAACTAATAGATAGGGAGAGGTTGAAGATTAAAGAAGAGACAGGGAAGATTAGCCCAGTTCAGAAAATCTGCCCTTCCTTCTCCTTTTATTCTATCTACCCTTAATCACATGGAATAAAACTTAAAATAGGCTTCAACACAACAAAAATATCATATAAACAACTCCAAGTTCAATCATTTAACAAATGTTTATTATATCCTTACTCTGTTACAGAAAGATAAAATTACCTTCCATAACACTTGACACTTTTTTGGCATTCTAACGGAGTCCATCATACTTCATTGGAAGACCGTAAAAGCTATGACTAAGTGATAAGCACAGACTTTTTTTAAAGACACATTAAAACATCTTGCTAAAAATTCTCAAGACAGATATAAAGACAGCTTCCAACTACAAATACAAGATTTCCTTCTTAGGTCAAATGACTAAGAAAAGAGGTCTAGGTCTCAGGAAAACAACAGGACCAGTGAGCAGCAAAGTAGGAAAAGATAAAAATTGTCCATCCAAGTCTTACATTTTCATTTATATTTCTCTATGGACATAAGCGTAGCTTGGATCATAGATTGATTTAGACCTGGAAAGGACCTTAGGAGACCATCCAATCCAATACTCCCATTTTAAAGAAGATGGAGTAGAGGCCTAGAGAGGTTAAATGACTCATCCAAGTATCAGAGGCAGAATTTAAATCAAGATTCTTTGGGTCCAAATCCATCATGTTTTTCAATGAGTCCAATCTTTCTCATTTTATGGGTGAGGATTTAACCTCCATAGAGATTAAATGATTTGCCCAGTGTCACACATACAAATATATGAGAGAGGACTTGTGTGATATTCAAACGTGGCCAATCACATCCGACTATGACTTGCTCTTACCAATCATGACCTAGAACAGGCACATGTCCATATACTGTATACATCCCTCCATCCATTTTGTCTATAGATAAACATACTCATCTGTGCCCAGATGTACATTCAGAAACAACTCTGCATCCTTACACACAATTATTGGCTAATTTAAAGACAGAGAAGTCAAATTAAAATGAACAGGTTGCTGCACTGGAGGTTATAACAAAATACAGATATTCAATCTTTAAGTATAGGGATAAGGACCATACCTGTGATTTCGCTGGTCTAAGGATCCCCCGGAAAGAAATTCCCTCAGAACAACACTTTCTCTATAACCTGTTATATTAGAGAGCTATGCTACCAAGAACACTCAGAGGTTAAATATCTTGTCTGGGGTCACATTGCCAATAGTTGTCAGAAATAAGATTTGTCTTGGTTCCAAGCATGAATCTCTGTCCACTACACTACCCCATACTGCTTTAATGATATACTGCTTCTACAATTATATATTTAGCCATTTCAAAATACTTTTTCCAAATAAAAGTTCCAAGTTTTGGTAAATCTCTGGCAATTTACCAAACCCTTGTATAAATCTCCTATAGCACCTTGGAGCTATTTTGCAGGTGATGGCTGCACAAACACACACATGCGCACACACACACACACACGCATACACATGTACATATGCTGCAAGGATGTGTTCATCTCCAAAGAACTCTCCTTAATGTCCTGAAGCCAAAAAATTAAAATTTCAAGATAGTGAATTAAATTTGCAGAGTCATTGCTAAGGAGCAATAACATTACAAACAGGAAATTAGCCCAATTATAATATCCTCTGAATTATGATCTCTGCTTCTTTGCTGCTTTACCTCATACCAAATCACCAAAACAGACTGCTTACTGTCCATAGCAGAAGGGCAGGGAAAGCACAGCTCTTTGTCTCTCTCTCTCTCTCTCTCTCTCTGTCCTTCCCTCTCTCTCCCTCTCCGTCCTTCCCTCTCTCTCCCTCTCCCTCTCTCTCTCTTTCTTTCTCTTTCTCTCTCTCTCTTGAAAGGGGGCAGATAAATAGGTTACCATCTGCAGACTCTTATGCCCAACAAGGGAGGATGAATCTTATGCCCTGTCTTAATAGTCAGTAACCCTAGACTGGTTATCTGACAGATCCCAATTTCGCCTCATAGAAGCAGAAGCCTGCAATCTCATGAATGAGGCCAACTTGATTAACGCCAGGTTGCTAGTGTCCAGCAGTCCCTGTGGCTCCAGCAGAAGTTCTGGTTTGTGGCTGGCTTCTCCAGGGTTTGGCCAACCCAATCATCAGCTTGTCCATTTTGATTACTGAGTGTATATTAAAGTTTTAAGCAAAATGGAGAGAGAAGAAGAGGACAGATGAACAAGGGAGTGATCTGGAGCCCCCTCACACCAACGATGTGCAGAATGTCTTGAAAGGATTACTTCCTGTTTTTAATGCTGATTTTTGAAAATGAGTTTTCCTGACGCCTTCTATTATCACATCACAGTCATTTTGAAAAATATCGGTCCTGTATCCCACTCTAGACTGAGTTTTCCCTTGTTAGAAAAAAAAAAACAAAACAACCAAAGGGGAAAAAAACTAATATGGTGGATGGTCTGACAATGTGTATTATATTCTGCTGATTATGTATATAAAATTCTCTTCCGAAAGTATATAAGCCCTTTGAGGGCACAGACCACTTATTTTTTCATCTTTGTCCTTTGGCATAGCTTCTGGCACAAAATAAATATAGGCTTACTAAGTGATCTTCTGAAAGCGCAGGTCTAACCATGTCCCCCTCCCACCCCCTCCTCGATAAACTCCACTGGCTGCCGATATATCACCCCAGGATCAAACAGAAAATCCTCCGTTTAGTTTATAACGCCCTTGATAACCTGGCCCTGCCCTGTAGTTCCTGTCTTCTTACACCTTGGACTCCCTCCCCTCCCCTACTCTCTGCCCCTAACATGTATTCTAAGATCTAGTAACACTAGTCTCCTTGCTATTCCCCATCTCCCAGCTCCAGACATTTTCACTGCCTGGCCCCCATGCCTGGAATTCTTTCCTTCCTCATTTCTATCTTTTGGTCTCCCGGGCTTCCTTTCAATCCTAAATCCTAAAATCCCACCTTCTACAAGAGGCCTTTCCTGATGCCCTTTCATTCTAGTGTCTCCCCTGCTCATCACCTCTCACCTATGCTGTTTGCACATAGTTGTTTCCAAACTATCTCCCCCATTAGACTGCTAGCTCCTTGAGAAGAGAAACCATCTTTTGTCTTTTTTTGGTATCTCCAGTGTTTAACACAGTGCCTGGCACATCATAGGTACTTAATAAATGTTTATTGACTGACTGATGTGGAAGTATTTCTCATGATAACAATCAAGTCAGGGTTTCAAACTTGACCAAACCAAGTTTTCTAAGCTAGAGGCCAACACTGCCTTCCTTTTGCATTTCTTAGGCCCAAAGTATTTCTCTTGGCCTATACTAAGAAAGGTGTATTTTTCCCCCACCTGGACACAAAGTATAGTTTCCTGAGGAACAAAGTCTTCTTTTAACTTCTTGATGGTAGAACACTCAGTCCAGCCCACTCAGGGCAAGGAAGAATAAGCCTACTTCTTGCTTCTAGGGGCCCAGCATCTTTCTGACCAGTTTGTTCTCAGCAATCAAGGTTTGTTTTGTTTTTAGAGACAGCATCATAGAACTGGAGAATACAGCCCTGAATGGCAGAAGAGACTTGGCTCTAAATCTTGCCTCTGACACTTTGGGCTCATCGCCCATTTTGTCTCTCTCTGCTTGTTTCCCTGTCTGTAAAAGGGATGCAATAGAACCTGCAAAAGCTACTTCACTGCAAACTCTCCCAACATTCCCCTCCAAACAACTTTAAAATAACACTTCAAAATTAATTTTGAAGTGGCAGAGCCAACAAAGGGTCAAGGTGAGACATTTTTCTAGCCTAAGACAACTTAGGAGGTTGGCAGGAGAGATCTGTGACACCAGGGTGAGCAGGACCACATGCAGTGGCAGCGCCAGCAGCAAGCTGTGGAGGTAACCATGACAATGGCAACTACTTCCAGAGCTCTCAGTCCAAAGATGGTAAGGGTGTCAGACAACTGGTCAGAAAAAGATTATAGGGGACCCTTTGCTAGCACTGGGTCTAGCTGAAACTGACTGGCAACTCTATTACCCATACGTGGTTCTTGGTCACAGTTCCAAAGCAAAGAGAAGCATGTATGATTGGTCAAAAGGGAGCAGGGGCCCTGGTCTCAATTCCAAAGCAGAGAGGAGTACTAGCACTTGTGGCCAAAGGAGATCACAGTACCTGGTTAAAGTTCCAGGCCCAAGAGGAGTACTAGTGCTTATGCCTGCAGGGGAGTTGGGGCCTTCCTGTGTAAAGACCAGAGTGCAGACCAGGAGAGCAGTGACCTTACCTCTGCATGGATCACGCCACCTTGGAAGGATCAAAAATTTGCAGACCTCCCCCCTTCCCAGTATCAGGAATTCTGGGAAGTCCTCTATTTCATTACAAATCCATTCCCCCCTCCCAAGGATTATATTTAGTTTTGCTAGGTGGGTTATTGTGGGTTGTAATCCTAGTTCCTTTGCCTTCTGGAATATCATACTCCTAGCCCTCCAGTCCTTTAACATGGAAAATGTTGGATCTTATAAATGAAGGATAAATGAAATATCCTTATATATGTTCATTGCTAACTATCATTGAAGCATAAGCAAAAATAACAATAACCTGGCCCTAAACTGTGATTAGTGAAATTTTGCTATTTAAGGTAAAATCTTGTGGGACTATAATCTGATATTATTCTAAGTTTTTTATTTCAAGTATGATTCTCTGAATTTTCATGAAGCCAATAGTCCACCATTCAGGAAGGAATGCCATGGGCTGCCCAAAGCAGGTGTAGTCTGAGAACTTCTACAGGTGGATGTCTGCCCCTGGGAAAAGTTGAGGAGACAACTTTACAAAGGTAGGAGCCTCTTGACAAAGTTTTCTCATGGTGTTTTTCCTTTCTGAACAGGAAATTTTCCCACCTGGTTAATTCTGAGCATGGATATGATACCCTGTGAATAATGTGGAACTTGTTGTATGATTGGTTATTTACTATGACTCTTTCCTAGAATGAAACAGAGCTAAGGGAGTTTGTCTCCTGTTATGTAGCTTGTGTCAGATCAACCTGTGACCTAGAAGGGACAGTTTTGATATTGTTGTAACCATGTCCCTCTTTTTCCTTTCATAGCAAATTTCTATTACCAGGGCAGATGAAAAGTGGAAGTTTGTCACTGCAATGCTGAATCTATTAATTAGTAGATTAATACCGCAACATCTGAGTTATTACAAGAGGATGAAAATATAAAAGATCTTATTTTTTAAAATGAATTTGTGGTCAACTCCATATCTTAAACAATTAAGTAAAGGAGTTCTTAGGCTTACAATCCCCCTTACCAAGAGTTATATATTCATGTATAAAATTAAGTCCCCTTAAAGCAACAGTTCTCAACCTGTGGGTCATGACCCCTTTGGGGGTTGAACGACCCTTTTTACAGGGGTTGCCTAAGACCATCGGAAAACACATATTTCCAATGGTCTTAGGAAAGAAGACATCACTCCTCTATCCCTCTCCAGGCGGGTCTGCCCACATGCAGATATGCCCACATACAAGTATTAAAAGGTTGCAGCATTAGAAAGGTTGAGAACCACTGCCTTAAAGTATCTCATTCCTTCAAGATGATAGGATAATATATGTATCCTAAAAAAGGGAGGATAAGACGAAGATATAAAAGCTTTTATAAAATTTAATGGAGTAGTAGACTTTGAGAAAGCAACAAGATTAGGCTGTTAGAATTCCAAGAACAAGCATGTGTGTGTGTGTGTGTGTGTGTGTGTGTATTCAATTGGCTTGCAAATGTGTCTAATGGGAAATACAGGTTTGAGTATGTTTTAGTTTTAAGTTCCCAAAATTAGATGAAGGTTTTTACATGTAAAATTGCATTAATAATTGTAAAGAATTTTAAATCATGTCCTTTTTTCCTTGTTTGAAGTCTATGTCTGTTAATATTCAGGGATGGGAGGGCTCATTTTGCAAGTCAGACCTCTTCCTTTAGTCTGCAGATGACACTGTTCACATCGTGTACAGAGCTTGGTAAAGATACAAAGAGCAAGTAGTATATGAAAAACTGAAATTCTCTGAAGTTTCAGTTGAATTGTTGGTTTCTAATTAGTTGTTCTTATAGCTCTTGTTGTCAATAGGGTTAGATCCATACAGCTGAGTTAATTCTCATCACATGAACTAGTTACTGGAAAAGCAAATTTGGGAGGTTGTACTAAATGGTATCAAGTCCTATTACTGGCAGATTTTAACAGAATTACCTAGGAATCTCTGCATGTGACTTGGAACCAGAGAATCAGAGCTACTAGGAGGAGCCCCTTCAGAGCTTCCCTGAGAACAAGGCCTACTCCAGAATGTCTGAGACAGATGTTTCCAGGGACCAGATAACTACACGGGACATCTGGGACTCAAGGTGAAATGTGCTCATTAAATGAACATAGGGAGTGGGTTACCAGGTTACAAGGAAACTTGATGTTATTATTCTCCTTAACTAAATTTGTTTAATTTTTATGACATTGAAGGAAACATGGGATTATGATTTTTGTAATCCTCATGGCCACAGTTCACTTGTATCCTACTACAAGTTTAAATTTCCTAGTTTATAGCCTCTGATTCTTACTCAAATTGATCTGGCAAAAGCAGCAGAGATTAGGATAATGCAATTAAGAATAAAGGAGTAATATAGGTCTGATTGTGGTGCTATACCATGAATATGGTTAGCACCAAAGGGAGGATTGTGTAAAGTCAAGCCACTAGGCAAAATATAGCCCGAGTGACCCCCATATTTTAACTTTGCTCAGTCTTTGGGTACTGTGCTAAGCCAGACTGCAGGAGAGGGTGAGGTCCCCTTCAGGCTAATCCTAACATCTAAGGATGTTAACATCACCTGAGAACTAATTTCTTCTCCCAATGATGCAGTAATGGGAAGGAGCTGGGATGACACTTACTCCACTTCCTCATTAAAATGTCTATCAGTTGGGATTGTCTTATCTTTATATGCAAATTATTCCACAAAAGCAGGGTGAAACTTGGATTTGGTGCCAGACCCCACTCCAGCTGCTCAATGCTGTGCGGTGCCAATGAGCTCCATGTTGTCTTACTTCCTGAGCTTACCTTTAATTGATCTGGGCAAGGCCTAAACCAGGATTTTTCTTTTAACAATGCCATATTGCTTGGATTTTTTTTTTTTTTTGCCAAGGAAAGATGCTATATGAGGATAGTAAGACTTCATCTCTCCTCTGGGTTAAAGCCCTATTTTCCCTCAATCATCTCTTTTCCCTCAGCTACAGACCTTTGGAAAATTCACGTAATTTTCTCCCTACTGTTCACAATAATAATATACCATCTTTCTATGCAGAATTGTCCAGTAATCCAATACCTGGAAAACACTTGCCTCCAATTGTTTTTCCTTACTTTTTTTTTTTTTAGCTTTTTTTAGAGGGCAATTGGGATTAAGTGACTTGCCCAAGGTCACACGGCTAGTTTTTTTGTTAAGTGTCTGAGGCCACATTTGAACTCAGGTCCTCCTGACTCCAGGGCTGGTGCTCTATTTACTGCGCCACCTAGCCACCCCTCCAATTGTTTTTCAGTAGTGGCAATGGACTCCATTAACTCATCCACATTCTTACCTGGTTCACCTTGGGTCCAATGGCAAGCTTTTCTAAAAGAGCTAACCAAGATAATTATTTGTAGCCTTGAAATAGAGTTTTCTCTTTGAGATTTAAATAGCTCATGCAGTGACTGAATCCATAAGCATAGTCTTAATAGCACCATGCTCTATCCCAAGAGTTATCAAAATGTTTGATCAGGAAATTATTTTTTTTTTAAACCTGAACATGAAAAGTTGAATAAACAGAGACATTTTAATGGTACATGTAAGACATTTAAGTGATAATAAAGCTCAGAATCTTAGGACTTAGAAGTAGAGGGACCTTAAAGATTCATTCACAGAAAGAACCTCAGAGTCAGAAGGAGTTTCAGAAGGCATCTAGTCCCACCATATCTGAAAAAGAGACTTCCTTGAAAATATTTGTGACAAGCAGTTATCCAACCAATGCTTGAACCCACCATCTCCTGAAGCAGCCCACTCATTCTCCTTTCAGACAGCTCTAAGTCGGATATAAATTTGCCACTTTGCAACTTCCACCCATGGTCCCTAATCACTGGGGCCAAGTAGAGAAAGTCTAGGCAGTCTCTCCTCTATGTAATACTCTTTCAAATACCAGAAGATAGCCATCGAATCTGGTTCTTCTGCCCCACCCCCAAAGTCTTCTCTTCCCAGGCTTAAATAGGCACAGAGACTTCAGATAATTCTCATATGGTCTCAAGGCTTTCCTTCATCCTTATTATCCTCCTCCAGATTTCTCTCCAGCTTATCCATATAGTTTCTTACATGTAGCACTTTGAATTGAACCCAATATTCTGGATATGAGTGCAACAAAGCAGAGTATTTTGAAGATTATCACTTCATTTTATGGATAAGGAATCTGAGGCCCAGAGAGGTGAAGTAAGATCTGTCCAAGGTAACTCCGATAGTAAGTGGCAGTGCCAGGAAATGGATCTAGGTTCTCTGACTACAGATCGAAGTCTGCTTCCAGTGGTCACACATTGCTTCTTCAAGATTTTTGGTCAATAACTTAGATCGAGGGCAGGAATGCTGAAATCACAATGAGCTGATATTTGGATAGTAGAGGAAGTATGGTTTAGTGGAGAGAGAGCTGGCCTTAGAACCAAAATGAACGGAATTCAAACTCCATCTCTGATGCATAGTAGTTATGAGACTGAAAGAGTCCCTTATCCTCTCAGTGTTCTAGGATGTTCTAGGATGTTTTCTAAGACTGTACATTGAAGAAAAGGTGCTGACCTTACATTAACAGAGGAAGTTGCTTACCAGGACCTCCCTAGTCCAGTGAAATCACAGGTCCAATCCCTGTCCTTATTTGGATATTCATATTGTGTCTGGAGTTTGCATGAGTCATAACATAATTTCCGTAACACAGAGCAGTGGAAAGACTCCTGGATCTGGACTTAGTAGTCGAGAGTTTGATTCCCAGATCTGCCTCCTGGTACCTGTGGGAGACCCTGGGCAAGTCACTTAACATTACTGGGCCTAACTTTCCTCATCTTTAAAATGGGGAGGATCAGGCTGCTGTAAAAAAAAATTATTACATTTTCTGCCTAGAGGTGGAAGAATCTGTACCATTTGCTTTCTGGTACCATCCTTGACTGAACTCAGAAACAAACACAACCCTACAAGGTGAAGATTAAATTCAAAGTCACTAAGAGCCCACTATGTGCTAGGCACAGTGGTAGGTGCCAGGGATACAAAGATGGGAAATGAAATAGTTGTTGTTGTCAAGGAGTTTATGGCACAGTATTTGCCTTTAAGTGGATAAGAATATGACTTGGAAAAATATAAAAGAATTGGATTTTCAACTAATATTACCATAAATATTTTTTAATCCAACAATTTTTTAAAAAATCAAATTTCAAATTCTTCCTACAAGGATAGCTAGGTGGTGCAGTGGAAAGAGCACTAGCCTCAGAGTCAGGAGGACCTGAGTTCAAATGTGGCCTCAGACACTTAACACAAAACTTGCCGTGTGTCCTTGGGCAAGTCACTCAACCCCAACTGCCCTACCTTCCCCCCTCCAAAAAAAATTAAAAAAAAAAAAGACAGTGATCCAAGACATTTCCAAAGGAACCTGTGATGAAAAATGCTATCCACTTCCAGAGGGAGAATGGATGAACTATAAATACAGTCTGAAGCACACTTGTAAAATTTCTTTTATTTGTATCGTTAGATTTTGTTTGTGTTTTCTTTCACAGCATGGTTAATATAGAAGTATGTTTTGCATGACCTCACATGTATAATAAAAATCAAATTGCTTGCCTTCTCTAGGAGGAAGGAGGGTGAAAGGGAGAGAATTTTAAACTCAAAAAAACTAATAATATTTTATTTCTTCTCAATTACATATAAAGATCATTTTAAAAATTCATTTAAAAAACATTTTTGAGTTCCCAAATTTTCCCCCTCCTTCCCTCATCTCCCCGTTCCCTGAGAAAGTAAATAATTTGATATAGGTTATACAAGTGCAGTCATGCAAAACATATTTCTGTATTAGTCACACTGTGAAAGAAGACACAGATCAAAAGGAAAAGAACATGAAAAAATAAAGTGAAAAATAGAAATTAAAAATTTTTTTAATGTTAAATAATTTTTACATGTAATCGGGAGATATTTAATGAAATACAAAAGTTACATGGAAAAAATAAATAAAAGCAAAATTTTGGCTTAAATGCATACCCTTAAAAAAACAACCTGTATGAACTTGGACAAATCAAAGGCTCAGTTTCCACATGACAGGATGGGCTACAGGACTTTTATGTCCCTTTGGGCTTTGACTCTATCTCAATAGTCTAGAGAATTTCAGAGGTGGAACTTCTCAGGTCTTTCTGACTCTCAGGCCAGCTGTCTACATCATCATACCAGGATGTCTCCCCATACAGCCCTGAAAATCCAGAAAGGAACCAGGAGTGGGAAGGAATAACAGTCCTTCTCAAGATGCACAGCAAGAAACAATGTTGGGTTTCCACTATGGCTTTAAGGTTCACTACCATGCCATGGTCTTACCTTGTAACTTGGGTTCTCATGCCAAAATCCAACGATCTCATGGACTGCAGCACTTCAACACAGCCTATGTACTGGAGTAAGGGGGGGAAAAAAAGCACATGTAGGGAAAAAAAGCCAACTCATAGCACATGTAGATCATGACATAAAGTACAGCTTTCACCTTAGCAACCCCACATTGAAGATACTAGACATTATCTTCATTAAATCATCAAACTGGGTCCTGATGGCTTTCCCTGGGGATACACATTTGAATATTAGCCCTGGGCATCTGAACATCAAGGGGGACATATGGTCAGTAAGACTCTGGTATAGACAAGACATTCATCAGCACCCCCACTCAATGGGGGACAGCATTTCTCCAAGTCTTTGTTCTTTGGTTGTTTTGTATGCATCAAATGGCCTACCTTGAAAATGATCTGGAAGTTTCTTAGAAATGATAGCTTCTGAGTTTTCTTCCACAAAATGACTATTATGGAAATATGTTTTTAATGATTGTACATGTATAACCTATATCATATTGCTTACTGTCTTGGCGGGGAGACTGAATTTGGAATTTAAAACATTTTTTAAATGAATGTTAAAATTGTTTTTACATGTAATTGGGGGAAAATAAAACATTCTTTTAAAAATATTTTCTTTTTCTTTTTTTATTTAAAAATATTTTTAAAAAAATAAATTATAGCCTTCCTGTTCGGCTTTCTTTTTGAAGTAGCCTGAGGGCTTCTGAAGTGTGATGTGGATGGATAGCCAGAGCTATCAAAAACTGGGTTCTCCCTTTGATAAACCATTGAGGATTTTTAGGGGGAGGTCATCATCTCCCTATAGAACTGGAACCCAAATCCAAATATTGGGAAGACTAAGCCAATTATTTGGCAAAGCACGGTGACAAAGGCTATGCCTGCCTCCTTTTTTATCATTCTTTTCATTGTCTTGAACATAACTGGTCTTTATTAAATATTTACTGTAGAATGAATAAGGTGCTGGGGAATTAGGTGGGGGTGGAAATCAGTGTATTTTGTCCTGTCCTGACATGTGGTTTCCTCAGCTGTGGACCTCTCGGTGTGCAAACCTTCCCTCTCTCACCTATAAATTGTAATTTAGTAGATAAATCCTAGGAAGTTGCCTGTGGGACCAAGAGTTTTAGTGAAGGTTACTCAGGTAGTAAATTGGAAAGGCAAGATTTAGCCTAAATCCCTCTGACCTACCACTCTAGATAAATCAGCTCAACAAGGAATTAAGTCTGGTAGTTGCAAAACACTGGGCTGGGCAGGGGTGATACAAAGATAAAAATGAAAAACAACCCCTGTCCTTGAGGACTTTACATTCCACCAGAGGCAGTTAGGTATGAAGTGTAATACAGAAGTGTCGAACTCATGGCTCAAACCAGATTAAAATGTAATTGGCAAATGCTCAGCAAAATAAGTAAAAACACCATACGACACAGATAATGTTAGCTCGTAGTTTTCTAAGTCAATATACCACCATAAAGGTCCTTTTCTATTTGAATTTCACACCACTAATGGGGTGGAGCATCTTTCTTGGAATTAGGAAGAGCTGAGTTCAAATTCTACCTCAGATATTTACTAGTTATGTGATCTGGGCAAATCACTTATTCTCTCAGCCGCTGTTTCCTCATCTGTAAAATGGTAATAGCACCTACTTCATAGGGTGGTTTTAAAAATAATAGGTTAATAGATTTGGAGCTGGAAGGGACCTTGGACATTATCAAGTCCACACTCTCACCCTTCATTTTAATTTAGGCAATTAGATGGCACAGTAGCTAGAATACTAGAGTTCAAATCCTACCTTGGACACTTAATAGCCAAATGACCTTGGATAAGTCACTTCCTCATTCCACCTTAGTTTCCTTACCTATAAAATGAATAGCCTCTAAAGTCCTTTCCATTTCCAAATCTGTTTTTTTCCCCATCTACTCTTGCCAACATCCTACCACCTAGTCACACATCCATTTGCACTGCAGAATTGTTGAAAGCTGAAGCTGGAAGACACTTTGGAGGTCGCCTGACCTATCTTTACTTCACCAATGATGAAACAGAAGGCCAGAGGGGAAAAGTGACTCTCCAGGTCTTCAAATGATGCAGCTGCTTTGAGGTTGAGAGGCTATATAATTTCTATTTTTGTTACTAAATCCATAGACTGGGGGCTAGGGTGGAGAAGGAAATGATTTGAGCCGAGGATGGTGTGGGGGGGGAGGAACTTTTTATTTAGGCAAAAATCTTATAAAGTCAAGTAAAGAATTCTCAAGAGAAGTGAATACCACAGGTCACTCCCACCCAGGAATGTTCTGGAACCAGGCAGGTGAGCTGATTGTTAAATTTTCAGTGTGAACATTTACACCTCAGAAATCAACAAACATTACAAATCAGGGCTTGAATTATTGTTTTGTGGATTGTGAGATTTAAAAAGTAATGGAGAACAAATTAATTATGCATATTAAAATGAAAGCATGTCATGGGTACATTTTTTGGGGAGGGAAGATGGTTTGTGAATTATTTACCAGCACACTTCTGCACCCACCCATGGTTGGCCTTACATGACAGTCTATCTCTCTTGTTTCTGTGGCTTCCTCAGGCACACTTGGAGGGCCCTTTCTTTCAACAGCCCACAAGGTTTTCGAACTCACCATTTATTCTCCTACCTTTCACCCCCCCAAAAAAATCTTCATTGGCTTCATATTGTTTCTTGAGTAAAGTACAAACTTTGTCTTTTGTCTGGCATTCAAGGCCATTCATAATCTGGACCAGGGGAGAACACTTCCTAAATGAAGTCTCTAATATTCAGGTGAAATGGTTTATTACCCTCCTTCTAGAGGCATTTGCAATTTAGAGAGTAATGACTTGCCCAAAGAAATGAATAAATCAAGGTAGAATTTGCTGGGGGTGGGGAAATGCCTTCCCTAGAGCTCCTCAGATCACCCCTAGATGGGTGACTGCCCACTCTGCACACTAGCAAAATACTTGTGATGTTTCTCTCTCCAACATTTCTCTCCTCAGAACCCACCTTTACTGGCCTGCCAGTAATGGCTGCAGGGCTGTGCTTCCCACCTGGTTCACATGGATACAATGAGAGATTCAGAAGAAACATGAGTCAGAGCCCACGATCCTTCCAAGAGTGAATGAGTTTCCATTCTACCTTGTGTAAGAGAGGCTACTCTAAGAAGAAAGTAGGGGGTGGGGGAAAGGAAATCGTGCCAGAATTTTGCAACAAATTACCATTAAGCCCAGAATGGTGCTGATGTTATCACTGACTCACAGAAGGCCATTTTAGTCAAAGACCTTTCCCTGGAGAATGGCAAGATCTGAGAGAGACAGAGACTGAGACAGAGAAAGACAAGAGAAGAGAGACAGAGACAGAGAGACAGAGAGAGAGGAGAGAAGAGAAGAGAGAGACAGAGAGAGAAGAGAGACAGAAAGAGAGACAGAGACAGAGAGATGCAGAGAGAGACAGAGAGAGAGACAAAGAGACAGAAAGAGAGTGTCTAAAAATGACATTTGTCTACTTCTTTGTTGCATAATCATATAGGGCTGAAGTTCAAGGGTTTTAGGGCTGGGTAAGGTGGAATTTGGTTTATTAATAATGGGCATGAACCAGAGTGAAGTCAAAGTCTTCATCATCTCTTCCTCATCTATCCTTCCTCAGATCTCTCAGTTCTCCAATCCATCTCCCGCACATCTACCAAAATGGTATCTTTTTTTTTAATTTATGGAATAAAACAAGCATTTCCATAACACAGTATAACAAAAAAGGGTGATTGCACATGAAACTAAACTGCAAATGGATTATGTACATCTTGCTGCTATTCCTTTGAAGATATTTCTACAACACAGATCTGACTATGGCACTCTCCCACTACCATCACCCACCTCCAAGTTCCCATGGCTCCCATTTGCCTCCATGAAAAACACATCATTTTGGTATTCAAAGTCCTTTGCTCTCTATCTCCAGCCTCATTTCCTGTTTCCCGGTTCATTACACATTCATTACTCCTCTTCATATATTCTATGTTCCAGTAAAATATCTTGTTTCATATAGACATTTCATCTCCCTTCTCCCTGCCTTTATACGGGTCATCTCCCATGCTGGGAATGCATTCACTCCTTCCTCACCCTCCCACCCCTTACAATCTGTGGAGTCCTTCAAGGCTCAGCTCAAACACCACCTGATGGAATATTGGCACCTTAAGGGAAGGAACTGTTTCACTGGTGTTTGCGTCCCCCGGGGGTTGACACATAGTGGCTGTTTAATAAATGCTTGTGGATTGACTGGGCAGTTGATCAATACGTTCATCCCCCATTTAATAGAAAAGTGAGACCCAGCGATGATAAATGACTGTGCCCAAGCTCAATGAATTTAAGCGATTGGCTTGGGTTCAGCCAATCAATGTAATTTTAATCAGTTGAGACTTAATCTCAGAGTTCTTGAGTCCATTGTCCAGCGCTACATGAGTATGAAAAATTATCATTAGAATGGATTTAGGCAAGTATTTCCAAATCTGACTTCTTCTTGTTATTGTTCAGTTGGGTCCAGCTCTTTGTGACCCTATGTGGGGTTTTCCTGGCAAAGATACTGGAGTGGTTTACCATTTCCTTCTCCGACTTCATTTTTACAGATGAGAAGACTGAGGCAAACACGGTTAAGTGACTTGCCCAGGGTCACACAGCTAGCAAGTGTCTGAGGCCACCTCTGAACTCAGGTCTTCCTGACTCTAAGTCCAAGGCTCTATCCCCTGCTCGACCTAGCTATCCTACTTGACTTCTATTGAAGCCAAAATAATTACATTCGTTTTCATTTACATAATACTTTCATTTAAACAATCTAAGTAGTATAAAATCATCCCTGTTCTAAAAATTATGAAACTGAAACTCAGAAAAATCCAATGATTTGCCCAAGGGCTCATAAGTACTAAAGCTAGGACTCATGCCCAGGTCTTCAGACACAGGGCCAGTGTGTCATTCTGTAATACTGCTCTCCCCTGAGAATGGGCTTCTAAAAACCATGGAAAGTGGGCTGACATCATGGGAAGAATGGTAGAGCAGAACTAAAATAATGAAAGTGAATGAGAGCTGTTTAGGAGCAAGCCCAGATACAAATAAAACCTCTAACTTGGCTGAGACCTATATTGCCAATATAGACCTTGCATTCAGAATCTAACAGATCGACCACCTAACTTTCTGGCCTTAGGTATTCCTTTGATGTTCAGAGGCATTACTAATATTTGTTCAGTCTGTGCTTTAACAACTCAGTCATAGGAAGAGAACAGAACATTCACTGGTCTTGGGCCCTATATCCCAGAGGGGAAAAAATGTTCTGGTTCTTGTTTCTGGTTTTTTTTTCTTTTTGAGAAGCAAAACGGGAACATATGGCCAACAGGACACAAAAGCAGGGGATCCAAGTTCTAGGCCTGGCATGAATCAAAGTTTCTGAATTGTGACTTCACGGGTATTACTTAGTCTGTACAGACTTCAGTTTCCTTATTTTTTTTTTTTAAATGGAGGTGATTCTCCTTATCCTTTACAAATATTAGATATCATTACCCTAGTAAAGGTCTCTCCTGCTCCAATGTATCCTTCATATAGGTGCCAGAATAACGTGTTCCTCTGCTCAAAAATCTTTAGTGGCTTCAAGTTGCCCAAATAATAATAATATTATTATATTATTATTATATATTAATATATTATATTATATTATTATATTATATATCAATATTATATTAATATTAATTATATTATTATATAATTATAATAATCATATTAATATATAAATTAATAAATAATTAAATTATATTAATATTAAATATATTAATATATTATATATTATATATTAATATGTATTATATATGCCCAAATAATAAAGTCCAAGCTCTTTTACCTGAATTCAATGTCCTACAGAATCTGGGGCCAGCCTACCTTCTTGGGTTCTCTCTTACTACTCTCCTCCACATGCCTACACTTCCGGCAGACTGGACAACTTACCCTCTATCCACACAACTGCCTTCTGTTTTCCCTCATCCCATTTCCCTCATTCCCATCATCCAAATACATCCCTCATGTCTTTGCCCTATGCCCAAAATGTCCTCTCTCCCCTCTTCACCTGGTGAATCTCTAAGTTATGACTCAAATGCTACTTCCTCCATGAAGCCATTCACCAGTTTTCCACCAGTAATGACTGTTGCCTGCAAATCTCATATAACATCTTGTTTTGTAATTCTCTAATGTACTTACCATGCAGTACTATATGTCATAGTGACCATGAGCTTGTGTCTGCTCTTGCTATAAGACTATGTGCCCTCTAAAGACAGGGACAGAGTCTTATCTAAACTGTCTCTTTGCTCTGCAAATGGGAAGAACTTAATAAATGTCTGCTGAATAAGTGGCAGATTGACTAAATGAATGGATGCTATATGTAATACAAGGAGAGTACAAGTGCCCCTGCCCTTGAGGGGGGGCACTTAATATTCATGAAACAATCAAAACAATACCAGACAGTATTTAATTAAAGGCAGTGTTTCCTAGTGAATAGAGTGCTAGGTTTAGATTCATAAAGACTTGGGTTTAAGTCCTTCCTCTAACTTTTATTTCTTATGTGAACCTAAACAGGTCACTAAACCTTCATGCGTCATAGGCACACCCTTAGGACTTGTTGGCTAATTCATAGATTTGTTGAAACCTATGGTGGGAGAATATCTGCATACTGATGAAACAACAGATCCTTCCCTGTCTATATCAGAGGTGTCAAAAATATGTTCTACTGGCTGCTTGCAGCCCACAACACTCTTGAGTCATGCCCAAACCAGATTAAAATGTAACTGAGAAATATTTGATAAAGCAAATAAAAATACAATAAAACATAGTTGATATTAATATGTGGTTTTCTAAGTCAATATGCAGTCAGCAGGGATCTTTAGAACCATTTAGTGGCCCCCACTTCTAGTTGAGTTTAACACCTCTGCTCAACATAACCAAATGAGAAACTGCACAGTCTGAACTCTCAGTACCACAGTCGTATCAGGATGGGAGAAATCATGGTTGGGTGTATTACAATTTCACACAAGGCCTAAAAAGAACTCCACTGACCATATAGCAGGCAGTTTCCTTTAGTTCACTAAGAAATTCCTTTCTCTTTCAGTTTGGCTACTCATTTCATTTGACCCCCAGGTTAGTGAACTTGGTGATAGGTGAGATTTTCCCAGAGCTCTCTAGGAATCCAGGCTAAGAAACTCCCCAGCAATGGTCAAGAAATCTCAAAACTACCCTGAAACCTTCCCGTGCAATCTATATTGCTATTTCTACGAGAAGAGATAGTCTTCCTGCATAAATTGATTGAAGGGTTTCTGGTTCTGGTTCTAGTACGAAATGAAGCATTCTGTGAAAGAAAACCAGAATCCTTTCCCTTGCAGTAACTGGAATGTAATGCCAAGTTCATGAAAAGCAAGATGAAAAATATTGTCAGGAGAGAAGGGAAGATCATGTGCCCAGAATGGGAATTAGCTAAGACCTCACCTTGAATAGTAACCAGGTCTTTTTGGACTAGTGAGGAGTGACCAATACAAGTGACATAGAGAAACAGCCATAGTCCACGAGCAAGACAGAGATCTCCCTAAACATTTCCTAAATAAAGAGCTGTACCTGGTGTTGGCAAACAGATATTAATCATTCATAATGAATCCGCTGATGGCCTTGGAAAATGCATGCAGATCTTAAAGCACACTGCATATTCCATCCCAGGAGCGCAAGGCTGTGGGCAAAAATAATTCAGACGTCCATTTCATGGGGAATGGAGCTAGGTTTCTTTGATGTTTCTGGGCTGCTATAAACCTGAGTAGCTGAGATTGTAAAGAATTCCCACACCTTGGGGTGATGTTAATGAGGAATGAGACAACTTTTTCGAGATTGTGTGGGTCTATATCGAAAGAGGGGAGAGGAGAGTGAGTCTGCCTCTGTGCATATCCACGGGATTTCTGACCCAATTTAAGTCTGAGTGGTCCCCATGCGTGCCTACATGCCTAGCCTGAGGCAAAATTGTAAAGAAGGCAGAGGTCATTTTTCTCACTTTGTTCTACCTTTCTGAAACTTTTTTTTCCCTTTGTACCTCCCTCTTAGGTGTCCAGAGTTCCGCTAATCTCTCTTCTCTTCATTTAAAAAATTTAAATTAAAAAATAAAATATTTAATTTTTAAATTTAATTTATTATTAATTATTTAATTTTTAGTTATTTAAATTAAATTAACTACTATTCAATAATAAATTAATTTAATTTAAATAAGTTTTAAAAAATTTAAAAAATTCTCTTCATTTAAAAAATCTCTTCTTTTACACTAAAGTATAAGTGACTGATAACTAAATTGCTCATGTAAATTAAAGGACGTTAGTTAACTTTTCTGTATGAGTCTCCCCATGCTTCAAATCTCTTCCCTCTCTGAACTGTCTCCCACTCTAAATTACAATGTTTCCTCCTTCCATTTCCATATTAACAGAAAATTTAAGTGTTAAGATAAAAGGATCATAGGTCCAAAAGGGAAGGCAGAGGTCACCTAGTCCAACCCCCTCATTTTATTCATAAGGAACTTGCCCAGTGCCACACAGAGACAGAGTCCAAAATGGTACTCAGGCCTTGTGACTTGGGGGCAGTTCGGTGGCATAATGGATAGAGTTCCAGGCTTGGAGTCAGAAAGACTCATCTTCCTGAGTTCAAATCTGACACATACTAGCTATATGACCCTAGGTAAGTCACTTAACCTTGTTTGCCTCAGTTTCCTCATCTGCAAAATGAGCTGAAGAATGAAATGGCAAATCACTCCAGTATCTATGCCAAGAACACCCCAAATGGAGTCACCGAGGATCAGACAGAACTGAAACAACTGGACAACAATAACTCGTGACTTGGAAGTCCATTAGTTTCCCCATTGATTCACTCTGCCCTCTAATGTGGCTCATAAATAGAAATGTCATCTTTCTCCCATAGAACAAGAATCTCAGGCCCTGCAAATAAATTGTCTGCTCACCAAAAGCCCCAAGGAAATTACAGTTCAATGGCACGCTGACACTTTTGGAAACCCCACAACTTTAGGGGAGGAGAATGCAAACTATAAACTTTTGAAAGTTAGAAACTTGCATGCAAACATATTCCATTACCAGCCAACACATGGCTTACGTGGGCAAGAGAAACACGACAACTATCCAGGCCTGTCTGTGAGTCCTCATGCCAAGAGGCCCACTCCTGAGGCAAAGCCCCATAACTAACTTTGTTCTGACAAATTTTTGGAGCAGGAAAAGATCTCAGCTCTGCCCACGGTTCTGAACTCAGCTCGGTTGACTCAGCTGGAGGTCCCCCATGGGGCAAATACATGGCAGACAGAATTCAGAGGGCTGTCACCTCTCCCAGTACGAACTTTACATCATGAGAGGGACCACAGGGTACAGGCCAGCTCTCCTCTTTGGGGCTATTCGACAAGTGCTAGCACTGCAGAGGATGCAAGAGGAATGCTTTCTGATCCAGCTTGACCTCTGTGTGGGCGTTTGGATTTGTAAAGTGCTTTCACAGGTTTGGTGCTGAATTCTTGTGACCACTCTGAGGTGACCACTCTGAGGCGGGTAAGAAGGAAGACAGGCAACACAGCGAAGCAGAAAGGATGCCGGACTTGGAGTTAGGACCTGGGTTCTCGCACTTCCATTCTCGAAGGGGACCAATGACACCAAAAGGGTGATGTCTTCACTTGCTCTTGAATTGGATTTGAGTGAGGCAGACTTAAGCACTTATTAACTTTGTGATCTTGGCAAATCATTCAACCTCTCTCAGGCCTCAGTTTTCTCCTTTATGAAAGGAGAGGGATGGACTAGATGGTCTCTGAGGTTCATAAAGGTGTTTAGTAACTCCATTTTACAGATAAGGAAACTGAGGCCCAGAAGTATTCCTTGACATGGCCATGGTCACAAAGTGAGTAAATGGGAGAGGCAGGATTCTAGCCCATCTCTCTCCATACTCCAATAACTCAAAAATAATTCACCAAACATTTATTAAGCCCCTAATAACAATAATTTATAATTATAGCTTACCTTTCTAGAATATTTTAAGGTTTTACAAAACTCATTATAGGGTGATATCCTAGTTACTGGGAATGTGAAAAGAGGGGAAAAATCCCAATCAGTCTCTAGTCTCAAGGTGCTTACATTCTATTTTCATATAGAGAAAATCCTCTATTTGGTTTTTAAAGCCTTACATAACCTGGCCCCTTCCTACCTTTCCAATCTTCTTATGCCTTATTGCCCTCAATGTACTCTATGATCCAGTGACACTGGCCTCCTTGTACAATACTCCGTCTCCTAACTCTGAGCATTTTCATTGGCTGTCACCCATACCTGGAATTTTCTTCCTCTTCACCTCCCCCTTCTGGCTTCCTGGCTTCCTAAAAGTCTAAGCTAAACTTCTCCCTTGGGAAAGAAGTCTTTCCTGGTCCCACTGATAGCTAATATCTTCCTCCTGAGATTGTCTCCAATTTATCCCGTACACATCTCATTCATACATAGTGTTTATCTGTTGTCTCCTCATTAGATTGTGACATTCTTGATTTCAGGAACCGTTTTTTACCTTTCTTTGTATTCCCAGGGCTTAGCACAGTGCCTGGCACATGGCAGGTAGATGCTTAATAAAATATTGGCTGACTTGACTCAACTCTCATGGTACCACATTACCTCTAGGAAATGAGAACGCAAACTATTTTTAAAAATGCTAAGCGACCGCAAGAAATATTGCTGTAGCCACCAACTACAACATGGCTATTGCAACCCAATGAAACAGTCTAATGTCACTTTCATCCACTCTGTGTTTTCTTGGCAGCTAGATACCGTGCTGAGCTTAGAGTCAGGAAGAACGGAGTTCAAATCTAGCCTCAGATGCTGACCAGCTGTGTGACCTTGGGCAAGTCACTGAACCTTTGCCTCAGTTTCCTCAATTTATGCCGTCCTGTACACCTACCTCCCAGAGTTGTTGTGAGGATCAAATGGGATAATATTTGTAAAGTACTTAGCACACTGTCTAGTACATAGTAAGAACTATGTAATAGCCAATATTATTTTCTTTCAAAAAAAATACAAAATGAAGAAAAAGATTAGGTAATCCTCCATCAGGGACCAAAGTATTACAAAGGTATTTATTTCACAAAATTGGTTGGCTATTTAAATGTGAAAATAGCAACCAACAATTTTAACCTATACCCTGTCCATTTCTTGCAGAATAGAAAGGGGGAGTTATCTTAACTGAGGAGCTAAGCCTTTTGAGAGACTTTTAAGAGGTTTTCCTCCATCCAGTCCTGGAGTACTGTTTGCATTTGGAAAGGGTTCCAATTAGTCTGGACACACTTTTCTCAGGAGTACAGTGAGGAGAAATACTGTCCTGAGATTGTTTTACCAAACTTATGATATTTCTCTACAGTGGCCACTAAGTCATTCTATCTTACTGGATTCCAGTTTTCTCATCAAAGAACAAAAAATTCAAAAACTTGGCTCAAGAGTATTTGGATTCATCAATGCTGCAGGTTGGGGTTTTGCTATAGGACAAGTCAGATGAAGAAGCATGATTTTACAGCATCCTGACTTTGCCATCTAATATGGAGAAGACTTGGTGTTCCAAAAACCAAAAATAATTTGAAAATTTGGATCTTTCTTTTTAGTGCCTTATTGATGCCTTTAAAAAAGAATCGCAGGGGGTGGCTATGTGGTGCAGTGAATAGAGCACTGGCCCTGGAGTCAGGAGGACCTGAGTTCAAATCCAGCCTCAGACACTTAACACTTACTAGCCGTGTGACCTTGGGCAAGTCACTTAACCCCAATTGCCCTGCCTTCCCCCCTCCAAAAAAAAAAGAGAATCGCAGGGAGTTTACCTGCCAAGGCAAACCCAGGAGCTATATAAACACCATTAAAAAATACTTCTCATTAAACAACTGGAAAAATATCTCCTACATGATCCCCCTGAGCACTGGAGCATAGCTATGACAAGGTAGAAGTAGCTCCTCCCCTCTAACCCAGACTATTTCCTATGAAGATATCACCAGGATCTCTCCCTCCCCCATTTTCCCCATTTTTCCCATGGCTGGACCTGACCACCTCTCCATCCCTATGGGAGGCAGCTCAGAACTCCTCTTCCACCATGAACCTCAGAATTACTTCCCTTTCCCAAAAGTTGTGAGTCTGGGGCTTTCTACCATGGCAGACATGGCCACTTAGACCACTTCAAGGAGCAGGGAATCATCAAGTACAAGCCTTATCTCAAGATGGTAGACTACTGGGCTTTAGTATCTAGATAACCGTTGTACCTTCCATGCACCCCAGTCATTGCCATCTGTCCTATATCTGCACTTTGTGAACCACCAGTCCCTACCATCTACCCTACAATGGAACTCTCCTATAGGTTTTGTCTGCCCTTTTAGAAGGTGAGCTCTCTGAGAACAGGAACTGTCTTGTTTTTCCATTAGTATTCCCAGAGCTTAGCACAATGCTTGGCACATGGTCATTCAATTAGCATTTCTTAATGTGTGCCAGGCATAGTGCTAAGCACTGAGGATACAAAGAAAGACAAAAGATAGTCCCTGTCCTCAAGGAGTTCAAAGTCTAATGAGGGAGACAACAAGCACACAACTGTGTACAAACAAAACACCTAACTGGACAGACTGGGAATGGTCTCAGAGGGAAGGCACTAAAATCAAGGAGGACTGGGAAAGGCTTAATGAATTGGAAGTGCTTAAGCTTTTCATTCCTTCATTCACCCATTCATTCATGCTTTCCTCTTATTGTCTTCCTCAGTAGTATGTAAGCTCCATGAGGGCAGGGGCTCTTTCATTTATGTCTTTGTACCCCTAGAATCCAGCAGAATGTCTCCACATAGCTAGTGTCCGATGAGTGTTTCTTGAACGGGATCAAATGTGGAAAATGAAAGGACTGGATGTGATGGTTTCAAAAGTCCCATCTCAATACATATTCATCGATCCCAGCTTTAAATGCTACACCTGAGATCGGAGAGACAGCATGGGATAGTCAGAAGTATACTGGACCTAGAGTTAGAAGAGACATGAGTTCAGGTTCCTTGCCTGAAAATACTCATGTGATCGTGGGCCAAGTACCTTAGCTGCTATGAATCTTGGCTTCTTCCTCAGTAAAATGGGAACATTACCACTGCCTATAGTACTTGCTTCACAGTATTGCTGTGAGAATCAAAAAATGAGGTAAAAATTGGTTGGCAAGTGTTAAGGACTCAGTTAAATGTCAGTGATGAGATGATGAGATGAGAGATGTTCTCTTTGTAGCACACATGGAAATACTGAATTAGGCCAAGCATTCATAAATTCAGGGGAGGGAAGGACTATTTATAGGAAGAATAATGAGAAGAATGGATCACGACAATGTAAGAGGGACATGAAAAAGCTGGAGAGTGTCCAGAGGATGGCAACCAGAATGATGAAGGGCCTGGAGTTTACGACATATGGGGATCAATTGAAGGAAATGGGCATGTTTACCCTGGAGAAGAGAAGACTTGGGGGGAAACATGAGAGCTATGGTCAAGTATTTGAAGGGTGTCAAAGAGAGGAAGGCTTCGATTTGTGTTGTTTGGCTCAGAGGGCAGAACCAGGAGCAATGGCTGAGAGCTATCACCAATTTAAACTTGGTAATAGGAAAAAAAGACTTCTTAATCCTTAGAGCCATCCAAAAGTGGAATGGAACGCCATGAGAAGAGGTATGTTCTCCCTCCCTGGAGACATTCCAGTGTAACTGAGATGACCCCCTTGTCCAGTATGCTCAGTGGGAATCCTTTATGTTTGGATTGGACTAGAAAGTCACTGAAATCCCTTCCAAGTCTCACATCCTGACAGTCTCTGATACAGATACTTTATTAGAGATCCCTAGATTAAAATGTAGGCTTTTATCTAATTTTCTAGTCATACCAACTGCTACGTTCTGTTTCTTTCTCCTACCTACTCTCTATCCTATTCCTTTACCCCTTTCCTTGTGGTCCAGGAAATGAAGGTATGCTCTGCCCCATTTCTTCCCAGTTTCTTCTCTTTCCTAGGGTTTGAGGAGCTGACCAAGGTACTCTCAACTTCCCACAGAGTGCCCCTTGATATGGATCAGAGGTCCCACCTCCAGAAAGATTCTTACAAAGAAAAAGCTCTGATCGTGTAGATATTGGTCCAAGAAAGAAATCTTTCAAGTGCTGTTGTTATTCAGCTGTTTCAGTCATATCTGAATCTTATGATCCCAATGGGGATTTTTTTGGCAAAGATACTAGAATGGTTTGCCATTTTCTTCTCCATCTCATTTTTCAGATGAGGAAACTGAGACAAACAGAGTTAAGTGACTTGCCCAGGGTCACATAGTTCATCAATATCTCAGGCTGGATTTCAACTCCAGTCTTTATAACTTCAGGTTCAGTAATCTAATCTACTACATGACCTACTTGCCCCTTTTCAAGTACTACTTATAGCCTAATTACTTCTACAGCACTTATCATAGTATGGTAGAAAAGAGAGACCACATGGCATAGAGGACAGTGGGCATATCTTGGAGGTGGGAAAATCTAGGTTCGAATCCTGCCTCTATGACATAGTATCATAGATCTACACCTAGATGGGATATCAGAGACCAACCCCACCATTTTACAAATGAAGAAACTGAAGCCCAAGTATGTTAAGTGACAGCCAAGATTACATAGACATTAAGCGTCAAAGGCAGGATTTGGACCCAAGTCCTCTGAGTTTTTTTCACTGGGACATGGTACAACCAAACACATGAGCCTTGAGAAGTTAGTAGACGTTTGGGACCTCAGGGTCCTAGTTAACTTGAGGTTATAGACAAGTTGCATGTCTGAATATGTAGAGGGAGTTCCCACACCAAAATATTCCACATACTTTTAATATCACTTGTGGGATGTGATGCAGGGGGCAGAATGAGAGGGAAGAGGAGATGGGATGCCAAAAAAAAAAAAAAAGAGAAAAAGAGTCACTTTAACATTTTTTTAAATGCACAGAAGAGAACAAAGGAAGCTCAAAAGAAAATACAGACAATCAAGACAAGTTTTGAAAGTAATGCGTAGAATTTATCATATGTTTAAAAATAAATAAGAGGTACGAACTGGAGGTTCAGAGTTTTATATAGAATTTTATTTTTGTGTTCTACTAGATGTATAGAAATGCTCCTTTTCTGGATGTGTTTAAGTTCAGAATAAAAACATTTTTGAAAATCTTAAGTCAGTTCCAAAAATGTGGAAAAAATATTAGAACTGGATTCAGAAGATCTCAGTTTGCATCCTTATTACTTGTGTGACCATGGATAAGTCACTTAACCTCTCTTGCAGCCCCAGCACCAGCTAATTTTTGCACCCAAGGTATGAATAGAAAATCAGATTCCCTATACTAAAGGCATGTCATAGATGGGAAAATGAATGCTTATTTTATATGATTTTCTGCTCCTTCATACACCTAAGACAAATGACTCACTTGTTTTGCCCTTGTTATCCTCAGTTTCCTCATTCGTTAGATAAGCTGGTTAGTGTAAAAGGAAGGGTGTTAGACTTGTCATCAGAAGGCCTGATTGTATTCTTGCTTCACAGACTTACTAGTATGTGATGGATCACATATGACTTTACCAAATTACTTAATTTCTCAGACTCCTAATTTTCTCATCTGTAAAATGGGAATAATAATGTTTGCATAATGGATATAACTAGAAAGTCATGAGGAAAGCTCATTGAAAACCTTAAAGTTCTATATCAATGAAAGTTATTGTTATTAGATGACCCTTGAGGTCTCTTAAATTCTAGATCCAGCCCTCCCTCATTCCTCCAGGGGTCTACTAACAAGATACTTCTACCCAGCTCTATGCCTGTTTTACAATGCCAAATAAATAAACAGCTAAAAATATGATCTTGGTCATGAATCATAAATGAGATGGAAAAGGAGTGACTCACAAAAGTTAATTTACTTCCCAGGAGAATCTTGCTGGATGTCCTTTTCTCTGAAAGGTTGGGCAAGATGCCAAGATAAACTCTATGATCAGACAATGTGGTGCAACTATCCCACCAGTCTATTGTTTTTGCACTTTTGTTTCTTCTTGAACTCCCATATGGAAGTTCTAATACAGTGACAGGCACTACACTGACCCCAAAGTAGTAGAAGATACATGATCAGTCAGGAGACATTCTAGCAGGGGGTGCTCTAGGGGAGACCAGGACATCCACAAAAATGGTCTGGGGAACTGAAAATGGTGATCAGACTCCAAAATGGAGTTTCCAAACTCACGATGGAAAGTGCTATCCACATCCAGAGAAAGAACTGCGGAGTCTGAATGCAGATCGAAGCACACTATTTGCATTCTCTCTCTTTCTTTATCTCTCTCCCTCTCTGTCTCTCTCTCATTGTATTTTGTTTTATTTCTTCTTTCTTGTTGTTCATCCCATTGGTTCCAATTTTTCTTTATAACATGACTAATGTGAAAATATATTTAATATGAGTGTATATGCAGAGCCTATATCAGACTGCATGCTGTCATGGGGAAGGGAGAGAGGAGAGAGTCAGAGATAATTTTAAACTCGAAAGCTTGCAGAATTGAATATTAAAAACTAAAAACAAATAAATTATTTTTTAAAAAGATAATTAGAATAAAAAAAGAAAATGGTGGTCAAGTATCTCAACCAAAAGAACAGTCCATGACATTTGCTTATAACCTGAATTGGAGTGCCCTAGAAGGCAACTGAATAGTTGTCTGGCGGGTTGTGGCGTTAAGGGAGAGAGGAAGTAGTTATGACCTTACAGTTGTGGCAGATTTGATCATTAGGCCTACTTGTCTGGAGGCAGCAATGGTGCAGTAAGGCAAACACTGAATTCAGAATCAAAAGACCTGGGTTCAAGTTCTGATTCTGTACTTGCTAATTGTGTGACTTTGATCAAGTCAAATAACTTCTATGAGCCTCTGTTTTCCTATGTGTGAAGGGAGAGAGCTTATCTAAATGACCTTCAAGGTCCTCTCAGCTTTAAATCTGAGGTTACTATGATGATATGACCTACCTACCAGAGTTGTTGCAATCAAATTGCCCTCAGTTTCCTAGCTTGTAACATGTGGGGTTTAGATTCAGGACTTTCCACTGGTTCTTTTAATATTTTGAGGATAGCTATATAGCAGTCAGGATGTTCATCTTTTGCTTGTCACTTATGTAGTCATATATGTTCATGATAACACCCGAGATATCACTTCAAAGAAGTAGTCTCGCACCCACTATATATCCTTTCTTTGTACTTTGAGTCATTTGCTATTGGGATTCTCTCAAAATCATTGCTCCATGATTCTCGATCACATGGTTCTATAGTACAAAGATCAGCTTAGAATTCTATCTCAGAAACCTCTGCTTTTATAAATTGGTTATGGGCAGCCTGAGCGGAAGAGGGGATGTTGGGTGGCTAATTATAACAGCTGTTATCTTTCTGTGCAAAAACCCAATTGTTAGTTCTGATTATTGTGGTGTCACCTTCAAGATCTACATCAAATGGTACCTCCTTTGTACAGCTTTCTCTAATCCCCTTAGCTAGAAGATGATTGCTCTCTTCTGACCTTTACAATCACGTGGTGCAGTGGAAATCACATTGGACTTGGAGTCTGGAAGACCTAGGTTCAGATTCTGCCACCATAACTGTGTAGCTGTGGGCAAACTTAACCTTCTCTAAACTTCAGTCTCTGTCTGTAAAATGACAATAATAGTGCCTAACCTATCTAAGCACCTCACAGGGATATCGTGAAGAATAAATGAGTTGATGTATGGGAAGCCCTTTGAAAGTTCTTAACTACTATGTAAATGTTGGTTATTATTATTGTTATTGTTATTAATTTGTGAATAATAATTAATTAATAATAAATTAATTAATAACAATAATATCTTATTGTTATTAAACTGCCAACTCTGTAAGAGAAACATTTATGTAACTCATATTTGCATCTCCCATAATGTACCTTACACCACAGTAACTAAGGAACAAACATTTGAAGAATGAATGAATGAATTAAAATTCATCCCTTACTTAGTACAGATGCTAGGGTAAAATTTACACAAATATCTCCTGGACCCTTTCAGTCACTCTTCCCCAGATGTTTTCTAATTCCGTTATGTCTTGAAGTATGACAACCAGAACTCCCTACCTTATTCCATGTGTGGATGCAACCATGGTTTAGTAGAAGGTAGGGTGATACTTCAGTTTTGCTGTCAAGACCTAATGCCCAACACTTAGTTGGTCTTTTTGGACACTGGCACAAATAAGACTGTCTTCAGAAAGTCATTCATAACTTCCTTTCTTGGGCCCAAGGATAAAGCATGGGTTTTATAATAGCTAACATTTACAAGCACTTACCTAGCATTCTGTTTAGTGCTTTACAATTATTATCTCATTTATTTATTCATCTCATATAAATGCATTTGGGGTTATTCTTCATTAAATGCTTTAACTCACACATACTCACATGCACATTTTCTTTTCTTGGTGAAAATAGGGAAATTTCACTAGGGGCTCTCTCCTCCAACACCAATCCTTGATGAATCTCAAGCTCTTAATTCTCTAAATAGACAGGGTGTTCCAAAGGTCTTAGTGCAGTTTTAAGCTTTAAGAGCTATACAATTCTTCCTTATTGTAATCCTTGACCTATTTTTATTTTCCCAGTTCCTCTCCCAC
>CM053589.1:24809026-24837214 GCA_028646515.1 Pseudochirops corinnae | reverse complement strand
TCTGTGAAGAATTCGTTTGTCTTTTTCCAGCCCCAAGGGACCAGAGAGAACTCCAAAAGTTTACATGAGAGATTATTTTGTTTTAACTACAGTACTCAAAAAGTCTGTTTTTTCAGGCATTTTCCTGAGATGATGCAGTTTGCTCACAAAGTTCTGCATTTTAGCACCTGGATTTTTAAAATTAGGAACCCACTCTGAACACTGCATGAATAAAACCAATTATCTCACAAGTAAAACCAATCACCTAGTCCCCATAGGAATCAGGTTTCTTCATTCTCTTCCATAACACCATATGCCTACACTGCAATCAGAGAGAGGCAGTATAGCCTAGTGCAGCGGTTCTCAACCTGTGGGTTGCGACCCCTTTGGAGGTCGAACCATCCTTTCACAGGGGTCACAGGGGTCACCTAAGACCATCAGAAAACACATATTTCCAATCATCTTAAGAACTGAGACACAGCTCCTCTATCCATCTCCAGGTGGGTCCACCCACGTGCAGATATGCCCACATATGAGTATTAAAGGGTCGCAGCATTAGGAAGATTGAGAACCACTGGCCTAGTGGAGAGGGCACAGAACTTGAAGTCTAGTCTGGAAAACCTAGGTTCAAATCCCACTCCATATACTTACTAGCTGTATGACTCTGGGCAAACTTCTAGCCTTCTCTGTACTTCCTTTTCCTCATCTGTAAACTAATGATGACTGATCAAAACATGATTACATTCTCATTAATAGTCTGTTTCTAGTCATGAAATCCAAAAAAAAAGATGGCGGGTCTGGTGAGTAGTAAGAGTGAAAGTAACACATGAACAGCATGGCTTCGGTACTAGGGACCTTGTATTGGATAGATCCTCTGTGAAGAATTTACAGAAAGGCATGGGATAACGTAACAAATATTAATAAATAAAATGAGATAATGTTTGTAAAGTGCTTTGTAAACCTTGAAATGCTATATAAATGTTAGCTATTAAAATTATCACTACTATTATTATTATTATTACTATTATTATTAAGAACTGCACGGCTCAATTCAACAGATATCTATTTAATGCCTGTTACAGGCCAAACACTGCCAAGTGCTGAGGTTAAGAAAACAAAATTGAAACAAATTGAGAGAAAAATTGCAAACATTTTTGAAAAAAAATCCAATGTCCAAAATCTGTAAGAAATTGGCACAAATTTACAAGTACAGTCCATTCCTCAATGGAGAAATGAACAAAGGACATGAGCAGAGAGTTCTCAAAGGAAGAAACACAGATTGGCAATAACCATCTGAAATACTGCTCCAATTTTCTAATAAGGCTAAGGACAAGAAGAAACCTTAAAGATCCTTTGGCCCCTCTCATTTTAAATATAAAGAAACTAAGGGTTACAAGAGGTAAGTGACTTTAACAAAGTCACACCAACACCAACAAGTTAGGGTCAGAGCTGTTAAGACTTAAATGCCAGGCCTTCTAACTACAATTCCAGGTGTCTTTCCATCACAATTATCATTCCAGATCTATAGAACCAGCCCTAGTCTCTTTCCTGAATTCTGGTCCAACCTCTCCAACTGCCAGTCGGGCATTTCCTACATTTGGAGCTGGAGAAGACCTCAGATGCCATCAAATCCATTGTCTCATGGTTACACAATACTGGGCACAGGACTCCAAACCAGATCTTCTCTATCACCAAATTCAATACTTCCTATGGCACCACACTGGAGTGTGATCATGATTTCTCCTTCCAAATGCTGACAACGTTTTTAGGCATCACATTGAAGAGAAACAGCCTGGCTCCGGTCTGACTTAAACAATCTGGTGATGACTCAAGGAGTTTCTTCTGTTTCCTTTCTCAGGGTCTCCTCCAACCGAGCCAAGTGTCATTAACTCCCTCCTTAGGGAGTGGGCACATTATGCTTCCTAAAGGCCTCCGGGATCAATAACATCCCTTTGCCAGAACTCAAGCATCTCCTCTTTCCATCCGAATGAGTCTCTTTTGCTTTTGACAGTGACATTCATTCAGGATATTTGGTTCTTCATTCTTTCTGAAGGATTATTCTTGAACCCCGCAATCTGGGGAAGCATAGCAATGTACCATCAGAATTCTGAATTTCCTTTTGATTCTGGTAACATCCCTCATTTATTGTACTTACCATTCTTCCCTCCAACCCCTCTCCTTTGGCCACTATCTTTCCTCCTGGGTCAGTAAATTTAGAGCAGATAGGGAAGTGGCATAGTACAGAAGAGCAACAGATTTGGAGTCAGGAAGACCTGAGTTGAATTCTGCCTCACTTGCTAGCTACATGACCCTGTTCAAATCCCTTTACCTCGTTTTCTCATCTGTAAAGAAGGGATGACAATAATTGCCTCCCTCATCGGGTTGTTATGAAGGTCAAATGAACTAAGATATGTAAAGTGTTTTGTAAACATAAATGCTAGTTATTATTAGTCCCCTCTATAGAAGTCTTTGTCCTTGAACTAGGCACCAACTAGCTGGTTATTGACTTGGCCGGTGGAATCACTGCACTTGGCAGTAATTTGGTAGGACTTGGAGCCTAATTGAGAAAAGCAACTGTAGGGGTAGTGGGAAGCATGCTGAACCTTGAGTGAGCCAATCTGGGTTCAAATCCCACCTCCAACACTTAGCTGTGTGACCACAGGCAAGTCACTGAACTTTGTCTTAGCCTCAGTTTCCTCCTTTGTAAAGTGGGCATAATAAAGCTTAGGGATAATTCTCTAAAGACTGCAAATTGTAGAGCAGGAGCCAATTTGCTTTGGTTAAAGGGTTCCCTTGCTGAGAATTTTCTATCCTGGTGAAATCACAGGTCAGGCACAAAAAAACCAAAAACATTTGATCTAGCTACCTCATGGAGTTATTGTGGAGGAAAGCATTTGTAAACCTTAAATCACTACATGAATAAGACACTGCTAACAGGGAACAAAAAAGAACCTATTAAAAACTTCATACTGTCTGTTTTTATTTGTACAAAGCTGAAGGGTACCCAGGGATCTGCCAGAAATAAATAAATCACTTAAGGACTATAGTAGACTGAGCAGAGATATCTGAAATGGATCGGATACCAGCTCCTGGCAGAGAAGCGTAGAGGCAAATGGACCATAGAGTGTTAGCACCTCAGGCTTGGCAGCCAGGTGTAGTTTGAAAATAAATGATAGAGTAAGGCTATGTAATCCAACCCCTCATTTTACAGACCTAGCAACTGAGGCACAAAAAAGGTCACCCAGGTAGTGACAGAGGCAAGATTTGGAATCTCTGATTCCAAAACTCCTCATCATGGTGAACAGAGCGCTAACTTGGAGTCAGAAAGATGTGGGCTCAAATTCTACCTCAAATACTGACTGGCTGAAAAGCCCTAGGTAAATCACTTTTACCTCTTTGGATCTCAATTTTCCCATCTCTAAAATAGGGAGAGTGATAGCATCTGCCTACCTTCCTGTAAGAGGCAAAGGTTAGCAAACTTAGGTCTGACCTAGTCCAATCACTTCATTTTACAGATGAGGTAAGCGAAGCCCAGAAAGGTTGAGAGACTTGCCCAAGGTCACACACCTGAAGGTAGGGTGCCTTCCTGCTGAATGGAAATCATCGGGATTACAGCACAGGTATAGGATAAGCTAATACAGTTTGCAAAGCCTGTGACCGTTCATTTTCAGATAAAAGCAACAGGGTCAAGATTTGGACTCTGCATTCTTGCCGCTTTATCAATCAGCTGAGATGAGGCGTGCAAAGGACTTTGAAAACGGAGAGTTCCATAGAAACGTGAGCTCCTCCTGATGCAGTTGTGAAATGCATTAACAGGAGAGCAGTACTATTGCCTGGTCTTCACTCTCAGTCCTTTAGAGAGATTTTGGAGAGGGGGGAAAGGAAGAAGGAAAGACTCCCAGAGCGGGACTTCCCTAAGGCAGGAAACACTCCCCACCAATAAAGATTTTCTCAGAAAGTCATTTGACTTTCTGAGATTGAGTTATTTGCTCATGGTTGCATAGCTAGTATATGTTAGAAGCAAGATTCGAACCCAGGCCTTTCTGACTTCAAACCAGCTCTTTACCCATTATGCCTAAACCTACCCAACCACCTGGTTAGTTGGCAAGAATAAAAGTCTTTAAACACTTTTTCCAAAACACAAAGAAAACAAACCATGGAGCAGATCATCCTTGCTTTCTCCCACAGTTCTCCAGATAACTTACTTTTCTTTCCCAGCTCTCCTCCCTCTCTCTATAGGGTCACACTTTTGCTTTTTGGAGGGGGGAGGGCGGGGCAAGTGGGGTTAAGTGACTTGCCCAAGGTCACACAGCTAGTAAATGTTAAGTGTCTGAGGCAGAATTTGAACTCAGGTCCTCCTGACTCCAGGGCCAGTGCTCTATTCACTGTGCCACCTAGTGGCCCCTAGGGTCACACTTTTGAAAAGAATCTCAGGCCTCATTCATTGCTATCTAATAAAATCCCTGCTCCATGAGCAAGAAGGAGCTTTGTAATCATTTTCCCACTCGTCAGTCCTCTCCTCAGATTCTATGAGTCCCCTGAATTCCTCAAAGGTAAGTTAGCCACATACTGAGAGACTGTGGCCCACCACATTGAGAGCTGGCTGGGAAAACCTGGGCTCCAGACCTACCTCAGGTACCTTCTGGCTGTGTGACCTTCGGTAAATCACCAATATTTGACTGCAACGCTCTAAGTCTATGAGTTGTAGAGAAGGCGCCACTCTACCCTGGTGAAAAGAATTTCCTCTCCGGAGACTTCCCTGTTTTGTTTTTTGTTGTTGCTCAATCACACCCAACTCTTCGTGACCCCATTTGGGGTTTTCTTGGCAAAGACACTGGAGCACTTTGCCATTTCCTTCTCTGATCCATTTTACAGATAAGAAACTGAGGCAAACAGGCTTAAGTTAATTGCCAAGAGGCTGGATTTGAACTCAGGTCTTCCTGACTTTGGGCTTAGGGATCTATCCACTGCACCACCTGACCACCCAATGAATTTGGTCATCCTTATCTGTAATCGTATCTGACTACTCAGATCTTCTTTTATGCAAAGAAAGGAGTTGAGTAAAAAGTATAAAAGAAATTAAGAAACTGAAAAGGCATCTTTCCTAGTCTGGTCTCCATATGAATCAATACCAACTAAAAAGTAAACTACTTTTAAGCCTCTTTGCACTTCAGCATGTGGTACTAATAATTTTTTTTAATGGCCCATTTTTTCCCATTGTTTTACCTTAAATATCTTTTTTCCATAGAATTTCCTCAGCATTTGTAACTCCCACTTTGTAAACTCCCTCCACAGACGCAGATCCCTCATCACTCACAGTATTAGAAAGTTGCCTAGGGCACAGAGAGATTATGTGACAAGAGGGCCCAGTCACTGGAGTATGTGAGATAGGGTCAGCCTGATACTGTGTCCCACATGGGTCCCTTCTGCAAGAACCAGGATGTGTCAAAAGTAGAACTTGGACCCACATTCAAGGGAAACAGTATGTATAATGAGCACAATCACATGAAATTACAAGACTATTAAAATGAAGCCAAATGCTGAGTAACTGTAATGACCAATCTTCACCCCAGAGGAAAAGATGAGGAAGCATTTCCTTCCTTTTGGGTAGAGGTGGGGGATTGCAGCCACAGAATGTTGCCTACACAGTCAGATGTGGTCATTGTAACATTCAGCTTTGCTCAACTTTTTTCTGTGTTCCAAGAGAGGAGTCATTGCAATAATAACATCTAGATTTTTTTCTTTTTATAAAAGTACCACAGGATAATAGAGGTAGAGATAGAAGGGACTTGTGAAACCATGCAGTTCACACTCTTCACTTTACAGATGGGGAAACTGAGGCCCAGCAGGGTTAAGAGGTTTGCCCAAGGCCACAGAGGTAGCAAGTATTTGAACCCAGAACTCTTATTTCAGAGCCAATGAGAACTCTTTCCACTGTACCATTGCATCACTAAAACTTATTTTATAAAGAAAATAAAAGAAATAGGGTCTTGAGCAGGCAAAGGACAAGGAGTCAGGAAACTGGGCTTCATGCTATTCCAACAATTGCTTAGGTCACTGTCCTAAGGTAAAGGGTTTCTCCTCCCTCCTCCAAAAGTTTCTGTCTCCTCATGTACAAATAAGAGATGATCGTCCCAGGTTTTACCTAAATCAGGGTTGGGGGGAAGCTTTGAGATCTCCCGCAGCATAAATGCTAATCTGTCAGAACTGAACTAGAGTTCTATATATCACCGAACAGAGGAAACTACGTTGGTTTTTGGAAAACAGTAATAAGCATATTGTAATAAACCTTAGATTGGAACTGGCCTGTGCATACCGGCTGTTGGTAATGTCCATTAGGTACCAAGGAAATACTATATTTCCAATTTTAAAAAGCAAAGGCTGTTTAAAAAATAACCAACTGTGTCTGCTCTAATAACAAACTTCAGGCTAATTTACTTAATGTTCACAAGGTGCTCTGAAGAAGGAAAGGAAATGCAAAATGTTATTAAGTTTTGGGAAGATTGCCGTAAAATGGCTGAATTAAAAAAAAAAAAAGGGAGACTCTGCTCAGGTGCATTTTGGCTAAAGGGCCCTGGTTCTTGGATCCTTGCAATCTAATAGATAGAACACATCTTCCTACTGATAAGCAAAAATTGAGAGAGGAAAAACTCCAGGGCTGGGAGAGTATCTAAATTTAAACTGACAACCAGAGAGATACACTTTTTGGAGCTGATTCAATTTTATCTTCCCACCCCAGGGCTAGTCTTTGGACAGAGCGCCTGAGCTGGTAGTCAAGAGGCCTGCTTTCTTCCCAACTCTTGTTTCATTCTTCTAGGTTTCGTAGGGAGGTGTGACTTCTCTCCGGCCACCCTTTGCCTGAGTAAAAATTATTTCAAGGACAAGCATAATGATATTCAAATAATACGCTTTGGGGAAGAAACTAATGTGACCCCGGCAGATGCTATCATTATGTCTTCAATGTAATGGAGGCTGGTGAGGGAGAGCCTGCCCAGGCCTTGCAGCATGTGAAATAGGGTCTGCCTGCTACTGACCCACATGGTCGGTACAAAAGGGGCCTTTTTCTTTTATTAATCTTGGTGCTTTTCCTGTGAGGTGAATTCTGATTTGTCCTGTCTGTATCTTGCTTGGACATATGGTGGTTGTATGTTTTCTCCTTCATCAGACTATGAGCTCCTTGAGAACAGGCACTAGGTTGTTGGCCTTTCATTATATCTCTAGTTCTTAGCACAGAACCTGGCACATAGTAGGAACTTAATTAATGCGTATTGACTTGCCATGGATGCTTGGGGAGCCTACTTCCAGAAAAGCAAAATAGTAGTCCACATGGACTAATCCCTTATTACATCAACACTTCAGAACGTCCAGAAATATCGACCAATTTCATACAGATGGCTGCCCTATTCACTAATTCAATTCATGATTCCTCCACAACTTAGTCCATAATCATCACTCGCTTGATTGGTCAAGACAACGAGGGTCTCCAAACCTAGACTGCTCTTCAGATGGCCTGTCCTTGCTGGACTCAAAGTTTGATCAGGCCTTGCTCGAGTGTACCCTCCACTGCCATAGTCTTTGACAACCCAGGGTCACCTCCATGCTACAAATGAGGAATCAAAGGAGGATTTTAGTGGAGATCTAGCATGATTACATTATAGGAAATCTACATTTCCTTTCCTAAGGATATACTCTTAAGAAAACAGAGGGAGCAGCCTCTCTCTAAGGCTAGATCAAATGCTACCTCTCCCAAGAAACCATTCTTCACCCCAAAGTTGGTAGTAGTTACCCAAATTTGAAATATCACTTTGTGTTTATGTTGTACATATTTTAAAGTTTTTATTTGTATGTATGTTATATTCTCCAAGTATAACACTTAGAGTCAGGAAAATCTTGCATTCGAGTATAGACTTTCAAGGATAGACTTTGACACATACTGGCCATGTGACCATGAACAGGTCATTTAACCTCTTAGTGACCCAGGAGATTATCTGTGAATATAAATTACAAAGAAGTTACTGATCTGGATCGATGAGTAGAACAGTACAGTGTAAAGGCATAACATGCTATTATTATAAATCTTCCAATAGTAAGTGCAACTATGCCAGGAGTATACATCTTCTTCTTGGTAATATAGGTTGCCCTCTCTTGCTGCTGTTCTTAGCCATCTGCCAGGGCCCGTGCCATTGCTACCAGCTCCTATTCCAGCTGCCATTCCAGATACCAGTTCTACCAGCACCCATACACAAAGAATGACTCTGCTTGAACTGTGGCCTGCCTCCATCCTCATGCTGAAGCTCTTGCTGGAGTCATTGTCTTCCCTTGCTGCACAGCATGGGCACCTTCCTGGTCACTACAGACCACGGCCCTACTGTGGTTTCATGGCAACAGTCAATAGTTACATAAACCAGGAGGTCTAGAAAGTCCATGGTGGGATCTGCTAGTATAAGGTGCAGATGAGGCTGTCCCTGGCTTACTCTTGATGGTGTCAATGAAACCACATCAGCACCAGCAGTTAATAGTACCAGTCTTGGAGAATACATAGGATCACTAGCAGAAGCAAAGATAAAACATGCTGTGGTGGAAAGAAAGCTGAATTTGGAGGCCAAGGACCTGGGTTCAAATTCTGGACCTGCCAGGACCCATGTTACCTTGAAAAAATCATTTCATCTCACTGGAGTCTCAGAATCCCCAAGCATAAGGGTAGGATTTGGACTAGACAGCCTCTGAGAGCCAGTTCAAAGTCTATGATCTTAAGGAAGTGAAATGCATCAAGGGGCATGGCTGTTGTTGAATCATTTCAGGGACTCTCCAGGACCCCATTTTGGGGGTTTTCTTGGCAAAGATACTGGAGTGGCTTGCCATTTCCTTCTCTGTCTTATTTTATAGATGAGGAACTGAGGCAAACAGGGTTAAGTGACTTGCCCAGAGTCATACAGATAGTAAGTCTCTGAAGACACATTTGAACTCAGGTCTCCCTGAATCCAGAGCTGACACTCTATGCACTGAGCCACATAGCTGCCCAGGAAGCAGGATGCTTACAGTACAATCATACTGATACACAGAAGTCTGGAGGGCAGCAAACTTATCTGATGCCTCCTGATAACAAAGTGTATCCCTCCTGTCCAAAATAAAGACCATTAAAATTGTACTGTTTCTCACAGTCTGATACATTTTATGGTCCAAAAAATAAGCAATAGAGATGAATACAGATATGTTCATTCCAACTTATATTAATCAATGAACAAGTATTTATTAAGTGCCTACCATTTGCTAGGAACTATGTGAAGTGTTGGGGATACAGGTACAAAGAATGAAACCATTCTTACACATATATGTATATGTATGTGTGTACATACATGTGTGTATACATATATACATATATCACATATATTCTGTTAACAGCATAGGTTCTCAACCTTTGTAATGCCGCGACCCTTTAATACGGTTCCTCATGTTGTGGTGACCCCCAACAATAAAATCATTTTCGTTGCTACTTCATAACTGTAATTTTGCTGCTGTTATGAATCGTAATGTAAGTATCTGATATGTAGGATGTATTTTCATTGTTACAAATTGAACATAACCCACAGGTTGAGAACTGCTGTGTTACAGGGATGTAACTCATATACAGAGAAATAGAATACAAGGGAATTCAAGGAGGAAGAGAGCAATAAAAACTGCGGTGGTCTGTAAAAGCCTTGCAGATGAGGGGGCACCTAACTTGACCCTTGAAGAAAGGGAAAGATTCTGAGGGGTGGAGATGAACAACTAGCGCATTCCAGGCATTAGAGGTGGTCAGAGCAAAGGTACAGGGGTGAGAAAGATGGGGTGCTGAGTAGAGAAAACAGCTGATAGTATAATGTGGTTGGACCATAGAAAGTCTGAAGGGTTATAAAGAAGGTTTCCACAAGACTAGAAAAATAGGGTGGAGTTAGATCATGGGGAGCCTTCTGGGATGCATTTTATTCAAAAAGTAATAAGAAGCTCTGGGTAGTTTTTTAGCAAAGAATTCAAGCGTGGTCATAGCTGTGCCTTAGGCCAATTATTTCAGCAACTTAAAAGAGAATGGATTGAAGGTTAAAAAAACAAAACAAAACTGGAGGCTAGACTATTAGGAGACCCAGACAAAAATGATGAGGGCCTGAAGGAGATTGGGGGCCTTCTGAAGGGGGCGTTGGGGGAAGGCATGGATTTAAGAGATATTACAGACAGACATAGAATAAACAAGACTAGTAACTGACTGGCTGGGGAAGGTAAGGAAGAAGGAAGGATCAGGAATGGCTCTCAAGTTTCAAACCTGGGCACCTGTCAAGATGAGGATGGGAATAGGAGCAGGTGTGGTTTTAGGTAGGAATGATACTCAGTTCCATCTGAGGACGTGTAGTTTTGAAAATACCAATGGACTATCCCAGTAGAGATGTCCAACATGAGAGGACCAGTTGATAATATAGAATTAAGTACCCAAGCAAGTAAAAATTCTTGGTGAAAGAATACCCAATAGATTAGAGAAGGGATGAATGAATCATGAAATATATATAATGGGATGTTATCACAGCACAAGAAATTTTGAATACAAGGAACAAAGTGAAACTTGGGAAGACTTTTATGAATTGATATAGCGCAAAGTAGGACCAAGAAAACAATATACACAGTGACTACAATAATGTTAACAAAAAAGAACAATAAAAATTTTCAAGTCCAAAATAGGGAGGGTTGGTCTTAGCAAAGAGAAAAGCCACCTCCTACTCAGAAACTGTTGTTTCTTGCTTACTTTGTCTGCTGAGATCTAGGATATTCAAACCCAGCACAATCTGGTAACCACAGTATTAAAAATCCAAAGCAAATCTGACTAGATCTTCCTGCATTCTCATTTTAAAGCAATTATTTTCAAGGAGAAGTGGGAAGGGAGGGAAGAAGCATTTACATAATATCTACTATGCTCCAGGTGCTGGACCAAGCACTTTTTTCAAATGTTATATCATTCGATCCTCACAACAACCCTTCAAGGTAGGCACTATTGTTATTCCCATTTGACCACAGAGGATACTGAGATAAACAAAGGGTAAGTGACTTGCCCAAGAACACACACCTAGATTTGAATTCATGTACTCCTGACTTCAACACTCTATTTACCGTGCCACCAGTAATCTCTAAAAAGCATTTCATTAAGTTTGAGGTCGGTGCCACCATGGTCCCCATTTAGTATCTCATGAAGCTGAGACAGAAGGTAAGTGACTTACACAGAGTCACACAGCTAGTGTCAGTGACCAGATTTTAATTTAGTTCCTGATTCTAAGCCTAGAGCTCGAAGCATCATCTAACTAGCTCAAGAAGAGCTTGTCTCAATATGGAAACAGAAGGAAAACCTAACTAGTACCTCTGTTAGGGAGAGAATCACCCCTTAGCTTACAGAGCTGCCTAATCCGTTTAGATCCGGCTCTCTACGCATGGAATTGTGATTTGTAGGGTCACATTTTGACCCATGCATAGTAAAGCCAATTCTACATCATAAACCATGAGGACACTACCATCAAGAGCAAAATGACCTAGAGAACATCGTACACAGTAACAACAATGTTGTTTCAAGAACAACTCTTAGCAACTAAGTCATTTTGACTTACAATACCCAAATTAACTAAAAAGGATGTACAAAGGAAGATGCTATCTGCATCTAGAGAAAGAATTGAATAAATAGAAGCATGTTTAAAAAGATTTCAGGGGCGGCTAGGTGGCGCAGTGAACAGAGCACCAGCCCTGTAGTCAGGAGAACCTGAGTTCAAATCTGACCTCAGACAATTGACACACTCACTTTGGGCAAGTCACTTAACCCCAATCACCCTCCAAAAAGAAAAAAAAAGATTTCATATATATATTTGTGTTTAATGGTAGCCATTTCTAGGGTGAAGGAGGAGAAAAAATGTACATGATAACTTTTATTATATATTTAAAAGGAATAGCAAGTTATACATAATAGCTATGCAGATTCATGTGCAGACATCTTTTTTATTATGCTGTGTTATGCAAATGCTTGTTTTATTCCATACATTAAAATTTAAATAATTTTTTAAAGAAAAAATAAACCTGGGTTGCCACTGGGGCTACAGAAGTGCCACAGCCATGGCTGTCTGGTACCCCATGGCTGTGGGCCTCAACAAGGGCCACAAAGTTACCAAAAATGTTTGGAAGACATGACACTGCCGCCGCTGTGGGCACTTGACCAAACACACAAAGTTTGTGAGAGATAGGATCCAGGAGGTGCGTGGATTTGCCCTTTATGAGAGGTGGGCCATGGAATTGTTAAAAGTCTCCAAGGATAAGTGAGCCCTTAAGTTCATCAAAAAAAGGGTGGGAACTCCCATCTGAGCCAAGAGGAATAGAGAGGAGGTCAGCAATGTCCTCGCTGCCATGGGGAAGGCTGCTGCCAAAGACTAAGCTGGACTCTGCCAGCCTTCCCCACTTAAACAATAAAGATTTGACAAATTTAAAAAAAAAAAGAAAGAAAGAAAAAATAAACCACATGGACACCACCATCCTCTTACTCTCCTGGACTTTAAACCTGGGTGTCATCCTCTATTCCTCTCTCTTACTAATGCTATACAGTCTATCTTTTGCCAAGTCTTGTCACTTCTACAGTCACAAGACCTCATATACATCCCCTTCTCAAACAGCAATCACACTAGTGCAGGCCCTTTTCACCTGGACTCTTACGATATTTTGTGGTGATCTCCCGGCCTCAAGTCTCTCCCCCACTCCAATCCATCCTCCACTAAGGTACCAAAGTGATTTTTTCTAAAGTGTGGGTCTGATAAGTTCATGCCCCTATTCAATAAAATGCAGTAGTTCCCTATTACTTCCATGATCAAATATAAAATCTTCTGTTTAGCATTTAAAGTCTCTCACAATCTGCCAACCTCTGTACCTTCTTACACTCCCTTCTCCATGTAATCTTGGCATATTTTACACTATCTTTTAACTCTATCCCTTTTCTGTGGCTGTCTCCCATATCTTTTTTTTTTGGAGGGGGAAGGCAAGGTCATTGGGGTTCAGTGGCTTGCCCAAGATCACACAGCTAGTAAATGTGTCAAGTATCTGAGGTTAGATTTGAACTCGGGTTCTCCTGAGTTCAGGGCCAGTGCTCTATTCACTGAGCCAGCTAGCTGTCCCAGTCTCCCATATCTTGAATGCTCTTCTTACCTCCACCTATTGGCTTCATTCAAGACTTGACTCAAATCCTACTTTCTGCAGGACAGCTTTCCCAGCACCCCTCCCTCTAAAGGCCTTGCCTCTGACATTACCTCCCACCTACTCTTGTATTTATGTGTTCTCAGTAAATCGCCCTCCACATACTTTGAATCTCTGTGGGCAGCTGTAGAACAGCGACTTGTAGTTGGGACAAGATATTTACGTCATTGTACCTTCATCACCAAACTTTCCCTCTATAGAACCATTCAAGAAAGTGCCAAGACACCCTGGCCAGGGGTCACTATCATAGTGACCTATTTATTATTATAAAGGAATAATTCTACTCCTCACTACATCTCTAGGGAAACAGTGAGAAAGTCGACTCAAACGGATTGAGGCCAGTAGCTTCTTCACCTCCTAAGTCATCTGCCCAAGGTCCATGGCCACAACTAGGGGTAGTAAAATCCATCCTCTCCCTTTCACATGGGTGAGGACACAGGGGCTTCTTGCTAGCTCTTCGAAGGTGTGAAAGTGTCCTCCTTCCACTGTAACGTGAGCTCCTTGAGGGCAGGGGCCTTTGGGGGCCTTTTTTTGTATTCCTACTGCTTAGCACAATGCTTGGCACACAATAAATGTTTAATAAATTTTTTCTCACTGACTGTATTCCTTGACAATTCATTGCTGGATACTTGAAGCAGTAGGGTATAACTGAGTTTGATAATGCCTTATCAAAAATGGTAGCGGGGGCGGCTAGGTGGCACAGTGAATAGAACACTGGTCCTGGAGTCAGGAGGACCTGAGTTCAGATAGGGCCTCAGACACTTAACACTTACTAGCTGTGTGACCTCAGGCAAGTCACTTAACCCCAACTGCCCTGCCTTCACCCCTCCAAAAAAAAATTCCAAATAGGGTCACAAGTTAGACACAACTGAGAAACAGCTCAACACTAACACCCCATGTGCTAAGCACTGTGACAGGCACTAGAACAAAAGACTTCAAAGTATCTGTCAGATGTTGCTATTAATTTTCAAAGAATCAGAGACTATTAGAACTGGAAGGAGCTACAATTCTGATTCCCACATTCCAGCTCAGTGAGCTTTCACTGCATGTATCAAACTTGATCTTGACCTACTTAGATAAGCAGAATGGTTCAGTGGAAAATATGCTGGATATAGTCAGAGGCCCTGGGTTCAAATTCCAGTTTTGCCATTAACTATCTGTGTGACTGGGAAAGTCATTTAACTTCATTTGTAAAATTGAGGGGACTGAATTATCTAAAGGGCTCCAAGACCCTGAATGCTCTAAGTCTGTGGTCACATGACTCTAAGTTGAGCACTTTCCTATGTATAAGTCACTCTGCTAGGCCCTGGAGAGCCAAAGTAAAGAGACCTGAAATACTCCCTGCCCCCAATAAATCAATATTTTACTGCTATAGCTCTCTGCTCATCACTCCCAAATCTATACACAAAGCTTTGCTCTCTTGTCGAAGACCCAGCCTTGTCTTTCTAACTGCATTCCTGACCTCACCATGTAGGTGCCACCATCTCACACAACATCTAAGTTCAGACTCCATCTTCCCCTCAACAATGCACCTCCATCTCCCTATTTGCTCCTTCTCCAATTTCCTAGTTTCTGCTTTCTAGGTTACAATCTGTGCCAGGATGGGTTTTCCCCACCATCCTCCCTCTTCTCTGTCCTCCTCCTTATATCAATCAGTTGCCAAAGACTGCAGATTGATCTTCCCAAGGAGTCATACCTTCCTCTCCTTTCCCATGGCTACTACTTTAATCAGAATCACAGAGCTAGGAGGGACCTCAGATAGGAAGTCTCATGGGAACAGGAATTCCCATTCAACCTCTTAAGCAAGAGAGTACAGTTTCTGTCTGAAGATCTCCAGTGATATGGAGCTCATTACATTCTGAAGCAGCCCATTCATTCCACTTCTGGACAGCTCTAATTTTTCAGAAATTTTTCCTCTAATCCAGCCAAAATCTCCTCAGTAACAGTTACCTACTTTTGTTCCCCCAAGCAAATCAGAATGAGGCAAGTCTCTGTTTTCTTCTTCCAAATGATAATTCTTTAAATACTCAAGGATGACTGTTTTGTTGCCCCTAGGTCTTCTTTTCTCTAGGCTAAACTTTTCCAGTCCCTTCAAGTGATTCTATATGGGCTGTTCATTCATTCTCACACCATCTCCTCTCCACCGCAAGGAATTACTTTAAAAGTTTCTTTCTTATCTTTCTTCTCCATTCCAACTCACACATAGCTACCAGACTAATCCTCCAAAACAGCATTTTCACCAATGGTCCCTCCTGTGCTTGCAAATCGATCAACAAAAAAATCTTAAGTGCCTACTGTGTGCAAAGTGGAGAGGCAGCTTGTTATAGTGGATAGAGAGCCATCTTTGTGGCTGCAAGACCCAGATGCAAGTCTTATCTCTATCATGAGCTACTTATGTGACCTTGGATAAGTCATTTGTGAAATGAATATTGCCTTCTGCCACAGCAGTGCTTCCAAGAAACTCTGATATCTGAATTCTAGACAAGATGCCAGTCTGCATTGGGAGGAATTTCCATATCAGAATTTCCCTTTGCTGAAGAAATAACAGGTTTGACTCTTTCTCTTCCCCATACACAGACCCAGAAACACACACACACACATTTGAATATACAAATATGTATTTATAACATATTCATATAGGCAAATATACACACACATATATGCAAAACAGTATACTAGACACTGGCAACACAAAGACACTGATTAAAACATAACAGTCCTTGTTTTCAAGAAGTTTACGTTCTACTGGGAGGGGTGGGGGGATGAAAAATGTTTCACAGACTAGTAAACGTACAGGATACAAGAAATAATTTCAAGAGGGACCAGCAATAACTGGTGATTGGAAGGGGCAGCTTGGGGATACAACGGATAGAGCCCTGGGCTTGGAATCAGGAAGACTCATCTTCCCAAATTCAAATCCAGCCTCAGACGTTTACCAGTTGTGTGACCCTGGGCAAGTCACTTAACTTTATTTGCCTCAGTTTCCTCCTCTATAAAATGGGCTGGAGAAAACGTCAAACCACTCTAGGGTCTTTGCCAAGAAAATACTAAACGAGGTCAGGAAGAGTCAGGCAGGACTGAAAGGGGCAAACAACACCGATGATTGGGATCAGGAAAGACGGCACCTGAGGCAGGGGCACCTCAGCTGTTCTGAAGGAAGCCAGGGGTTGGCTAGGGGGAGAGGGGAGCATCCAGAAAGGAAGGAAGGAGATGAGATGTCACATGGGCAATGAAGGAAAGTAAGTATTTGTATAATTGATTCCTCTGTGCCTGGTGCTTTTACAAATATTATCTCTTCTGATCACTACAACAACCCCAGGAGGCAGGTGCCATTTTATCCACATTTTAAGGCTGAGTAAACTACAGAGGTTAGGTGACTTCCCCAGGGTCACACAGCTGGTAAGTGTCTGAGATCAGATTTGAACTCATATCTTCCTGACTCCAGGCCCAGTACTCTACACACTATACTGTTGCCTGTGTAGTTGCCTAGGTGGGGAACTGCTAGGAGATCAATTTGACTGAATCAGAGAGTACTAGAAGGAGAATGATATGAAGTAGGACTGGAAAAGTAGCTAGGACCTTCCTTTAATACAGAGAGAGCTAAATACTAGTCTGAGGCTATTGTATTTTATCATAGAGGCAATAGGAAGCCAGCGAATATTTCAGGAACCTTTTTTTTAAAGGACCTATCATAGCTTCCCTTTTAAATATTGGAGTAAATCCCGTCTCCTAATTTTAGCATTCAGGCACCTTCACCATCGGACACCACCCCTAGCTATTCAACTTAAATCTCCCTCCACTACCCAACAGTCTAGTCCTGTCTGTCCCAGTCTCACTGTCTTCCATGGACACCATGGTAATTCTTGTCCTTGTGTTTTTGTGTGTGTTGTTTCTTCTGAATGGAAAGTCCTACTTCCTGCCAATCTAGATCCAAAGCTTTTAAGAATGAGATCAAAACTCCCTCTCTCCAGGAAGTCTTCCCTGACTATCCCTAGGCTTCAATAGTCTTTCTGTAAATACGTCCACATATAGAGTAGAACAGAGGTGTCACACTTAGGCTGAACCAAACTAAAATATAATTGGGAAAAGTTGAACAAAATAAATAAAACTATAATACAACATAGATAATGCTAATTTGTGGTTTTCTAAACCAACATGCAGTCTGTAGAGATCTGTTTCTATTTGAGTTTGACATGACTCATATAGAACATGCACAGCTTTGATTACATAGTGCTTAAAAATTATTCTTTAATTATTTTAGAAACAAATGTATAGTATGTGTATGTATATATAAATATGCACAGGTGCAACCAAGTGAAGCAATAGTGGATAGAGTTGGCTTTGGTGTCAGAAAGACTGGGGTTCAAGACCCACCTCTGACAAATACTGGTGATGTAACCTGGGGCAAGTCACTCAATGCCCCCAGGCAACTCCCTAAGACTTCAAGTTTCAGAGCAGGTGATCTCTGCATTAGTCATGAGTTTCACTCATTGCAATGAAATTACATGCATGTGTGTGTACACGTGTGTGTATGCCTTTTCTAATTAATTCAAGTAAATTCCTTTAAGGCAGGCACTTTAAAATATCTCCCATCCCCTACCCCCAGGAGGCCTTAGCATAACTGGGTACTTGACAGGTGTTTAGCAAACACCTGTTGAACACCAAATGATTTTTTTTTTTTAAATCAGACAGATTAAAATTCCAACCACACCTTTTTTGACCTCACTTTTTCCTTTCTCTGCTTTTATCTATGGTGCAATATTCAGTATTCACCTTCTCACAATGGGGTGGGGCAGAAAGAACATTGGACTAGAGTCCTAGGTCTGCCACTTAATAGATCTGTGATCTTAGAATAATCATTCCACCTCTCTGAGACTCAGTTTCCTCATCCATAAAATGGGGATAATGACTTTGTCCTGCCTAACTCACAAGCAGTCAATCAACAAGCATTTATTAAGTGCCTACTGTGTGCCAGGAACAGTCCTAAGTACTCCCTTGTAATTAGTTTGTAGTGAAGCTCAAATAAAATGACAGAGGAAAACATTTGAACAAAAAGTAAATTATAATAAGGGGGTTTGGATACCATCTAATGCACCTCTCATTTTATATGCAAGGAAGCTGAGACCCAAAGAGGTTTGAAATGACTTGAACAGACACACAGGTTGTATGTACCTGGATTCCAGGCCAGGTATTTTGACACCAAATTCCATGCCCTGTCTACTATGCAACTAAATGTGAGCTATTCTATCTCTACATCATTTATAATCGTGCCTTACACATAGTAAATGCTTAATAAATGTTGATTGGATTAGAAATCATGGTAAGTGCTTAATAGATGCTCACTGGATTGGGTTGGCTTGGATTCTTGGTTTGGAGATCACTGTTTTCTGATGACACTATGGAATCAAACAGAATCAAATGGACATCTTTGTAATTGCTCCTGTCTAGAAGCAGCACCTTCTCCTGCCCTGGGTCCTCACTGGTCATCACTGAATTAGAATTGGAATTGAAAGGTGCTCTGACCCGAGAATGTGTCCCTTCAAGTGTATCTTAGGAAAGTTCCAGAATCCTGATCTCCACTTCTTTCAACCCCTTAATTGCCCAAACACATAATATCATTTTTCAGGTGTACTCATTATATAGCCTGTTTAATATTTCTAAGCTCACATGATGTTCAGCTCCTCATAGCAGAGCCAGGGGCTGCAAAAATAATCATAGATTAGACTTTGGAGCTGGAAAGAACCTTGGGGATTATCTAGTCCAACTTCCCTCACTTTACAGATGAGGGAAACTGAGGCTGAAGGAAGCTACATAAGTCACCTAAGGTCACCCAGAGATTTAGTGGCCTCTTTCTCAATTGGTTCTTAGGAGTCAAAAACACCGAGGAAAATAGACTTACCCTTACACAGTAGTTCATGCCTGTCCCCAGAAGGTGCTGGCGAGAGGACCCATCCTGGTTGCTCAGAGAAGGTGATGCCTCAGAGGTGGGCAGGATGCAGCTATCCTGAGTCTCTACATCCAGCTGGGGAGATGCAGCAGATGTGCCCCGGGAGAGGCTGGCTTCTGGAGAAGTTGGGCTGCTTGGAGCTGCCCCCCGGCTTTCCAAGAGTTTGAGTTTGGGCACCTCTCTGGTCCCCAGGCAGAAGTTTTTCAGTCCCAGTAGGTTTGCTGGATTGGCCAGTCTAAGGCTTGCCATTCGGGGCATCAAAGTGCATAGTGGGGTGGGGTTATCCTGAGCCGCCAAGGTGACATCTTCCCCAGGCAGGTGAACTGGCAGAGGAGAAGAAGGAGAAGTCTGAGGCACACCTTTGACATTGATTGAACCTCCAGAAGACCCTTCATCTAAGGAAGTGATGGGTTCATTCCGAAAACGGCTATACTTGGCCCTGTGCAGCATCCCGGGGTGCCCGAAGAATCCTACATACAGTACGTGTCCACTGAGGTTCTCCGGACTGCGTCCTCTCATAGCCTTGGCAGGGCTGAAACAGGATACTGTTGCATAAATTGGCTTCCCCGTCTGGCAGATAAACGATATGGAAATGAAATGCTTCAACACACCATACAATTCAGAGAAAGAAACCTCTCTGATTCTCTCTCTCTCTCTCTCTCTCTCTCTCTCTCTCTCTCTCACTCTCTCTCTCTCTTTCTCTCTCTCCTTTCAGACTCTTTCCTAAGCATGGAATTGTGCTCAGGGTGCCTGGATCATCTCTTCCCAGACATCTTTAACCCTAGGAGGTAACAGCTGATGCAGAAACCAAGTCCTCATCACTGATTTTAGTCACAGTGCTGCTGTCCCTCCCTGCATTGGCTCCTGCAATAGAATTTAGGCATCTAAACTGTTCTGAGCTTAGGCTTCTTGTCGCTGTTACCAGCTCTCTGAGAAAGCCCTAATGGTGGAGCCCAGACTGCGGTGAAAGCACACACACACACACACACACACACACACACACACACAGAGTCTTCCACACAAAGCAGTGCAAATCAGTCAGCTTGTCAGTCCCTCAACATTTCTAGCCCACTGAAATATTTACTCCCCCCTTCTTGGTCTCTGCACTTTGAAACCCTCCTTGTACAGCTCCTCAAGGGAAAAAGATGAATTGCAGGGTAACCCTTTCATATCCTTTACTCCTTCCAATAATTTTTTTTTTATAAAAAAATTAAAGCACATGAGCAAAAGTCACTTTGTGCTGAATCGATCTGATCTGATCCCTGGCTTCTCCTGGAAAATCTCATCCTGCAAGTCCTTCAGCCCCGCAATCCAGGAAAAACTCCTGTGATGCTCAACATTCTTTCCGAGACTTAAGATCCAGCTGTGTTACTCTAAATCTTCACACAGATTCATCAGCGTTCAGAAGACTGCTGCTTCTCCTTCCTCGGTCTTGTACTTATCTTCCTTCAGGATCCAGTTCACAGTGGAACGCTGAGATATTTAAAATGATATGGAGAGTGTTGCAATTTTTATGAATGAACTTTCCTGAATGAATTTCTCCCTGTGTGCAAGCTAATAAATCTGTGAATGAAGCTGAGAATAGCTGTAATTGACTGACAGTCCCAGGGGTGTTGGGTGTTCATCCAATCAGAAGACAGCTTGATGACTCATGCACCATAAATATACTAAACTAGTAGCCATGAGAAATAAAGCTGGGGGGGGGGGGTGGAGTAGAGGGGAGGGAGAGAATAGGAGAGAGACAGCTTTTATTTTGTGTTATTGATGAATGGGCGAAGGAAACAAAATCTTCCTTATCTATAAATCATCAGCGAGTGTAGAGGATGGCAGGTTGAAAGAATCCTTTTTCAGAATTGTCTCCATAGCCGGGAATGCTAACCGAGGGAGCTAAAAATTAAATCCATTGTTCCACGGGTATTAGGACATATGGTACAACTCCTAGGGGAAGCTCTGATGCATCTTTCTTAAAACCATAGTTCTTTTTTTATTGATTGTTGGTTCAATCTCCAGTCTGATGCGACTTCCTGTACCTATCAAATTCTCTCTGAAGACAGGATGAATGCTGCAAGCCCACAGGAAGCCAGGAACTGAGCAGGCAAAGGAAGATGCAGTCCCTCTTAGGAGTAAGGATGAGGAAATCACTTAGAAGGGGCAAGACAATCTCTTCTGAAGGTTTGATTTCACAGAGCACCCAGCAGGGGCTGATTCAGGCAGGACCTGTGATCCCACATCTTGCTTCCTGCACTCTGCACATCAGCTTTCTCCATCAGGTCAACAAGCTGGGGTTTTTTTTCCTTTGAGGAAAATGAGGAAAGATATAGTATACTGAAAAAACCAAGTACATAATCAAGCAAAACCCCTATGTAGTTCGAGAGATAATGTCTTCTTCACCTCAGTTCCCACCATTGCATTTAAACTCTTCAGTGTTGAGGGTGGTCCAACTGTCCCAGGATCTGGTCACCAGCAGTGGATTAAAGGGTATTCTGTGACAGACAGGAAAACCTTTCTCTCCTGCTTCCTGATCCCCTATAGCAGTGGCTCATCTTTTCAAATACAGGCTGCAAAACCTGTTTAGATTTCTCTTTCCTAATCTAGGAAAGCCCTTCCTGTATTATAATAATCTTTCCCTACACCCAACTTTTTCAAATTTCATTCCCCCCCCCCCAACTCACTCCCATTTAGCCTTGAAGCAAAGTCAGAAGTACGAGGTGGGGGGAGGGGAGAGAGCCACTGTAAAATTTTTACAGAATCTCCACTTCCAAAAGGGCCTCACAGATCACACTGATCAAATGGTACCTAAACAGGAGATCTCCTTAATAGCATCCCCAACAAATACTATTGAAGCCTTTGCTCAAAGACATCTAGTCTAGGGGGATCCATTACCTCTTAAGGCAGCCCCACTCTACTTCGGGACAGTTCTGATGGTGAGGAAGTTTTTCTTTAAGCATAGATTTGGCCACGTCGCCATTGAGTAGAGACTCAATAATCCTCAATGGTTCCTATTATATCTTGGATCAGATATAAACACTGGCTTTTAAAGCCCTTCACGACCTTGTCCCAGCCTATCTTTCCAGTCTTGCTGTATAGTACTCCCTTTCCTGCAGTTCACGAACCAGAAAACTTGTCCTCTCCGTTCCTCACAGGACCCTTCGACTTCCCATGTCTTGGAAATGATCACCCCCTTGCACCGAACTTTACAGTCAGGGACACTTTGGTTCAAATCTTGCCTCAGACACTTTCTAGTTTGGGCAAGTCACTCAGTCTGTTTCCTAATCTATAAAACAAGTAGGAGAGACTTAATGACCTTGAAGACCCCTTTGACCCCTAGCTCTAAGACCCCTCCTTATCTGTGCCTCACCTAAGAGAAGATCCTCCCCTTCCTTCAAGAAAAGTCTCAAAGACCACCTTCTGAAGGAAGGGTCTCCTGGTCCCTCGAGTGCCGGCGTCCTCCATCACTGACCACATTGCATTTTACTCCTTTCTGCAGTGGATAGAGCATCTGGGGCTGGAGTCAGGAAGGCATCTTCTGGAGTTTAAATTCTGCCTCAGACACTACTTGTATGACCCTGGGCAAGACTTAATCCTGTCTGCCTCAACTTCCTCATCCATAAATGAGCTGAAGAAGGTAATGGCAAACCACTCCAGAATCTTTGCCAAGAGAACCACTCCAAAAACGGGGTCATGAAGAGTCAGGACTGAAATGACCCAACAACAAGAAGTTTCATAAGGGCAGGGGCAATATTATTTTGGTGTATGTGTCCTCAGGGTCAAACACAGTGGCTGGCAGAAGGCAGGATATTAGTAAATGTTTGTTGACTGATTGATTATACTGAGCTAAATCTGTCTCTCTACAGCTTTTACCCATTGCTGCTAGATCTGTCCCCTGCAGCTAAATAGAACAAGTCTAATTTATCTTCAAATACTCCGAGGCAGCTATCATGTCCTCATTCATCTTTCTATGGGATTGTATCCAATCCTTTCACCATCCTGGACCCTTTCAGGAGATGCTCTCTGGTTGGTCAATATCCCTCCTGCGGAACCCAGAACTGAACAGATATGATCTGGCTGGGTAGAGTCCATGCTGGAACTATCACCACTCCTCTTCTGGACATTATGGACGTTATTAATTCAGCTGAAGATCGTAGTATTTTTTTTGGCTGCTACGCCAACTGAGCTTGCAACCTTTTCACGTGGACAATTGTCTGGCCATATTTTATCCATCCTATATCTGTGCAGTGAATTTTTCCTTAAAAGTATAGGACTTTATTTTTATTTCCATTACATTTTAATAGGTTTGGCACATTTTTCTGATTGGTGGAAATCTTTTTGGATCCTACTTATACACTAATTATTTGTTGTATAATTCAATTTGGTTGAATTCTATCAACCACCATTTCAGGAAGAGACCCAGCCATGCTTCATCTCATTCACATCTGAGATCACCAGCTTAGTCCCAGACTTCTCTACATCCTCATCAAACATCTCACCTCCCTGGAGAAGCTTCCATTCTGAGGCTTTGTTCTTCTGATTAATGACCCCATCCTCAAGACCATCATTTCAGGAAGAACCCCAATTGTGTATCATCCCACTCATGTCTCAACTCAATCTTCAAACTTCTTTTCCTCTTCCTCAGCAACCATCTTGTCCTCTAGAGTATATTCTTCCCCTTTTCCTTTTCTCCTTTATGTTTCATCTTCCTTCTTTAGAATATAAACTACTTGAGGATAGGAACTATCTTGTTTGTATTTGTATCCTCAATGCTTAGCACAGAAACTGGCATATAGAGAACATTCAATAAATTATCTATCTAATCTATCTGTCTATCTATCTAGCCATCTATCTATCTATCTTTCTTTCTATCTATCTATCCATCCATCCATCCATCTAGCTAGCTATCCATCTATCCATCTAGCTAGCTAGCTATCCATCCATCCATCCATCCATCTATTTATCTATCTATCCATCCATCCATCCATCTATCCATCCATCTAGCTAGCTAGCTAGCCAGCTATCCATCTATCCATCTTTCTAGCTAGCTATCCATCCATCCATCCATCCATCCAACCATCTATCTATCTATCTATCTATCATCTATCTAGCCATCTAGCCATCTGTCTATCTATCTATCATGTCATTCTTTGTGTTCCCTCTCCTTTCCAGTTTCTGTCATTTGCAAATCTAATAAGCATGTCATCTATGTCTTTACCTAGATAATTGATAACAATCATGAACAGCACTGATTCCTGAGGAACTCCACAAGAGACTTCCTTCCAACATGTAGGACAATAAAAATGACTACCCAGCCATTTAGCTAGTTGTGAATTTACTTATCTGTGCCATCATATAATCTAGATTTCTATGTCTTGTACGGCAGAGGTGACAAATACTTGACCCCATGGGCCACCCGCAGTCCACAATACTCCTGAGTGCAGCTAATACCAGATTAAAAGGCAATTGGGAAATATTTAGCAAAATAAATAAAAATGTATTAAAACATAGATAATATTAATATGTGGTTTTCTATGTCAATATATGTGGCCCCCAGGGATCCTTATGTATGGTTTAGTGGCCCCCAATTCAATTTGAATTTGATACCACTGTTGTACAGCATGAGATATTTTGTTAAATGCTTTGATAAAATCTAGTTATGCTATATCTATGGCATTCCCATGATGCATTAGTCTTGCAACTCTGCCAAAAAGTCCAATTAAGTTCTTGTTCTATAATTTGTTTCTCACGGATCTACATTGGCTCATCATGGTCACTACTTCCCTTCCTAAGTGCTCATAAACCATCCTTTGAATAATGTATTTTAGAACTTTGTGAAAAATTGAAGTTAGTCTTACAGGGGTATAGAGTCCTATAGTTTTAACCTGAAGAACCTGAAGAAACCTAGAAGGCCTAAAGGGCAGCCAAGGCTGAGGAAAAGTATAAAATGAGCAGCTTGATCTCTGGCAGCCTTGCTTTCCTTTTTGCCACTAACCTCCCCCTACCACCAATCAAAACCCACCTTCCTCTCCCAATTCCATTTCCATGCCTCCTCCTCTTAAGCCTCGCTCCTCTTTGCCTGGGCACTCTTAGTCCTCATCCCATATTAAGGTTTAACCTGGTTTCCTTCTCATTCCCTCAGGGTTAAGTTACAAAAGTGAAAGTTAATGTTTCGGTTCCTCATCTGAAAGATCTAAGGTCCTTTCAGCTCTAAATCTATGATTTGAAGAACCTAATCTAATATGCTCTCTAATGCTAATGGAAAAAGGCTAGAGGAGACTCCCACAGTTTCACCATTTATGTCCCAAGCTGCTAGGTGTTGCAGTGGATCGAGAGTCAGGAAGACATCTTCCTGAGCTCAAACCTGACCTCAGACACTTACTAGCTGTGTGATCCTAGGCAAGTCAATTAACCCTGTTTGCCTCAATTTCCTCATCTGGAAAACGAGCTGGAGAAGTGGCAAACCGTGCTAGTATCTCTGTTAAGAAAATCCTAAACGGGGTCACAAAGAGTCTGACATGACAGAACAACAAGAATAAATGCATTTTAACAGTCACCCTCTCTAGACAATGACATGACTTAAGAATGACTCAGAGTGAATTTCAGACCCAGGAAAAGATGTATAGTACCATGGCAGGTTAGATCAGGGAGATTTTTGTTTTGATCAGGTAGGCCTTTGCAACACCCCTTGAATCACACTGTAGAGGGCAAGCTCTATCCAGCCTGAGCCACTCTTTTAAATCTTCCATGACGTGGCTCATAAAATAACAAATTTAAAGTCAAAATGAATCTTAGAGGCCATCAGATTCAGTCTCTTTTTTTCACAGCTGAGAAAACTGAGTCAGGGAAAGATTAAATGTCTTGCCCAAGGTCAAATGGCTAGTGAGTGTCCGAGGTAGGAATTAAACCCAAGTATATCTGATTCCAGGTTCAGCACCCAATTCATTCCTCCATATTGCTTCCTAAGTGTTGGGGCAGGAGAAGGGAAAGGAGTCGAATGACAAAGAAGAGGTATAACTTACCTAGTTAAAATACAGTCCTCGTGGGCAAACAGCACAAAACACTCTATAGAAAGGAGTAGATAAAAGCATTTATTGACTTTGGACTTCTGTCTAGAGAGATCCTAAAAACATAAAGACTTTGCCTAAAACAAAGAGGAAGATGAATAGTTTTAAAGTAGCTTTGGGGTGTTAGAAACCAAATAGCGAGACTCTTCCTCCTTAACCTAAGGCTATATTTCTTAACTGACTGGTGAGACTGAATAGCTCAGGAAACAGCTAAGTAAAAGGAATACATTTTGAATTGACTAACTTAAAACAACACTAAGGTTTCCATTGTTGCTGGCACTGTGGAGAGAAGGCTGGGAGAAGCCAACACAAAGCCACCTTCCTTGGAGCTTCTCTGAAGGAGTCACTCTATTTGTCAATCAATGAAAGAGTTTGGAGGTAAAGCTTCCAAATTTCATAGCAATTGACAACAGGAAGCCCAGTAATGGAGTGAGGAAGGGCGGGTTGAAAAATCTATGCTCTCCTATTCGTGAGCTGTTTCTTCTTAGAAAATCTCACAAAGTGGGTACCCATTGATTGGAGAATTATTGAACAAACTGGTGCACAAATGTCATGAGATGTTATTGCTCAGTAAGAAACAGCAAGTGTGAGTATAACCAAGGCTCTCTATGGGAAACACCAGGGACTAGCTTCTAAAAGAAGACATTCTGTGTTTCCCTACCAAGTAGCTCAGAGTAGCCTTTTTCCATTGGAATATGATGGTGCTTTTAAATTACAAGACTAAGACACTCTAGGTTCTCTATCTCTCACTTTCCCATACTCAGAGAGGGAAAAGGTCACAGTGATCCATAACACAGGTGCCATAAACTAACTAAGTGAGGGGAAAGACCACCTTTCCTTCACCTTCCTTAGACGTAAGCCCCTCGAGGGGGATAGCTTTCACTTTTTTGTATCCCAAGCACTTAGCACAATGCCTGGTACATAAGTAGGTACTTAATAAATATTGATTGATTGATTGTACCCTCTGCTTGGGTTTTTGTTTTGGTTTATTCTATTTTATGTGTCCTTCTCAGTTCTAGGCATAGGTGGTGGAGTCCCCAGGACACCTATCAGATTATGCCATGGTGACCTTGAAGGCAAGATTCCCGGTTAGATGTATGGACAGACAGCCTAATGGGGAAACCCTGAGAAGCGAGGCTGCACAGAGCTCGAGGTGAAGGGGAACTTGGACTTGGAGCTTATCGGGACAGTGCTATGTAGAAAATGAGCTACACTAAGCAGTGAACCCAATCCTCTCCCTCTCTAGAGACTGAGTCAGTATAGGGGGGATTATACCATGCTGCTGGGGTAGGGGCAGTGTTAGTATATTTGTTCTTATACATCTGAAGTAAATAATCTTCTGTACAAGCTAATCTTACTGTTAAGTGGTTAATTGGAACTGGGGTGCAGGGGGCCCTCTAGGAATTGGGAGAAGGAAGGAAATTAGTATTTTTTTAAGCACCTACTATGTCCCAGGCACTTTGCTAAGTGCTTTACAACTATCACCTCATTTGATCCTCAGACAACTCTGTGAGGTAGGTACTATTATCATTTTCATCTTTAAAATTGAGGAAACTGAGACAGGTTGAAATTTACTGAGGGGCATGAAACTAGTAAGTATCTGAGGCTGGACTTGAACCAGGTCTTCCTGACTCCAGACTCAGCATTATATCAACCACCCAACTGTGCTTCACTATTGGAGAGGATGGAATACCGACAGCAGGGGCTGGAGCCAAAGGCAAAGACTAGATATACCCAAACCATCCTATGGGTCCTGGAAAACCTTCAGAGAGAGTAAAACGTAGTACACCTGGCTTTCTTCAGGCAGTGGGAGCCGGAGTGGTGTATCAGCAAGCACCCTAGCATACTTAGGGCGGCTACTAGCACAGGTTCTTAGATCTGCTTTTCTAAAGGAAAGCAACTCAAAATGGGTTAACAATCTTACTTTAATCAAACATATCATTTACCTAGTTCAGGGGGAAAAGT
>CM053589.1:24760948-24808526 GCA_028646515.1 Pseudochirops corinnae | reverse complement strand
AAAAACAGATCAGCAGACGGCTTCCAGCATCTGACCATTACATCAGTTACCTATTCAGTTACCAGAGAGGGAAGCATCAACATCTGGGTTTTTCACAGCCGGGGGGCTCAACGGCTGCCCAGAGTCTCTTCTGGCCAAATCACACAACTCTTCTCAAAGTGAGCCCCAAACCAAAACCTCACATCAGGGCGTATATATAGCCTTCTCCTGGCTCAGAGAATGTCACAGCCCTCTAGACCCACTGCCCAATCACAAAGCTACAAGGCACGGGCATTTCTAGAAAACAAGCCTGGCGCCACAGGCTCCAAGTGACCACATTCAGGCGATTAGGGAACAGAGTATGCTTTCAAATATCAGAAGGTGCTCAGAGTCATGTAGCCACTTTAGCAAAGGGCCTAGCAGCAGGGAAGATCTTCAGATTCCCATAACAAGTGGTCTCTGTTACATAAAGAATCCAGAGAAACTTTAGAAGTCTTATGAACTGATGCAGACTAAAGAAAGCAACTGAACTAAGAGAACAATATCTATAATGACCACGATAATGTAAAAGAAAATCATACTAAAGACTTCCAGAATTGGGATCAATGTGTGAAACATGACTCATAGTGAAGTTTCCTCATTTTTTAAACTCTCTGTTAGATTCCTGTCTCTTCTCCATACTTTGTGAGCCAGTTCAATCTCGCGAGTAACTCATGATTTCCCCAAAATGAGGTAATTGAAAGAAAACCATACTAGTCTACTTCCAAATTTGGTGAAAGGAAATGCGTAATGAAGGACTGAAACTGCTTTGTGCCAATTAGTTAACACTAGTGAAAGATTGTGAGCTTGCCTCACCAGCCAATGGTAAGGTAGGACAGGTGTTAGAGGTGGAGTTAGGATCAGGACAAGAGAAATCTGGGAACTTCCACATTTTGCACTCCCTGGCAGACACCGTTTGAGTGACAGAGGCAGTGCCCTTTCTCATAAAGAAGAATAAAGACCTTTTCTGATCTCAGACTCAGACTCCGAAGTTTTTCTTCTCACACAAATGTAATGGCCAATCTTGAGTTCTAAGGACTAATAATGAAATATATTTCCTTCCTCTTGAATGAGAGATACTGTACTATAGAAGAAAAATGCTGCGTACTTTGTCAGTCATGTTTGATTGTTTTTCTTAACTGTTGTTCTTTATTAGAAGGGAAGATTCTATCAGAAGATACTCTAAAGTGCTAGAGGCAAAAACAAGCAAAAGACAAAAAAGAAGTCTCCTGAAAAATGTTTTCTCTAATTTTAATAACTTTAAGAGCTTTAATAATTTTAATAACTTTAATGAGAGAGGGTGGAAGAAATGCAGAACTTGAAAACAAATATAGCTTGGCCTGATGGGAAACACCAATGGTGAGAGCTGGGATGCGTTTCAACCATCTCTAACTTAAAAGAATTAGGTAAAAACTACCATCAAGTATCTGGTTTCAGAAATCAGTGTGTTCCTACTCTAGGTGGTGCTTGGATACTGAAGCCTGTGTGGAAATGGGTAAGGATTGGTTTTTCCCCATAATTCTGAGACTAGGTCAGGATTTTGTTTCCAATCCAGTCACTGGATATCAGAATGACTTAGGACCCCGAATGAAAACTATGGCCAACAGCTGGGAGTTTCTAGGAAACTCCAGGAGAGTTAGCAAGTCAATACTGAGTCTAAAGACTCATTGATCAAAGTGAAACCTGAAGACAGGCAGAGCATAAGCATTTATTAAGCACTTACTGTGTGCCAGGCATGGTGCTAAGTACTGGGGTATCCACCTGATTTGCTCCAAGAAGCTACAGCAGGCACAACAGAAACACCCCAACAAGCCATCTCAGCAGACAGGCTAAACCAGGTTGAGGGCAACCAACAGACCCCAAACCTGTTAGTAAGTTAGAGGGTGTCTAGCCCAAGCATGTGAAAATTTCCCTAAGCAGAATGGGTGGATGAGAATAATTTGTTCAGGGGAAGCTGGGTGGCACAGTGAATAGAGCACAGGCTCTGGAGTCAGGAGGACCTGAGTTCAAATCCAACCTCAGACACTTAACACGAAACTAGCCATGTGACCTTGGGCAAGTCACTTAACCCCAACTGCCCTACCTTCCCCCCTGCAAAAAGAAAAAAAAAAATCTAAAAAAATTTTTTTTTTAATTTTTAAATTTTTAAAAAAATCTTTAAAAAAATAATAATAATTTGTTCAGATGGCCTGAAGGCATCTGAAACAGGCACTGTGTAGAACTTAGAGTCTGGTGATACTTCAAAGATGCTAAGGTCATCCACTGCATCCCAGGCCATCACTAGTCATCCTGACTTCTTTCTTGCACTGGACTTTGATGAATCTTTGAGAGGGGTGAGGTTGATGATTTTGTGCAACTCTTATCTCCCTTAAATCCAATTCACCTATGAGCCAAGACCTGACTCCGAAATGTCACTGGTCCTCTTCAAAACAAAGGACAGATAACAATTCAGTCTACTCACAGTATAGCTGAGAAAACTGAGGCCTGAAGAGGTTCATTTAGTTGTTGATGACTGCATTGGTAATAAGTGGCAGAGCGGGGTTTTGAACTCCAGTGTCTGTACACGAAATCTCAAACTCTTTACCTTGTACCACACTGCCCCCAGTGGAATTACACAAGAAATATGGTTGGGGTAGAAGAGGCAGAATTTGGTGGCAAACGGCACAAATGTTGAACAAGAAGGAAGAATCAAAGAAAAAACTCAGAACATGAACATGGTGTGAATGATAAAATATAGTAAAGTTGGGAGGTGAAACAGATTTATGGGAAAAAATAATAAGTTCAGTTGGGGACATGTTCAGCTCGAAAGGAGCAATTAGGCGGCACAGTAGATAGAGCACTGGTCCTGGAGTCAGGAGGACCTGAGTTCAAATCCAGTTTCAGACACTTACTAGGTGTGTGACCCTGGGCAAGTCACTTTACCTCAACTGCCTCAAAAAAGACAGGAAGGAAGGAAGGAAGGAAGGAAGGAAGGAAGGAAGGAAGGAAAGAAGGAAGGAAGGAAAGAAGGAAGGAAGGAAAGAAGGAAGGAAGGAAGTAAAGAAGGAAGGAAGGAAGTAAAGAAGGAAGGAAGAAAAAGAAAGAAAGGAGACAAAATGGTATGCTGGAAATAGCTGGATTTAGTCAGGAGAAATGGGTTCAAGGCCCAGATCATCTACTCACTTGGCCTGTGTAACTTTAAATAAGTTTCCTCATTTGTAAAATGGAAAAGGAGTAAGTTGCATTGTAAAGATATTCCTAGAAAAGAGAATGAGGCCCATGTGGTAGTTGGACCTTTGGGCATTTCTGATGTGACAATGCACCCTAGCAGTATTGCTAGCCAGGACAAAAGAGTTAGAATTAACTCCCAAGGAGCAGAGAAAGCACCTCAAACAGTGCTACTGACTGCTGAGTCTGCAGTATTTTTCTATCTATCATGCTATTCATGCTGGAAGATATGGAGTCCCTTTTGGTAACATTAACTCTTGTTAAAATAAACTAAAGGATACCTTAAGATCGAAGAACCCCACAAAAATGACTATGGCCTTAAAGGTCCCTCGTAACTTTATTTATCCTCTATGACTTCTTCGAGGGCACAGAGCTAACAACTGACATACCTAACACTTGAACCCAAGTTTTCTGGGTCCTAAGTCCAGGGCTCATTCCATTGATTCTCCATTAGCATCACAGTTAATCAGCATATCACTCAATGTAAATCTGTTCAATGTATCTGTTTTATGTCTGTGACCTTCTCTGGGCCTCAGTTTCTCATCTGTGAAGTGAGGAGGCTGGACCAAATCCCTTTCACCTTGAAATTTATGATCTCTATAAAGTACAGATAGAAAACCTTAGGCAGAAATATCCTAGAGGCAACAGGAGATACATGTGTAGGTATCCACTCAGGTAAGAGATGAGGGCTAGAGATAGAGATTTGAGTAGCCATCATACATAGTTCAGTGCAGGTTAATGAATGGGTACTCCAAGGTTCAGAGTATAGAAAAAAAATAGAAGAGACCCATATAAGAAGAACTTCCCTTTGGGGGAACATCCACCTTAAAGGGTTGGGGGAAAAAAGGATAAAGAGAAAGAAAAAGTAGAGAAAGAACCAAGAGAGTGTTGGATTTCCAAAGGAAGAGGGATTGTGATAGGGACCAGACTTGTGATTTCATTGGTACTGTGAAGTCTTGGAAGAGGAAACTCCCTCTACCAGTGCAGGTCAGCATCTTCTCAGCAATTTTAGCCTTAGAGAGTTGCTTAGAACACTGGAAAGTTAAGTGATTCAACCAGGGTCACACAGTCAGGATGTGTCAGAGGCAGGACTTGAACCTAGATCTTCCCATGAGGAAAATTTACAAAAATTAGGATAGTTTTTTTAAAAATGGAATGGATGCCATGGGAAATTATTGTTCTCAGGCATCAGAAGTCCTCAGATGAGGGCTAGATGTTAGGAGTTGAAGATGATCTGGAAGGGTCTTCTATTGAGATTCAAGCTGAATTAATTAGCTTGAGATCCTTTCCAACTCTGTGATTCTGTTACTGCTGAGAGGCACAAAAATATTCATAAAACTTCTACAGATAACATATTTTGGGGAATTTGGAAGGATATGGTAACAACATGGGCTGTGTAATGTAAGGTAGAAAAAACCACTGGGACACTGGCAGCTGTCTCCACTTTGAAAAAGTATGTGTTTAGGGCGGCTAGGTGGCAGACAATCTTAAGACTAGGTGGGAAAGATCTTGGTTTTTCTTGTTTCTAAGTGAAAGAACTCAATAAATAAGTATTTATTCGTGGGGTAGCTAGGTGGCACAGTGAATAAAGCACCAGTCCTAGAGTCTGGAGGACCGGAGTTCAAATCGGATCTCAGACACTTGACACACTTACTAGCCATGTGACTTTGGGCAAGTCACTTAACCCCAATTGCCCTCCAAAAAGCAAGAAAAAAAGAGACATTTAACAGATTTACATCTAGTGATATACTGATTAATTGTGATGCTAATAGAAAGTCAATGGAATGAGCCCTGGACTTGGGACCCAGAAAACTTGTGTTCAAGTATTAGGTATATCAATTGTTACCTCTGTGCCCTTGAAGAAGTCATTGAGGATAAACTGGAAATAATGAACAGAGGTAAGGCACTGGCATTAAGGGGAATCTGGAAAGCCTTCTTAAAGTGGGTAGGATTTTAGCTGAGACTTGAAAGAGTTAGCCACGGAAGCTAGAGAGACCTGGGAAAGTTCCACGCAAGGGAGACAGCTAGTGGAATCAGGAGTTGGGGGTGTCTTGAGCATGAGAAAAGGTTTGTCTAATACTGGGAAGGATTATCATTCCCAAAATATTTGTCATTCAGGGTTATTTCTGTACAGAGCAATTGTCTCTGCTTCACAATGGTAAAAATCTCAAGGTGGGCAAGTGTGGGTCCTTTAAAAAAGTCAAAGCAAAGAGAACGGGGTCTGATGTGTTTTAAATGAAGTAATCAGGGACTCTATCAGGGAAGAGGGAGATAGGAGTAGATGAGAAGGGCACTGCTTCGCTGAGGCACCCAGACCAGCTCTGGCATGATTCCCTCTTCCTATTGAAGAGCTATTGATCCAGGAGCCTTGTTGGATTTTTAAGAGCTTCAGTCGCTACTCTTCCTTCTTCAGATAATGGTTTTGAGAGGAAATATACATTCATCTGGGCAGCTAGCTCTAGTGCAGTGGATAGAGCACTAGGCCTGGAGTCAGGAAGACCTGAGTTCAATTCTGGCCTCTGATACTTCCTAATTATGTGACCCTGAGTAAGTCACTTAACCCTGTTTGCCTCAGTTTCCTCATCTGTAAAATGAGCTGAAGAAGGAAATGACAAAGCACTCCAGTATCTTTGCCAAGAAAACCCCAAAATGGGGCCATGAAAAATCAGTCACAACTGAAATGACAACGTAAACATCCATCCATCCCCACTGAAGAGGGAACACTATTTTTCCTGTTTCCCCTCTATGTATTTTCAAGTAGAAACCTGCTTGATCAGTGGCCACAGGCTTCAGGGACATGAATATGCACATGCCTAGTAATAAATCCTTTACTGTTGTTGAGTCATTTCAGCACTGTCTGACTCTTTGTGACACCACTTAAGGTTTTCTTGGCAGAGATACTGAAGGGGTTCGCCATTTCCTTCTCCAGCTCATTTTACAGATGAGGAAACTGAGGCAAACGGAGTTAAGTGACTTGGTCAGGATCACACAGCTAATGAACACTGGAGGTCAGATTTGAAGTCAGGAATCTAGACACTATCTACTTCACCACCTAGCTGGCCACCTACATCAATGATCTCATTTGATCTTAATGACATCAAGAGGGAACAGGCCATCTTCATTTTACAAATGAGAACAGTAAGATTCAAAGAAGTCTGCCCAAGGCCACAGAGCTAGCTCGGGGGCAGTGGAGTTGGTGTTCAAACCCAAGTCTACTGACTCCTGACCCAGAACTCTTTTTGCCACATCATACTGGACTACCCTTTTAAAAACTGATAATATTCCAGGTGATGGTCTTTCAATGATCTTCTCAACTGAGAAGTGAAGTAGAAATAAAATGTTGCCAGGCATCAAGATCCACTAAGTGACTGTCCCAAACCATGGTGCTTGGGAAGTAAATTAGTCTTTCAAAAGGCATATGGATATGAAAGTGTAGGATGGGAAGGTGGTTCTGGTAAAAATGGTTATCTCAGACTGGGGAAATAACCCAGTTACTCTGGAAATTCCAGGTATCCCTTTGTTCTTATGCCCAGCATGGGAAGGATCTCCATTGTCTTTTCCAAAAATTAAGTCTAACCAGCAGTAGTGCCCTCGTGAGAGCCACACAGATGAAGGAGGCAATATGCCTCACGGACGCTTTTTCAGGGGCCCTTGGGAATCCTCTCACATCTCCTGTGGAGTCAAAGTCATAGGATAAAGATGCTTGGAAAGAATTGCTATGAAAAGTAGTAAAACGAGAAGAAACAGAAGGAACAGCTCATGGGTGATGCTGGTCAGAGACTGAGTAGAACAGATGATACCTAACCTGGCATCTGAATCACAAGTCGACAGCTTCTGATCCTACCAATACAACAGTTGTGTGAACATAAAAGGAGGCTTACAAGTCAACATCAAAATACCCTCAGTACCATTGATGATCAGGAGAAAGTAAGTTGGGGGGAAACTAGGAAGCAGACATCTGGTAATACAAGGGATCAAGTACAGTTAGGGAGGAGCATAAAAAAAGGAGGACCTTGTGGCTGTTACAGAAGGAACTAGTCCTGAGACTAGATTCTTCTTGTAACAAAAAATCAACAAGAAAAAAAAGAAACATTCAAATCTCAGTACCTAACACATTTTGTTGTTCTTGTTCAGGTATTTTTCTATCATATCTAACTCTTTGGGATCCCTTTGGGATCCTTGGCAAAGATACTGGAGTGGTTCGCCATTTCCTTGTCCAGCTCATCTTACAGGTAAGGAAAATAAGGTAAACAGGGTTAAGTGACTTGCCCAGGGTCACATAGCTAGTAAGTGTTTGAGGCCACATTTGAACTCAGGAAGATGAGGCTTCCTGACTGGCACGCTGTCTGCTATACCACCTAGGTACTAACCTGACAAATAGTAGGTGCTTAAAAGGCTTATTGATTTATAGATGGAAAGTTTTTTTAAAAGAGGACTAGATTTGATGTTAAAGGACCTGGGTTCAAACCCTGGCAGTGTTCTTGGGCAAGTCACAAACAACCAGTGCTCAATTCTTCTTTGTATGTAAAAAGACCAGCAACTTTGTGGCTACCATGTAGAAGAAAAGCAGAAATGTAAAATAAGGGTTAATAGCCCAACTAGCCCTTTTCAGTCTTGTACCCAAGTCAATTTATGTAGCTATCAAAAGTATGATGGGATTAAGAAGAATCTCTTTAGCATCAGATATTTTTTTAGTCTTGTTATAGAGTCTTGAAGGGAAGCCAGGCAGATGATGAAAGGAGAAAAAATGAGTTAAAGGCAATTTTGCACTGCACCTAAGATAAAAATTTAGACCAGAGGTTCCCAAATTCATTTGGCCTAAGGCCTCCTTTTTAAAAAAAAATTACTCAGTGTCCCCCTGGAAATCTTTTATCCTTTAAAATTGGGTTGTTTTTTTTTAAATTTGTGTCATTTCAAAAAAAAATAAAATTTTTAAAATGATACATCTTTAATTTAATAATTTATTATAAATTTGTGTTTTTTCCATATTGAAATTTTGACGACCCAATATTAAGTTATATAACTGTATACAATTGTTTCATAATCAAGTCATTACACACACATATTCCTGCCCATGCATGGTGGACTTCCCCACAATGTACAATGTGCTCGTCTGCCAACACTTGCTTGTTAAGACCTGTTGGTGGATTTGACCACTGATCAGTTATAACTCACATTTTGTGTGTTTATTTGGAAAATAATATAATCACTACAACTTTAACTCTGCTACACAATAGATGAAACATGTACTAACAATTTTTCAAAATTTTCTTCTCTTCTTTCCTTATGCTTCCACCACCCCCTTATTTTTACTCAATGCTCCCCAATTGCACCTGAGGCTACTACCATTCCCCTCGATCATTCTAGTGTCCCCCATGTTCCCACTTTAGGAACCTCTTTAGACTGAGGTGCCAGGAACAGAAGTTAAAAATAAGACTTAAAGATAAGACCTAAAGGCTTCTCAAGCTGTTTGGATGGATTTGCCTAGCTGGAGTTTGTAGCATAACAGAGCTAAGGCTGGCCTCTGAAGCTACTAAGCTGAAGACCTGGCAGATCCCTCCCTCTGCTGCATGGGAAGAAGTTGCAAAAGAACAGAAGAGCAGCAGATAGTAGCAGAGTGTGACTACAGCAGCAGAGGAGATGCTCAGTAGAGACTGGCAACAGCAAGAACAACAGAGGCCTCCAGTTAACAGGGCACTGAGATAAAGAGAACAAAAGGGCAGAAAACCCTAGCTCAGAAGGGAAAACAGCTTGTCCTAGGACCTTGCCTAACATCACCAGTGCTGAAGCACTAGAGGCATGAGTTTTGGTAGAAAAAGTGCCACAGCCTGAAAGCAATTTCTGTGTTATATTCCATGTTTGGTTAAATCTGCCCTGAATCCACCTTATTTCCAGTGGGGAAAAGGATACAAGTATTAAATGAACTCTCTCTCTCTGTCTCTCTCTCTCTCTCTCTCTCCTCCTTCCTCTCTCTCTCTCTCTCTCTCTCCCTCACTCTCTCTCCCTCACTCTCCCTCACTCTCCCTCACTCTCTCTCTCTCTCTCCCTCTCCCTCCCTTTCTCTCTCCCTCTCCCTCTCTCTCTCTCTCTGTCTCTCTTTCTCTCTCTCCCCCCGCCCCCCAAGCACAAAGCCTGAGGGAGACTCCAAAGCTAGAAAGTGGGTAACAGATGGGAGGGAGATGGGGCCTGACCTACCCTCTGCTCCCTTCTCCAATGGCAAGGACTAAAGGCAACAAGGAACTGAGAGGATCTGATAACACAGACTTGGGAGATTATGCAGAGCCAGTGCCAGGCCAGGTGGTGGTTGGGAAGGTAGAGAAAAACCTGAGTCCCATAACAGCAGCAGAAGAAAGGAGTAACAGAGACAAAGCCAAGGCCTAGGGCAGCCCCTTCGGTGAGCATCAGAAACAAACCTAGGGGTCAGTATCTCAGGGGCTGAACATAATCAAGCCGGTATGGGGAAAGAAACTAGTTACTGTTCTGTTTCTCGCCTTCAACAGCAGTAGCTTTAGTGGGGCTCTTTGAAATCTCAGGCCCCTGTCCTTCCCATTTTGCCAAGGGGCAGCAGGCCACTCACCTCTGCCACCTCCACCAAAGGGAATATCCCGACATAGGAGAAGGGGCCAACAGGACACTCTAAGTCTGGTTTAGGGCTAGAAGCCTCAGATATTTCCCCTTATGTCCATGTAAAAGTCCCCCATCCAGGCTTTTGAATGGAGCTATGTCCCTCTCTCTCCCCTCCAAAAAAAGGGCATCCAAAATGCCAGACTGAAGCCTGAATCATCAAAGCTACAAAGACCCTGGAGAAGAAAAAGGCCATTTTTTCTTAAATTAAAAAGCTCTTCTCAAGGCAAAAGCAGCTTGGGGGTTGGGCAAGTAGGAGTGAACAGGGATAGAAAGGAAGGTGAAACTGTAGTTTCATAGTGTGGGTAGTCAGTGTGTGGGTACCCAGAAAGGACAAAAGGGCCTTAGTCCTAGAGAAAGTGTAGCCTCCAGCCTTTTTGAAGAGTATAAAAGGAGGCTGTGTCTCCCACAGGACTCAGGCCCACTTTTGTCTTCTGTGTCCGTGTCAAAAGGAGGTTAAAGAGGGATCCTACTGCCTTGTCCCCTCCCCCTATCATGGGCTGGGTTGATAGGAGAGCCAAGTTCTTCTCCCCAGTGAGCTTGGTTAGGAACTCAGATTAAAATAGAATTTTCCAGGCTCTGCCCTGGGTTCTCTGTTAGTCTTTTCAAAGAGGCATGGACTGGACAGCAGTGTCCTCTGATCTAGGTTTCTTGCCCAGCTAAACTGTCTCTTCTTGTCAGAAAGGGATGCAACACCCATTTCTCTCTCCTTTGAAGAAGCCCACATCCTTACCCAAGGGCTAAGTTCACATTATAAAACCAAAGGTCAGAGGTATAAAATTAGGGACTGTTACTCTTTCTTTTTGACTTCTCTTGAATCTTTCCTGGCCAACTGTCCTAACTTCAGCGCTCCCAGGCTAGGTCTCTATTGGCAGTTACAGTTGCTGACATTATCCAAGTAATCCTCTACCAGGCTGTGACAAACAGTCTTCCCACCCACTTGTCACACTATTCATATCTACCATCCAATCAAAACCCTGGGAGCTGTTGTCTACAGATTTCCTGGTCGGGGGTCTCCTTCCCTCTCAGTGACTTCGATACCTGGCTTACATTTTTTCTTCATTCTCAAACCCCTGCCCTCATACTAGGGAACTTCAACATATACAGACTCCCCCCCAAACACTCTAACCACTGAATTACCCAGCCTATTCATTTTCAGTGACCTAACCCTACCTCAGTTATACACAAAGATAGTTTTACCCTTGATTTACCCCTTTCCAACATCTCTCAGATGCACCCTCTTCTCTCCTCTTACACTGACTGTCATCTCTCTGGTACAGGCGACAGGTACAGTGCCTCACACCTGGACTACGGTAATAGCCTACAGATAGGTCTGCCTACCTCAAGTCTTTCCCCATTCTGTCCCCCATTCAGCCACTAAAGTGATTGTCCTAAAGCACAAGTCCAATCATCAGTCACAAATATATCATCTCCATGTTCAAGAATTTTGAAATCCCCTTATCTGACCATTCGCTTCTCACCTTTCCCTCTGCCTTCCCTTACAAAAGCACACTCGTTGTCCACACCATGGACTCCAATCCCTGGGCACCTCAACTCTCTCCTAGGACATTTTCCCCGCTCTAGTCACTCCTCTTTTCCGCATCCTGACGCCTTGGTAAACCAGTTCAATTCTACCCCCTTCTCTTCATTTGAATTCCCGACTCCCTTAACATTTCACAGATTGGAAGGTGCTAAGTCTCAGCCTTGGGTCATTCCCACAATTCAGTCCTCACTCTTACACCTGTCCTGCTGAATAATCTTTCTGATTGGGTCCACTATAAATTTATGTTATGTAACCTCAACTGGGCCCTCACTGCTTCTAGGCAATCCTTCTACATCTCCCTTATCAACTCACCATCCCACTCTCCATGGAGGCTCTTCCAAACCTTTTTAATTCCTCTTCAAATCTTCCATACCTCCTCCCCACCCCACTTTCTCACCTGAGAATCTCACCTCATATTCTACAGAAAAAAAATATTAGGCCATTCACTGTGAGTTTCCTCTTCATCTCGTATCATTCATATACCTTCTGTCACTCTCTCCTCTTTTACCTGTTTCATATGATGAGGTGGCCTTTTTCCTTACCAACTCTAATCCCTCTATCTGCTCAAGTGAACCCATTCCACCACATCTCCTTCAACGGATTGCCCCCTCTGCTATCCCCACTCTACCACTGTCTACTGGCTCATTTCTTTCTACCTACAGACGTGCTCACGTCTCCTGAAAAAATCATCACTTGATCCTTCCATTCCTGCTAACTATAGTTTTATATCTCTTCTGTCCTTTGTGGCCAAACTCCTTGAAAAGGGTGTCTATAATAGACACCAGCACTTTCTTTCCTCACCTCTTTCACTCTCTTTTTAAGCCCTTACAATCCAGCTTCTGATCTTGTCATTCCACCAAAACCGCTCTTTCCAAAGTTACCACTGCTCTCTTCATTGCCAAATCCAAAGACTTTTTCTCGGTTCTCATTCTCCTCGACCTCTCTGCAGCCTTTGTTGCTGTCCATCCTTTGTCACTCTCCTTGATGCTCTTTTTTCTCTAGGTTTTCAGGGTTCCACTCTCCCCTGGTTCTCCTCCTACCTATCTGATCTTTCTTCTGTCTCCTTTGCTGGATTCAGGGATTCTTTGTTGAGGCCTCTTCTCTACTCTCTCTATCCAAGGGTGGGGAACCTGGGGCCTCAAGGTCGCATGTGGCCCTCTAGGTCCTCAAGTGCAGCCCTCTGAATGATCCCCATCCTTGCAGTCTATACTATTTCACTTGATGAGATCACCAGCTCCCATGGATTTAATTATTATGCCGATGATCCTCAAATCAAACTCTCTGCTGACCTCAATCTCATATCTCCAGTTGCCTTTCAGATGTTTCAAACTGGATGTCCAGCAGACGTCTTGAGGACAACGTGTCCAAAACAGAACTCGTTATCTTTCCCCCTAAACCCTCCCAATCTCCTGCCTTCCCTGTTACTGTGAAGGGCAATGTCATCCTCTCATTCCTTCAGGTTTACAACATAGCTGTTACCCTGACTCCCTCATTCTCACCCTTGCCAAGACCTGTCCATTTCCCCTTTCCAACATCTCTCAGATGCACCCTCTTCTCTCCTCTTACACTGCCTGTCATCTCTCTGGTACAGGCCTTCAGTGCCTCACACCTGGACTACGGTAATAGCCTACGGATAGGTCTGCCTACCTCAAGTCTTTCCCCATTCTGTCCCCCATTCAGCCACTAAAGTGATTGTCCTAAAGCACAAGTCCAATCATGTCACCTCCCACACACACCTAGTGAACTCCAGTGGTTTCCTATTATCTTCAGGATTGAACACACATTCTTCTGTTTAGAATTCATAACCTAGTCCTTTCCCATCTCTCCAGTCTTCCTACACCTTGCTCCCCACCACATACTCTTCAATCCAGTAATACTGGCCCCCTTGCTACTCCAGGAACAAGACACTTGATCCTCTCAGCTGTAGGCATTTTCTCTGGTTACTCCCCATGCCTGGAATGCTCTCCCTCTTCATGCCCACTCACCAGCTTCCCAGGCTTCCTTTAAGTCTCCATTAAAATCTTGTCCCTTATAAGAAGCTTTTCCTAATGCCTCTTAATTCTTGTGCCTTGCCTCTGGTATTTCCTATTTTTCCTATATATGTTTGTTTGTTGTCTCCCCATTAGATTGTGAACTCCTTGAGGGCAGGGACAGTCTTTTTCCTCTTTTTATATCCTCAGTACTTAGCACAGTGCCCAGCAGGGAGTAGTAGTACTTAATAAATGTTTATTGATTGATATATCATTTTTTAAAAAATTGTAGGTAGGAACTATATTTTGTAGGTTTTATATAATGTAGATACTTATAACTGCCAACATTTACATGTAGTATTATTAAGATATGCAATGTGCTTTATATACTGGGGTAGGTTGGTAAACGTTTAACAATAGCGTTAGGGGAAAGGGAAATGCAGGCACACACAATTTTGAGTTTAATATGCCTTATTAAAACTTTCTTATATCTAGACAATCAACAAAACCAGTCAATCAGCTCCTCATTTCCAGGCATTATAAATTTCTGAGGTGTAATTGCTTATACTGAAAATTTAACAAGATGGTTCAGCGTATCTGTGTATATGTGTGTGTACATATAAATGCATGTTTATATATATTTACACATGTACACAATGTATGTGTTGCAAAGTATATACATATGTGCATATACTATGTAGTATTATAATGTGTGTATATACATATACACATACATATAAGTACACACATATATATGCATGTGTGTGTATATATAATTATGTGTGTGTGTATTCCAATAGATCTGCAATCTCATTAACATGGATATTCCACCTAGTGATGCATATTGCAAGGAATCCATCCTTCGTTTTGTGTAATTCTCATCTATATCCTCCTGTAAATTCAGAAAGTATGCTAAGAAACACTTTCTCCTTAGCCCCTACACCCTTAGCTCCATCCTCCCTAGTGTTCCTGCCCAGAAATATTCTTTGTATACGTACACAAACATATTGGTATATAGCTATGTGTACATAGATACTACATAGTGAAAATATGTATATGTATATATCATACACACATATATATGTATATGATATGTATATGTGTGTGATATATGTATATACAATGTATACACAATATATACGTCATGTACACACATATGCATGTATATGTAAGCAATACTATATAGTATATACAGTATTTGTATACAAACATACACGCAATGCATGTTATGCATTATACATGCACATATATGTATGTGTGTATGGTATATGTGTATTATACATGTACACAAATATACATACACACCAACACACACATACATACATGTGTGTGTATATATCATATAATCACATTTGAGTCTCACACTAGCCCTGTGAATAGGTGTTAGTATTACCCCTGTTTTACTGAGGACCTGAGGTCAAGTGATTTGCTAATAAAAGTTATACAGCTAAGTGTCTGAGGTAGAATCCAAATGCTGTTGCATTCATTTTATTCATTTCGTGAGCCAGAAATGGGCTGACAGGAAATAGAAGAATAATTGATCTGCCAAGAAGCATTTACTAAGGGCCACCATATGCCAAGTACCATACTCAGTGCTGGGGCTACATACAAAGAAAGGCAAAAATAGATCCTGCCTTCATGGAGTTCCCATTCTAATGGGGAAGATAAATGAAAACAACTCTATACCTACCAAATACATACAGTATAAATGAGAGATGGTCTCAGAAGATCACTAGCAAGATGGGGAGGGCAGGGACAGGAAAGGCTACTTGTGGAAAGTGGGACTTGAGCCAAGTCTTAAAGAAAGCCAGGGAAGCCAGGAGGTGCAGGTAAGGAGGAAGAGCAATCCAGATATGTGTGACATCCAGTGAAAAAGGCATGTCGTTTCAAGATGGAATGTCTTACGACAGGAGCATTAAGAATTTCAATGACATTGGATCATACATAGAAGGGAGTAGAGTATAAGAAGAATGGAAAGGTAAGAAGACAAGCTTGGCCTAAACAAATATAGAAATAAATGTGGAAACAAGAATGATTGAGTAAGAATAAAACTAAAATGGGAGAAACAGCAGAATGGAGAATTTGGGCTTAGGGGAAAGTTACCTTCTACTGGTTACCTAAAAAAACCCCAACAATATGGGGGTGGCTAGGTGGTGCAGTGAATAGAGCACCGGCCCTGGGGTCAGGAGGACCTGAGGTCAAATCCGACCTGGGACATTTAACACTTACTAGCCATGTGACCTTGGGCAAGTCACTTAACCCCAACTGCCCTGCCTTCCCCCTCCAAAAAGCAAAAAAACCCAAAAAACAAAAAAAAAACCCTACAATGTGGAGCAATATTTCTGGGCAGGAATACTGGGGAGGATGGATTTGAGGGTGTAGGGTCTGAGGACAGAGTGTTTTCTATCATTTTTCTAGATTTACAGGAGAATATGGATGAGAACTGCACAAGATGACAGATGGGTTAGTTGCAATATGCATTGCTGGAAGGAATATCCATGTTGATGAGATCACAGATCCACCGGAATATGCATGTATGTATGTATGTATACACACACTTATGTGTATGTATATGTATATATATTCACATATACATATATACATGTGTGTGTTTACACAGAATCACAGAATCTTAAAATTGAAAGGAGCTTCAATGGTCATCTTTTCCAAAACATGCCTGAACAAGAATCTCCTCTATATAATAAGTGTTCGTTCAGCCCTGCTTAGAGACCCTTCCAGTGAGGGGGAACCTACTATTTCCAAAAGTAATCCATCCCATTTTTTGGATAGCTCTAATTATTAGGATGTTTTCCCTAAGCAGGATCCAAAAAGATTCTAGACTGAGATCTAGAGGGGAGCTTTGAGGCCATCTATTCCAACTCTTTCATTTTACAGACAAGGAAATTTAAATGCAGAGTGGTGAAAGATGTTACATAGGATCACAGGACTTGTCTAAGGTCACACAGGTAGTAATATGGATCCACTGTTCAATACCAAATCCTCTAACTATAAATGCCATTGTATCATGTTGCCTATCTGTGGCAAAGACCCTCTTAAATAAACGTTTAGCACACTGCCTGGAACATAGTAGGTGCTTAGTAAATATTTATCTACTAAGTTCAGGGGCATGGGATCCCTACATAGAAATTGAACAAAGAACTGCATGGACTTTCTAACCCTAAGTCAGAGTAAAGTCTCTGATAATGAGACATCTGGTGAGCCAGAGATACAGCTGAATCTGAAAGAACTAGTTAATTTGAGAAATCTCATTTTAAAAAAATCCAAAAGAATTTAGAACCTAGGTGAGAAATTATCCTCTGAAGAAAAAAGCCCATTCCAACAAAGATTCAGAGAAATAGATGGACCTTTCTTTATGGGAAAAATAAAGAAAAACCAGAAAAGGTTTTTCCCTAGTCCTATGACTGAATGTGTGAAGTTCTGCTTTTCTTATAAAAAAGGCAAAAAGCCTCCAGGTTTAAAGCTGAAAGAGCATTGAAAAGTACTCACTTCTCCTCTATAGGTGAGAGACAGAAACACAGCTAAAAACTCCAGATAATGCTGGAAACAGAGAAGAACCACAATCTCATGCCCAGTAGAGCTGTACCTAGCAGTTGCCGAGCAACCACAGGATCAGCAAAGCAATATTGGGCATCTACCACATGAGAAAAGCAGAAAACTTCAATATATACCACACAAGAACCAATGGGACCGGGCTCAACAGAAGTCAGTCAACAATTAACATTTATTAAGTGCCTACTATATACATAACAGTTTGCCAGAAGACATTAGTGGACCCACTATGGTACTGGAGGCAAGAGTTGCCCCTGCATGTGCGTGTCCTGGCCACACACGTTCCTTGCATATATCCATTCTTCCCATTTGGGAGAAAGTGTACCCCAGATTTAGGAGAAGTTTTATTACTATTTTTCTTACTATGATAGTTCATTAAATATATTTTGAATTAAGTATGTCCTGTGGTTGCCTAGTAAATATAAACATACCACGAGGGGCTTGTGCTCAGATACCTATTAGTTGTGTGATCTTGGACAAATCATTTAGCCTTTATCAGCCTAAATTCCTTATCTGTAAAATGAGCATATTAATAGCTCAGGTCTCACTGGGTTACTGTGAAGATCAAATGAGATAATTTCTATAAAGCAGCTGATAAACCTTAAAACAATATATAAATGTTGGCTATGAAATAGAAGGGGCCCTATGTGTGAGGAGGCGCTGTCCTTGTGTGGCTCAGATGGAGGAGGCCAATAATGGGCTCTTCTAGCTCTTTTCCTCCCAGCTTTCCCCAAGAGAGATTTTCATTCCTGTCAGGAGGGGAAGCAGGAAATTGGAATAAGAGGCCACTTTGCTCTCCTCAAACAGAAGGAACTAGAATTTTATCTATTTGCTCCCTTAAATATTTTTAGTCCAGGGGAAATGATTGGGTTCAAGTTAACTTCTGTTCACTCTGTCTCATTATTACTGGGGAGAAGAGGAGACCCTAAGCTCCATATCCACGGCTTGAACCTTGTCCCACCAAATACCAGTTCTAAAATTAATATATGTAACAAGTAGCAAAGAAACCATTTATCCAAATCATAGCAAAAACAGAAATCAGAGAAACTGAATACAGGAAAATGTATACCAGAGAATACAGAGTGAAGAACTCCCACTGGGAACAAGATAACTCAGTTCAACTATGAGAGAATGTCCTTGAAGGACATTCACTGAAGGTGAAACTCCCTGAAGTCTCTGGTGTAGCAAAAGCAAGGACAGGGACATGATAGAGACCACCAGATCCTCTTGTCTTCCCAGTCCTTTCCTTCAGCATTCTAAAGTGGGGTTGGCTTCTTCCTTCTTCTCTCTAGAAGCCAGAAGCCAGAAATGACTGAAGCAACCTGGGCTTGAAGAAGACATAAACCTTGAAGAGTCCCAAAAAAGACTCTCTGAGAAATGAAGCTCTCTTATGCACTAAACAACTTTGCTCCACCCCTTACGTAGGGGAGGGTTTTCATTTCCACCAATAAGGAGAGAGTCCCATACCAAAGGCTAGGTGGATGAAGGATGGGGGGGGGGGGGGGTGCTGCCATTACCATCAGTACCACCATCATTATCATGAACCATGATTTTTCATGGACTCAGATCCACAGAGTACCTTAAACCTGGGGTTTCCTTGTCTAAGGGACCCAACTGTGGAGTTATGGGTGTCCCCAGGTACTAAAGGAATTAATATAAAATCTTATACTTGAGTTTAAAAAAAATCAACCCTAAAAGAAGGTTATTAAGAAAGAATAGCAAAATGGTAGTTCCTTTGAAAAAGATCTGTGGATTTTAATAGACTGCAGGCTTAACTTGAGTCAACAGTATAACTTGGGCAGGGAAAAAGGCTAACATTTTCTTTGGCCACCTTGAGGAAGAGTGCCTAGAACAAGTGAACTTAGAGTCCCACTGTGCTTTGCCATGGTCAGACCACACCTGGAGAACTGTGTTCCATTCTGGGTGCTACATGAGAACAGCATACCCTCAGGCATATTAACAAGCTGGAGATTGTCCAGGGGAGGGCAATTATCATGGTGACAGACCTCAAGAGCATGCCACCAGAAGCGATATTTAGCCTGGAAAAAGAAAAAAAAAAGTAGGGGGGAATATGAGAGCTGCTTTCAAGTATTTGAAAAGCATCACATGGAAAAGGGATTAGAATTGTCCTGCTTGGTCCCACAGGGCAAAACTAGGAGCAGTGGGTAGAAATTGCCAAGAGGTAGCTGTCAGCTCAATGTAAGAACTTTTTACCATTGAGAGCTCTCCAAAAGTGGCATGAGGCAGTTGGGTTCCCCTCTTTAGAAGTCTTCAAAAGGAGACTGAATACTCCCCTGTCACAGGTACTTAAAAGGGGTTCCAGGATAGTTTCAGGTAGGAGATGTTCTCTGAGGTCTCTTCTGATTCTGCGATTTTGTGAAAACTCAGACAGAGTCTTCTTTCTATCAATACTCAATTCATATTTGACTTGCTTGGTTCAGTCTTTGGACCCTAAATGCACTGACCCTCTGAGGCGTGCCTAGACAAGATGAGCAAAAATGATGCAAGGGTTAGAAAATGTGCTTCCTTCATCCACAAAGGAAAACTGTTAATTGTTCATTAGCAAGAAGGTATGCACTCTTAATGATTTCTTGAATCCTGGATTTTGTGCTGATTTTCTACAAGCTGGCCCTATTTCTTATGTGGCCTGTGGCAAATGTTTTTAAGATAACTTTTTTAATGTGATCTGGGACTAAAAAACAGTGTTTCTTGGGTAAGGCTGGCTTGTCTGACAAATGAACTAGCAACCTCATTAATGCTTTGCTTTAAGCGACTCAGTTAAGTGGGCCAGATAGCTAAGAAGAGAATAGAGAACTTATTTAGGAAGAGAAAAGGCTGATTTAAAATTCTATGTAGAGTCTATATAAAATTGCACACCATCTTGAAGTAGGTGAAGGGGAGACATAGAGAGAAAATTTGGAACTCAAAATTTTATGGAAATGAATATTGAAAACTAAAAATTAATTAATTAATTTAAAAAGAAAAAGAAAGAGTTGAGAGGAACCTCATGCTCCTGTTAGTCCTCTGGACAAATAAATTTATCATCTGCATTGGCTTTTTGAGTTCCTTACTTCACAACCCCTCTGCCTAGCCCAAAATCCCTCTCAGCTCTATAGCCTATGAGTTGACAGAGTGGGTAGTTCCTTGTGTTATAATTTGAGGGATTCTTTCCCAAATATCTCTCCTAACTGGCTTGAAATTAGATTATTAGAGATTTACTCCCATGCTCTTGGATCACAGATTTGAAGCTGGACCAGAAAAGGGAAGAATGCAACTAAAAAGGCATGAAGAAGTGTGGCAAGAACAAACTAGGCTGGCTACCATTTGGCAAAGGGTCAGCTTTGCCAGAGCCTCAAGTCCTTCTGAAGGTTCCTAAGGTCATGGGGATCCAGGCTAGGATGCCCTAACAGTGTGGCACCAGCATAAGATACAAATGAGTGCCCACTGATGAGCTGTCATGGTTAGTCCAGTAGTGGTTTTAGTGTTGGTCTTCAAAACCTGGATTCAAACCCCAGCGTTTTATACAAACTCCAATTTGGAACCCTGGGTTCAAAATTTCACAATGCCCCTACCTGCTTTGTGACTCTGGGTAAGTCCTTGACCTCCCTGACCCTGAGTTTTTTCATCTGTGAAATAGGTATAATAATCATAACTTTCTCAGTTTTGTAGTAAGGGTCAAATGAGATAAGGAAAGTACTTTGTAAACCTCAGCTGTATAAATGTAAGCAATTATTATCTAAGTAGAAGGGTCCATTCTAATTAGCATGACTATACTCTTACAACTCTCTCTTGAAAAAACTAAATCACTAAATGATCATAGTAATCTGGTAAATGATAAACCCAAAGATCCAAGCTTTTGGAATAAAAATTCATTATTTTTCAAAAACTGCTGGGAAAACTGGAAAACAGTACAGTAGAAACTAAGTATAGACCAATTATCTCACACCATATACCACGATAAAGTCAAAATAGGTACATGATTTACATAGAAAGGCTGACACCATAAACAAATTAAGAGAGCACAGAATAGTTTATTTGCCAGATTTATGGATAAGGGAAGAATTTTGGACTAAAGACTATATAAAGAGCATTACAAAATGTAAAACAGATCATTTTGATTACATAAAATTAAAAAGGTTTTGCACAAACAAAACCAATGAAACCAAAATTATAAGGAAAGAAGAAAATTGGGGGAAATTTTTTACAAGTAGCTCTGATAAAGGCCTCATTTCTCAAATGTATAGAGAACCGAGTGAAATTTATAAAAATATAACATTCCCCAATTGTTAAACGGTCAAAGGACATGAGCAGGCAGTTTTCAGACAAAGAAATCAAAGCTATCTGTAGTCATATGAAAAAATGCTATAAATCACTCATGATAAGAGAAATGCAAGTTAAAACAACAAATTAAAAAATGCAGGTAGGGGCATTGTGCAAGTTAAAACAGCACTTCACACATATCAAAGTAGCTAATATGACAATATAATTGTAATGTAATATTATCGTGCTTTAAGAAACGACAAGCAGGATGGTTTCAGAAAAATCTGGACTTTATGAGAACTGATACATAGTGAAGTGACCAAAACCAGGAAAACATTATATACAGTAACAGCAATATTGTTCGATGAAGAAGTGTGAATGACTTAGCTGTTCTCAGCAATACAATGAACCAAGACAATCCCAAAGATGTAATGATGAGGCAGACTATCCACCTCCAGAGAAATAATTGATTTTGTTTGAATACAGAGTGAAACACACTATTTTTCACTTTCTTTCATTTTTTTTCTTTTATTCAATTTTTCTCATATAAAATGACTAATACAGAAATGTTTTACATGATTGTACATGTATAACCTATATCTGATTGCTTACTGTCTCAGGGAGGGGAAGGGAAGGGAGGGATCGAATTTAGATCTTAAAATTTAAATAAAATTTTTTTTCTTCAAATATTAAAAAAAAAACCCTTTTTGTTTCAGGGAGCATGGCCCACCATTTGTCCCACTTCTATTGTCCCCATGGGGGCTCACTTATCCAGATACTTTCAGATAAAATAAGCTTTTTACAGGAGAGGACTATTTGGTCACATGTGTGTGCCTGGCTCCCTCTCCCTCTGTCATGCACTTATTTCCGTCACATGTGGAGGTTTGTGAGTAGTCATGGTTCAGAAAAATACCCCAAGGGATGTCCTACTCAGTTGAGAATTGACAGGAAACAATAAATGCAGAGAATATGCTCTCTAGGCACTAACTTTCCATTTTAATTAGGCAGATCTTATGAGAAAAGGATTGTTTGGATTTTTATAAGACACTTAGTCAAGAAATGCCACCTGTCTTAAATATCCCTGGAGAAGATGAGTCAGAGCTGATGTGCGCTTCATCTTTTTTTTAATAAAAACAGTGTATATGGGTCTTCTGAATGTCTGCATTGGAAAACAATACAGGAATAGACAAAAACCAAAAAAGAATCTATTAGGTAACTTCTATGTGCCAGGCACCATGTTATATGTTAGGAATATAAACACAAAGGAAAAGGAGTTTTGTTTTGTTTTTTTTCCCTCCAAGGAACTTATATACTAATAGAGAGAGAACACACATATAGAGGAGGAGGGGACTGGGGGGAGAGGCAGGGAAGAGAGTTTTGGTCTGAAGACAGTCAAAGGGATGGTGAGTGGATCCATAAAGTGGTCAATTGTCATGTCCTTTCTAGGAGTAGCAGCATTATTGCTTTAATTACAGTTTCCAGAGCAAGAAGTAAAAAGCAGATGCTGTCTGAGGATGAGGGAGAAAGTGAGCCCCTGCAGAGCAGATGGCAAGATGCCCAGGCAGGCCTTGGTCTCCTAGTGGATGGCTGGATAGAGATGCAGTTATTAAAATGATCAAGCAGCCCCTTCCCATCAGAGTGACCCAGAAAAGAGAAAGTCTCTTCCCAAGGATATCTGTTTATTTGGTCATTAATAAAACATAACAAACCTGTTCATTTTCATTACTGAACAACTAGTATGTGCTCAGCTAGGTGCTGGAGAGGAGGGAGCGAGAAAAGTTCCAGGAGTCCTTAATTTAAGAATAAGTACTCTGGAAGAATACTATCCCCTTCCTGATGGATAAATAATGGACTCAGGATGTAGAATAAGATAGACATTTTTGGACATGGACAAGTTATCAATAGCCAAATAGAAAAATGGTGCATGTCACTAATAATTAGAGAAATACAAATTAAACCAACTGCACTCCTACCTTATACCCATCAGATTGGCCAAGCTGACCAAAAAAGGGGAGAGAGACAAATGTTATAAGGGAAGAGGGAAAACAAGCACATGGATATAGTCTTGGTGGAACTGTGAAATAAATGGCCCACCCATTCTGAAAAGGAATTTGGAACAATGCCCAAAGAGTTATTGAATAGTTCATCCTCTTTGACCCAGAAATCCCACTACTAGGCCTAAAAGAGATCAAAGAAAGGGGAAAAGGTCTATATGTCTCAAAGTATTTATAGCAGTTCTTTTTGCAGTGGCAAACACTTTGAAGTCAGGGATGTGCCTAACGATACGGGAATAGCTAAATAAATTACATCAATGTAATGGAATACCATCATGTAACAGGAAATGTTGAAGTGGAAGGCTTTAGGGATATCTGGAAAGACTTGTACCAACTGATGCAAAGTCAAATGACCAAAACCAGGAAAACAATGTATAATATGATAATAGCAGTATAGAAATGATGATGAAAAATGCTACCTTTCCACCTTCTGACAGAGAAGTGACAGACTAAATATGCAGAATGAGACACTTATTTTTTCCTCAATACTTTGAATAGACTGGCCCTCTTAGATTTATCACAGGATCATAGATTTAGCACTGGAAGGGACCTTGGAGATCTTTTGGTCCAATCCACAAATTTTATAGATTAGGACACTTAGACCCACAGAGATTAAGTATCTTGGCCAAGGTCACAAAGGAAGAAAATGATAGAGCCTGGATTTGAGCCAAGGTCCTCTGTTTCACAAATCTAGCATCCTTTCCACCATAATACAGTGCTTCCCATTTCCGTGACTTAGTTTGAATTCATAGCCATCTAAGCAAGTAGGAATATGCTTCTTTCTCCACTCCCCTTTCCCCACTCTCCAAGTCAGTTGATATTATCATTAAAAAAACAGAATGTAACAATAATATAAAATAATTGTTAAGGAGTTTTTGGTTCAACCCTAGAAAAATGTAGTCACACATGATGAAGTTTTCATGTGAAAACAAAATGAGCCTAGCCAGGAGTTTTGTTTTTTTTTTGTAAAAGGACCCCTGTGGAAGCCTATGGACCACTTCTCAGAGTAATGTTTGTAGATGCATAAAAGAATTGAGGTGGAAAGAGATGCGTACATTAAGCATTTATTAAATGTTCCCCCCCAACTTTCATTCATTTACTCACTGGTGGGCCCCAAAAGCCAGAAGGAAAACCTGCCTCTACAGGTATACAGACTGTCTGTATGCAGACAAGTCCACACACCTAAACTATCCCACGTAGGGTACCAATTCGCCTTGCACCTCTGGATAATTGATCAAGGTCCCAGTTATAAAAAAGAAACCCCAAATCAGCCTTACAACTTCATCCCTGGTAACCACCTTTTCAAGGATATACACTTGCACTCCATATGACCTGAATTGCTTTACCCAGTTGCCCCTGTCAGCCTGAAAGTTTGGTTAAAAGAGGCAAACAGGCTAGGTGGTATATAAATTCTTATTATTTGTTCCCTTAAAGCTAGCTAATACATGTATACGTGGAGTCAGATTTTTAATTCTGATTGATAAAAGAATGACAAGCCTTATATATGTTTTAAAGCAAGTCCAACGCAGGATGTATGTGTCCCTCAGATTTATGATCTCCATATGTGTTTAATCATAGCATGAGAAAGGAATTTTCTTAATTGAATAGGTTATAAATACAGTAAGATAAGAGAGTTGACAAAGCGTCAATTGAAAATACAACCCAGGATATCTGTGTTTCCTTTACCATTAATGTGACATAACAGAGTATATGTCCGTAAAATATTAAGATAAGACAAGTCCCATTATTCAAGATAGTGTCTTGGGTTAAGGTGCCTCATTCTTAATGGCCATAAACAGAGGAATGCTCTTAGCTTCATCTGGTCTTGTAGTTGTTGACACAGGAAAAGGCATTCTCTGGGTTTACTCAGAGAACAAAGAAGGAGATGTCTGTTTGGCCGAGGTACTTCCTCTGGTTGCTTAGTTCAGGCTTTAGCCCTTATTGGGGTTCAAATGATCTTAAAGGATCATCACCCCTCAGCCTGGACCTTGAAATCTCAGAAAAGTTACCACTTACCCTAAAGTTCCTTTCACATTCTTCCTTGACAGCTGGGTGGAACAGTGAATAGAATGCTGATCTTGGGGTCAAGGAGACCTGTTCAAGTCCTGTGACCCTGGGCAAGTTATTTAATCTGTCTCAGTTTCCTCACCTGTAAAGTGGGGATAGTAGTAGCATATCCTTCACAGGACTGTTGTGAGGATCAAGTGAGCTAACATATGGAAAGCATTGTGCAAACCTTAAAACACAAGTGTCAGCAATTATCATCTCCCCTTCAGGACAGATGAACTGCTACAAGATGTTTCTATAAAGGGTCAAGCATTTATAAACATCTTGTATAAACAATGCATCATATCATTTTCAATATGTAGTACAATCCGAAGCAGTCTCGGTGGCACCTACTACTATGTGGCTATGGAAAGTTATCTGCTGACTCAGTATCCCATCGTTTCCAGTTCTGCTTATCAGTCAGTGTTGAGAGGTGTCACCCAGTCCCCCGATACTGGTCAAGTAGCCAAGTCATCCCCTACCTGCAAACTGTCACTTTCTTGCACCTTAGGGAGGAACTGAGATGCAAGGGGTCAATCTCTTCTGCTGAGGGAGACCTATCTGAATTGTCTTCAAGTTACCTATAAAAGCTGTTCCCACCTTGAATCCATCCCTGATCTTCAGTGTCATCCTGTCAATGCATTATTACCCCGACTACTCAAAATCAACTCCTTTTAATTCTTTGTCCTAAGTTTTGCCTTGTTAATCAGGATGAAACCCTAAATGAAGTATTTTCCTTTCAACATGACCATTAGCAAGTGATTTAACCTTTCTTTTCCTCACCCACAAAACTTGTGTTGATACCTATAGTACTTGTTTTATGGGGTTATTACAAAATAATGAAATGATACACCAGTATAAATATTGATTATTGCTAAAATAGGCTGCACTGTTTCCAGCCCAAATCTAGCTTGTGTAAAACTTGAGGGCAGCCTATGGTCTTTCAGGGCAGCTAGGTGGTGCATTGGAGAGAGTGCCTGGAATCAGGAAGACCAGAATTAAAATCCCAACTTCAGATGCTAGATGGATGGCCCTAGGCAACTCACTTAACCCTCATTGACTCAGCTTTCTCATCTGTAAAATGAACTGGAAAAGGAAATGGCCAACTATTCTAGTATCTCTGCCAAGAAAGCCCCAAATGGAGTCACGAAGAGTTGGGAACAACTGAACAACAAAAGTAATTTTTTTTTCAGTGTTTCTGTATCACATTCCTTTCACAGAGATTACATTGTAAAGGGTGTTCTGCACTCAGAGGAATGTGGGATATTGGCAGTGACATCAAGATTTGGGGCAAAGGTCGGGGAACTCTTAGTGGGATGAGAGATATCTCCTATTTATCTCCTCTCTTTTTCTCCTTCTTCCCCTCAATATAAAAAGGCAGCACATGGAGTTGAAGAGAGCTCTAGATTTGAGGTCGGGGAATTGGGTTTGCATCCGGGCTTTGCTGTTTTATTACCTACATGATTTCTAGGCTTGTGTTTCCTCACTGGGAGAATCGAGGAGATTGGATCTCTAAGAGTGCAACCTGGGGGAATGAACACCAATGTAGGGTGAAGGACCTGGGTCTAAATCCCAGCTCTGATAGTTAAACTAGCTGTGTAACCTGGAGTATGCTACTTAAACCAATCTGCCCCTCAGTCTCCTCATCTGTATAATAAAGGGGTTTTACTACAAGGCCTCTGAGGGTCCCTCTCACTCTAAATGTAACATTCTGTGACAGCTTTCAGTACTAAGTTCTGTGGGTCATTACCCCCTGGAGAGTTATTTCTAAATTGAGCTTACCATGTTTTTCTGCAATCTAAGGGAGTATTTTTGGAATAAAAAAAAGTTTAACATATGGAATCTGACCCCTAATTTGTGTGAAACTGAGCTTTACCTAACAATATCAGAGATGTGATTATACTACAAGTGGAGGGATAATATTTAGGGCCACATGGAGTCTTAAACATGACTTAATACAATCTACTCAATTTTCTGAGGAGTAGGCCTAGAGGAAGTGAGGAAGCCCCATAGGCAGCAGAGCCGAAGGTTAATCTTGCTTGCTAGTCTGACTTCAAACCTTTTTACTAAACCCTATCTTGTAAGTGCTGGCTGGTGAAAAAAAAACCAAACCAAACCACTCCTCAGCTGCTCAGATCAATCCCACTAGCCCTTGGAGGTCACGTTCTCCTACCGCTTTCCTCCACTTGGAGACTGATCGATGTACAGCCTGCAGCCAATGCCGTTGGGGTACCAGCACTTAAGTGTTGGGTCCCTGAGCCACACTAGGAAGCTGCTGCTGTTAACCTGCCCGTGCTGGTAGGAGCCACTGAGGAGACTTTTCAGAGCACTTAGATGCAATTTCTGTGTCTCAAACACCACTGGTGAGACCTGCTGTATCCTCCTCACTCCATTTGTGGTTCTTTCAAAGGCTTTGCAATTTTCTCATAAGTACTTTTTAAAAATCTCTTTAGAAGCAGTGTTTCTTCTCTCCCTCCTCCTCTTTTTTTTTTATTTTTTTTGGTACCATAAACCCCATCAGCAGTCTGGTGAAGCCTATGAACTCCCTTCTCAGAATGTTTTTAATACATAAAATAAAAAACAGGATTACAAAGGAAACCATTTATACTGAAATATAATACTCAATATAGTTTAAATGTAGTTTCACAGTTCACAGACCCCAGCTTAAGACTTCTGATCTAGAGTTTCTGGCAAACATCTTGAGGGGTAGGTAGGAAAATTATGAATATGGAGAAATAATGAAGATGCTTTACACACAGTCATCTTTATGTCTCTCTTCCAAACATGTAAAATAGTTTCTTCACTTGATGCTACCTTTTAAATAGGAATTATACCAGGATTAGGGACAACAAATTTTCTATAGATTGGTATTGGGGCAGGAGGAAGATGGCTTGGAAAAATGAGCAGTAGCAGAGGAAGCTAAAATTATAGATACTCTAAAAAACAATAGCTTCTGCCTCATCCATTTTGACTACAGCAGCTATTAAGAAAGAACAATTTATTTCACACCACTCCTGGGCAGAGGTCTTTATGGGTAGTAAGCTCTACTGAAGTGAGGCAAACAAATGGACTGATAGGAACAGAATGAGAAGCATGAAAGAGAAAAGCAAGGACCCTAGATAATTCAGAATTTATAAATCCCTGAGTCAATCAATCAATTAAAATTTATTAAGCATCTACTATATTCCAAGCATCGTGCTAAGCACTGGGGCTACAAAAAGAGGCAAGAGATGATCCCTGCTCTTCAGGAGCCTAGAATCTAATGGAAAATGCAAATACACACACACACACACACACACACACATATATATATAATATGTCCATATTATATATATATATATATATATATATATATACATATATATACATATATATATAAGTTATATACAGGATAAATAGAAAACAATTATCAGAGAGAAGGTTCTAGAATTGCAGAAGGCTTCCTGTAGGTAGGATTTTGGTTGTAACTTAAAGAAAACCAGAGAGGTCAATAGGCAAAGATTAGGAGGAAGAACATTCCAGGCATGGGGGATGGCCAGAGTATTCCTGGAGCCAAGAAATAGAATGTCTTGATCATGACACAGCCAGAAGTCCAGTGTCACTGGATTGAAGAGAATGTGTTGGAGAGTAAAGTGTAAGATTGGAAAGGTAGGAGTAGGCTAGGTTATCAAGGGCTTTGAATTCCAGATCATTTTGTATTTGCTATCATAGGCAATACGAAATCACTGAAATTTATTGAGTAGGGGGATTGACATGATCAGATCTGCAAAATCAAGACTTCAAAAAGCATGTACCATATCTCTATAATGATTCCCATATTTACTTACCCAGCTGTAACCTTTCTCCTAACTTTGTCTCACATTTCAAAATGTCTGTTGGACATCTTAAATTGGGTATCCTGCAGGCATCATAGACTCAATACTGGGCCATCTCCAATCATCCTGATCTCTATCTGGTCACTGGACCTAGAAGGCTCCAGAACAGTGGTTCGCAACATTCCTAATGCCGCGACTCTTTAATACAGTTCCTCACATTGTGGTGACCCCCAACCATAAAATTATTTTCGCTGCTGCTTCATAACTGTAATTTTGCTACTGTTATGAATCGTAATGTAAATATCTGATATGCAGGGTGTATTTTCATTGTTATAAATTGAACATAACCCACAGGTTGAGAACTGCTGCTCCAGATGATAAAGTGAGGTTGGTGACTTTGTACAGTCTCTCCTCACTCAAATTCAATCCATTTGCAAGTCATGGCATCATCTTCCTGATGCCATGATCCTCAAGAATGAAAGCCAAACTACGCAAAACTCAATAGGTCCAAAAGTGAACTCATTCTCTCCCCTCTTCCCCTTCCCTATTGTGGTCAAGGGTGCCACCGTCCTCCCATGCACCCAGATTTACAACAAAGGTGCCATTCTCAACTCTTCCCTCTCAAATTTTTTGCTCAGCCCAGTCCTTTCCACCTGTGTATTCTCTCATATATACTCCCTTTCTCTCCTCCAATGCTCAGAATGCTGGTATGACCCTCATCCCCTCACACCTGTATTCTTGCAACAGTCTTCTAGTTGTCCTCCCTCCTTGAAGCCTCCCCACTCCAGTCTACCCTCTACTCAGGAGACAAGATTGACCTTCCTAAAACACAGGTCTGACCCCATCATTCCCTCCTCCCCCACATGATAGATCCCAGTAACTCCATATCAATTCCTGGATCAAATATAAAATCCTCTTTTTGGCTATCATGGTTCTTCATAACCTGGCCCTCCCCTAAGTTTCCAGTGTTCTTACACCTTTCTTTCTCCTACTCTGCCAACCATTAACACTGCCTTTCTTGCTGCTTTCCCTCATCTCCCACCTCCAGGCATTTTCACCATCTATTCCCCCATGTCTGAATTCTCTCCCTTTTCATCTCCATCTCCTTGCCTCCCTGGCTTTCCTCAAGTCCCAGGTAAAACCCCGTCTTCTACAAGAAGCCCTTCCCAATCCTCAATGCTAGTTTCTTCTGCTATTTCCAATTTGTCCCGCGTACCTCTTGTTCGTACATACTTGTCTGCATGCTGTCTCTCCCGTTAGACTGAGGTCCTTGGCAACAGGAACTGGTTTTTGTTTCTTGCCTTTTTTTGTATTCCCCGTACTTGTTGCAGTGGCTAGCACCCAAAGGTGCTTAATAAATATTTGTTGACTCTCCACCATTTTTAAATTATGTAATCTTTCTTTTAATATGTGCCAGCATAAAGACTTCCCATGTATAAAAGATATCACATTGCTCACCTTCTCATGGGTTGGGGGAGGGGTGGGAAGAAGAGAATTTGGAACTCAAAGCTTTAAAAAATCAATGTTAAAATTTTTCACACATAATTGGGAAAAATTTTGATGATGTAAATAAAAGCATATTAAGAAAAAAATTAAGTACCAGCATAAAGGCACCATTGTACCAATTCAGACACACTGTAGGGGAGAGAGAGTAGGGAAGGTATAATTAGATCTCTTTCTGGAAAAAGAACACCCACACTGTTTACATGTAAATTATAAAGAAACATACTTCACAAAACTACAATTCCCACTTGTATTCTAAAGTCCTTTAAACCAAAAGGTACAAAAGGCAGAAAACAGATAAATTTATTCATTTTCTGGTCTTTTGGCAACTGGAAATATCAACTAGGAGTTCTTAAGTTCACTTCAGCCCCTCTTAGGACCAAAGCCCTGGACACAAGTGGCATTAAATGCAAGAGAGTAGGTCACTTAAACATTGAGACATTAAGTGTGCTGGTCATTAGTCACTTCATGCCTGTGTCCGATGTGGCAGCCACCATTATAAAGTTGCTGTGTTAACTACCACAAATGTCAGCAAATTGGGACAGGTGTAGGGTAGGAAGTAGAGGGGTTTTGGAAGGCAAGAAAAGCTAAAGAAATCTCCACTTTCCTATATACTTAAGGTTCTATGGCTTTGCTGGGCCACCTGGAAATTCTGTCCTCACTCTTAGAAGCTAAAGTAAACAAAATCTGAACCTCCAATATCAGAAATGTCAGTCTCCATCCTTTATTAGGGCAATCACTAAATAAGTTCTATATAAACCGAAATTAATATACAAAGGAAAACACACAATGCCAGTAACGTCATGGAAGGAAATAACATTGCCCTGAGAATCTGAATAGTAACAGTTCTGCACTAACAGCAAGACTTTGGGAAGAATTACTTAATCTACTTGGATCTGTTTCATCTTCTGCAAAATAAAGCGGTTTGGGTAAATGAGCTCTCTTTCGCTCCAAAATTCAATGAATTTATGAAACATAAACCCAAAAAATGTAGCTTAAATTAAATGGTGGTTTGCAATGATCATACCAGCATCATAGTGACTTGATTTGAGGGTGGGGAAAACCCAGACCACTGACTTCACTGACTGTAGAGAACTGGTAAGGAAATTTTTTTTATACTAAACTCCCTCTACTAATGCAGATCAGCAACTGACCTACAGCTACACCTGCTTTTCCCAATTCTGAAGTTCAAAGTAGCAACTAAGCTAATACCACAGAGAAGCTAATATTTTAGGATTAATGCCCAGTTTTCACACTGTTGGTATCCTGTGGCTGACTGTAGGTGTAATGTACACCACCTTCTGGTTGGTTTGTAGAAAAACAATTACATTTGTTGGGAGAAATGGACAGAAGCTCTTTGCATTCTGGGCAGTAACTAAAGATTGAGTTTAGGGATTCTGTTCTAACTGGTTCTGCCAAAGCTCCCCTGCTCTATCACCTCAAAAAGCAAGATAAATGCCAAGTAAAGTAAAACTAAAATGGTGGGGGAGGGTAGTGGGAAGAGAGAAAAGCCTACAGGAAAAAAAAATGGTAAAAAACTAAACAAATAAAAAAGTCATAATACATGAGAAATACTAACAGGTAAAAGAATTCTAAGAAAAATCTCAGAGTAATTATACAGAAGGAAGGAAGAGAGGGAGGGAGGGAGGGAGGGAGGAAGGAAGGAAGGAAAGGAGGGAGGAAGGAAGGAAGGAAGGAAGGAAGGAAGGAAAGGAGGGAAGGAGGAAGGAAGGAGAGAATTTGTTTAGCACCTACTATGTGCTAGACAGTGTTAAAAAAAAAAAACCTTCACAAATATCTCATTTGATCCTCATGACAACCCTAGGATGTGGTTGCTCTTATTATCCCCACGTTACAGTTGAGGAAACTGAGGCAGACAAATATTTAAATGGCTTGCATAGGGTCACACAACTAGTAACTAAGGCTGCATTTGAACTTGGGTCTTCCTGACTCCAAGTCGAGGAGTCTGTCTACTTTGCTACCTGGTGGCCTCTAAGCAGAGCTCCTAAGATTTAAAAAAGAGAACTGATAGCTTGGATCAAAGGTGGAGAATTTTAATGAAGTAGTGGATATTTTTTAAAAAAAGAAATAGCAGAGAATGCAAAAATGAAGTAATGCAATGAGAAACATAAGCACAAAGTCAAGAGAATGAAATTGTCATTATTACAACACTTGAAATCTCCACAAAAGCAAATGACTTTGAAAATTAAAAAAAAAAGTATGTCTCTCCTTAGCCACCAAAAAAAAAATCCTGTAAAACAAGAGAATTACCTATATGAATCCATCCAGAACCACTGACCATCCCTTACCAATTATAATTACTCTATAACAAAATATTTTGCCTTTAAACAATTTCCTCTGCTCACTAAGCATACCTAGCATATACCACTAACTACAATGAAACTTTATAAGGGGCCCTTAGACTTTTAAATTAGAAAGCTGCATCTCAGTCTTCCCAGGATCCTGGGCCTTGACTCCAACATGATCATTCTTAACCTTATTCTCCACGTGCACCCCCTGCTTTCACCTGCACTAGCTCCCAACTTCCCTCTTCTTACCTAGGTTTGGAGTCAGCCCCTCAGTGAAACTATAAGCTAACTGCAATCCAGCCTCCCAAGGCAGCAGCTTTGGGCTGTATTAGTGAATATTCTGTATACCTCTTCCCCCAGCATACACTCTCCAACCCCTAACCCTGTGACCATCAAGCACTTCCCAGGTGGTTACTACCAGTGAGAACCCCACCTCTACCATGAGATGGCATGGATGGATGGATTAGAACAGATAGCAAACCTCATTACATGATTTTTTTTCCCCAAGAGGTACCATATTTCCCAGCCACTTGGTTTCATAAAATAACTGTTATAAGGATATCTCCTCTCTCACCTAATATATCCCATCAATTGCCAAATCTTATCATTTCTGCCTTTACAGGTCACTTTATTAACACGGCTACCACCCTAATTCAGCAGTTCTACAGCAAAAGTCTCTCAATTAGTCTCCCTATTCTAAGCTTCTCCTCACTCCAATTCAGCTGCCAAAGTGAATTTTATAAAACTGACCATACTCACTCTGTGACTCAAATGTCAGCGGCTCTCTATTAGCTTTAAAATTTTAAATTATTAACATATAATAAAATTAATGTATCACAAAATAATGAAATTATTAATAAAGTTATATAGTATTTCATTTCTTTTTTATTTGTTTTATGTAAATTAGATAACGTAACTTTCTTTTAAGTAGGAATGATTTCCGTTTCACTTTGTATTACTAGGCCCTAGCACAGTGCCTGGTATACGATAAATCCTTACTGATCAATTTATATTATTAGTACAACAGTATATGTACATAACTTACAAATAAACACATTTAATGTGACATACATGCTCATAAATTATTAATAGGAGTGTGTGACCAAAAAAATTTGGAGACTACTGGACTAGGATAGTGCTCTCCAAAGTTTTTCATCGTATAAACTAAGATACTATTGTGGGTGCCTGAGTAAGATTAGGTTACAACTTCACTGAGAGATTAATGCCTGGAAAAGAATGTTGGGAGGTGAAAGAGTTGGGGAGTGTTGGGTTGTAATGGGTGAAGGATAGGTGAAGTTGAGCTGGAAATGAGATCCATGACTGCCTATGTGGGGAGTGCATGTGACTGTCTGATCATTGATCACTGGGTTCTAGCCACAACCCCCAACCCAAACTTTCGAGACCAATGGATTAGAGGACACCCAACAAAAAGGTTTTGACTCAGGAGATTTTTGAGAAGTTGCTGTCGGCCTGGAGCCAAAGCACCTTCAGCAAGCTGATTAGAATGCTATGGGTATTGTTTTGAAGAAATTTCAGAGATATTCAACAACATTCTTCTAGAAACCTGTTTCAGTGTTTAACAACCTATAGCCAAGATTTCCCCATATTTATTCTATATTCATGATACTGATGAGTAATTATATATTCATCTCTTTATACTAGAATAAACGACCAAATTTCTACAATCATTTTATTGGTTATATAAGAGTCCCCACTAATATTTACATAGTGCAAAAAAGCTGTTATTACTCCAAAATGATTAACAGAACAGTTATCCTTAATATAGCAAATAACCAAATTTTTTTTAAAAACCTTCATGTTCTAATTCATACTAAATTTGCTAACTTTATACCAGAGCATAATAAGTTTAAAGACATTAAATTATAGATAAACGTGGCATTTCATTAGGAACTATTTAAAATAAAAGAACACACTATTACACACAACATATGAACACTCTGAAGGTGAGATGTGCCAACACTAAGTTTTCAGGAGTTGGGGTTCAAATTTCAAGTTAAACAGACATTTTGGTAGTTTCTGTGGTGTGTGGCTGGGTTGAAAACCCTATAATTTTTCATTATGGCTTCACTCTGCTTGTTGAGGGGAAAAAAAGGAAAAGGAAGGGTTTGTTTGTAAATAAATCTCTATTTCATTGCAATTTTTAAAAAAATCGTTAAAATCTGGTCCATATTTTAAACAGATTAAGCTAATATTCTGATGAGTTGGCACAACTTATAGTAAATACTTAAAATGACAGTTTTTAAAGCAAACAGCAGCTTTTCAAACAGTAATACTCTGTATACATATATTTAAAGCAACATTGTATTAAATTTAAATTTTATGTTAAAGAAATTAACTCAATCGTGTATAGCTCATCACCCATTTGCACGTAACGTTTCCCACTCCTCCCCGATCCCACCCCAGTTTATGTTAAGAAATCAAACAAGTGCATTATTCTGACATGAACAGTTTCTGAATATTTAATTAACAAACTACATGAATTACCTTTTGACTAAATTTCTTTCCCAAGTATTGGAGGCACATAAAATACCTTTTCTGTAAAAATGACCTCCAATCAGCTCCTTTAAAAACTGTCCTTCCAACTATATCATCACATTATTTTCCCTATATTTAGCCAAAAGAAATATATTACAGGATTTACAAATGGCTTAAACAAAAAATTAAAACTAATATGAACATTTGTTTTATGGGTAGTTATCTTCACAGCAAACAAAGCTAAGGTAGCAAGAAAATCTGTTTTGGGGAGTGTAATAACCCACATAGTAAATCATATACCTATATATTGAAATAGAAATATAACATTTCAAATAATTAATCCCAACAAAATAACCTATCCAAAAATTAGAAAAAAGCTATGCTTTGAGCATCGACAGAATCTTACTTTCACTATCATGAATTTTCTTCCTTGTTCTCCAAACTTCCCCCCCGAAACTCCTAATTTTTGGATACTAGACAACCTTCTCCACATACTATAGTTATTACAATTATAACATTATTATAATTTATCAAAAGGAAACAAGTCCTAAGCACATTATTAATACTTAAGCATACTCTCTCAGAACAGTAGCACGTCCTTTGCCAAATTTTGGTTTAGCCTCTAGAGGTGACCTGTCTCCCATTATAAAAAGGCCATGGTCCCTTGGGGTGTGTTGGCAGAATGGGCACCAAAACTGTGAGAGGATCTATTGCACACATTATAGAACACTTCTGAAATCTATAGCAAAATTACAAGTAATTGGTGGTCTGAGGATTACCCGAACTTTTCCTGTATACAAAGTCAAAAAACTTTAAAATGACAATTTAAGTTCAGAAAAGATATATAAAATATAAGAAACCATTGTAGTATTATCTCAAGATCAAGAGTTATCTGAATCACTGACACTGACTAATCAAAGGAAATATACATCAAGGAAAGTACTAAAATCTTTAAATTCACTTTTTTGAGGGGAGGAGAGATTGTCAGTAGTTCAAAACCTCTATCATTTCCTATATTGGCTAATATTTCTATATGTGAAGAGACAGTAAGATCTGCCATATAACTGTCCATGATTACAATTTCAGAGGCATCATTCCTTACACACTGCATTCTTAAAATGCCCATTACTTAGTGCCTAGGAAGTCTATACTGGGGAACAAAAGAAAAAGACAATATGTTGTGTTCCCACTTCATACAATAACAAGGTTAAAAAACCATCAATATTTTCTAGACATCTATGTCTCTCAATTATGAGTATTTTCTATAATCCACAAATTTTCTGTGGGTCTCAAACACTCATTAGCATCTCAAAAAAGGCTAATATTAATCATTAACCCTAGAATGTTCCAAGAACTAAAATGCCAACACTGCAAAATACCAAAACTAATACAGTAGTTCCAATGAGTTAAATAAATATTCTGCCCAATTCTCCTCTTCTGGCTCTGTGAGGCACAACCTGCCAGGTAGAAGTGTGGCAAGGAGAGAACTCTATCTCTTCCCGTCCCTAGATTTCATGTTTGAACCAGTCTTATTGCCTAGGTAGTGAGAGCTGGTGAGCAAAAAGTTGATTTGGTTTTATATAAGAGGTGGAGACGGGATGGTCTGATCCTCCTACCATCACGAACCTGAAATGGTTCATGAGAGCCTGGTAAGTGTCTGACTGGAGGTGGAGAATTGAGCTCAGTAAGCATAACTCCTCAAAGCAGGTAGTTTCTGTGCACACATTGCTAAAGATGGGCAGTGACATGAATTTTTTTTTAGGTGATCAAGGAGTAAATATACAGTACATACAACTGCTCACTCTGAATCATCATCAGGCAGATTCCACTACAACTCTGCCAGCTTCCTCTCTTCTTCTATACTTGCTCTTCTGAGCTTTAAGTCACCAGGATGCCTGCTGCAGTTCTGTGGATGCCTTGTCTCTCCTCTACGTTAGTAGCTACAGTCTTCCTTCTTTATTATGCAGGAGATATAGCACTAGGCTAGTGCAACCGACATGCAAAGGTTTCATTCTACACAAGATCTTATGTGCCAAACTAGACCCTCAACTCAAGAGGGTCAAGATCCCAAAACATGCAAGATAACATCAACATCTACCAATATCCAAGCTTTGCCTTTGAATACTTTACACTGAGTACTTCATATACAGTTACACTTAACTATTAAATATTTACCTGTCAAAACATGCCAAATTTTGTATAATATAGATCATGTACAACAGCATTCCTGAGGTAAGTGAGTAAAAAACAAATATCAGAATGAGGGTGATCATGGTTTACCTTTCCATAATTGTAGAAAATCAGTATTAGCTGTGATGAGCACAGACTATCATTGGTCACCATGGTTTAAGTCTCCTCCTCTATCATAAAAGTTTTAGAGGTATTATTTTATCCCATTATACTCTGCATCTTTCTAAATGGATGAGTAGTCTTTGAAATATGCTTCCAAAGGTCACATAACAGCTTCATCAAACTTAGCACGAAACACTTCTGGTACTAGTCACCCTTTTCCTTTCCATGAGGTGAGTTGTTTTGTTTTGATGCATTATCCCCACTTTCTTTATAGCAGCCAGAAAAGTCCCCTCACCCTGCCCCCTGCTTTCATTAGAACAACATGGGCAGAGAAATTAAAATCACAGTGGGATACTCGGAATGAAAATGCCGGTAAATTGTTGTTGAGTTTAAAATTTGTATCTTCTGCTTTCAAAATATGAGTCTAAGTAGGCAATTTAAAATTATTTCCCTTAAAACTGATCTTTTAACATTAGTTTCTATCACAGAAAAAGCTAGAACTTATCTGCCAAAATTTTCATAGAGAGCTCTTAGAAATACACTTTGATGTTAATTAAAAGCTAAGCTACAGATCATAATGAAATAAGTAACAAAGACAACTACAAAAATATTTCTGTTGGGAATTAAATACACTTATTAAACATTTAACAGTGCAAAATGTTGAGATGAAGCATAAAAGGTAATGGCTGCAACCCTTACAGTTAATTTTATGTGTGTATATATATATATATGTACATATATATACATACATACATATATATATATATATATATATATACACATACACATACACATGTTTTTTTAAATTTCCTGAGTTATGCATTTTTATGTTGTAATAGGATCAGAATGCTCTTTATTGAGAGAACTACAGCTGTTGGGTTTCTCTTGGACACTGCTTGCTTGCTTATCAGCTGTCCAATCCTCACTATCAGTTACTGGGTCTGTCTGCTCGGGAACCTCTATCTCCTCTTCTCCACTTTGTTCTGTATTGTCTTCCTCTGCTCCATTAAGGGTTTTCCCAAGCTGAAGGGTTTCCATAGTTCTCTGGGTTTCTGAGACCCATGATTCAATTCTACTGTTGAGCTGTACCTCTACAGATATGGGTTCATGGGGGTAATCTTCATCATCATCATCATCTTCATCCTCTTCTTCCTCAAGCATCCCCGGTACTAGAGTACTTGTGGTGCTGGTGATAGAAGAATTCAAAATATCTCGACAGCTCCCATCCAAAGACCCCGTCTCTGTACTCTGCTGCGATGCCCACTCTAGGTCATCCGGTTTCACTTCTTCTTTGTCACTCACTGTACATTTCCCAGGGTTTGTAGTCGAGGCAGTGCTGCTGGTAGCCACTGGGGGTAGCTGCTTATTAACAGGAACCTTGTCATTTGGAATTTTATTGGATGTTTCAGGCGCAATGACTTTATATGAAGCATCTCTCTCATTTTCAGATGTTTCCAGTCCATCTGAAGTTTCCACCATGTTTCTCCAATTTGTTTCTATAAGTAGCAAAACAGATATTTTCATCAGGAAGTTATTTCAAAATGTGCCAACCTTCTAGAATGCTCAGTAAACAATAGGAACTGAACAAATTAGGGGTTGTGTTGGCTCATAATGCAGAAATCAAGAATTTTAGATTTTGGTCCAACCTATACCCAGAAGAAATTCCCACTATAAGACACCCATCAAATGGTTATCCAATCTCTGCTTAAAGAGCTCCAAAGAAAAAGTCACCACCAAGATAGCCCTTTCCACTTTGGGGCAGCTCTAATTGGGAGAAAATTTTTTCCTAAGAGTCTAAATTGGCCTCTGCAATAACACCCACTCCTCCTAGTTCTTCCTTCTGGGGTCAAAAAGAACAAGTTTGATCCCTCTGTACCATAGTCTTTCACATATATGCACATAGCTATCACATCCCCTCAGTGGGTTCTCTTTCTCAGCCTAAACATCCTAGGCTCCTTCAACTAATTTCCATGTGATGGGGACTGAAGGCCTCTCCCTATCCTGGCTCTCCTCCTCTGCATGATACCCAGTTTATCAGTTTCCTTCTTAAAATGTAGGGTGCAGAACTGAACACAACAATCCTGATATAGTATTATCACCACAAAATATAATAGGCTTATCATCTCCTTATTCCTAGAAGCTTTGCTTACGCAAAGCTTAAGCTATTGTTGCCATGATGACAAGGTGCCATCAGCTTTTTTGGCCGCCACATTTCACTACTGACTCATCTTGACCATGTCTCCCCATCTTTTATTTGTGAAGTTGATTTCTGAATCCAATTCCCTACTGAATTTCATTTTTTTAGATTCAGAGCAATGTTCTAAATATGTTGAAATTTATCTAGGTCCTGTCTTCTGGTATGCTAGCTATCCTTCTCAGCTTTGTATCACCTAAAATTTTGGTAAGCTTGCCATTTGAACTTTTATCCAATCAACTGATATAAATGTTCCAACACCCAAGGAAAAGTCAAGGCCCCAGAGCACTCTGCTGGCAAAGTTCTGTCAAGCCAACCTGGAACCTTTAATGACCATTCTGGGTGTCTGGTGATTTCAGGAGTTCTGAATTCACCAAGCTGTATTATTGTCCAGCTAACATCTCCTCACCTTTTCCGTAAGAGAAATACAAAAGACTTTATGCTTTACTAGAATCTAGGCAAAAATTTGTTACAAAGTTGGGCTTTTATTGAGAAATGGAAAGTGTTGGGGCAACTAGGTGGCACAGCAAATAGAGCACTGGCCCTGGAATCAGGAGGACCTGAGTTCAAATCCAGCCTCAGACACTTAACACTTACTAGCTGTGTGACTTTGGGCAGGTCACTTAACCCCAACTGCCCTGCCTTCCCGATTCTAAAAAGCGAAAGAAAAAAAAAGCAAAAGAAAAGGGAAGTGCTTTCAGTTGTAGTAGTGACAGTGGTACAAAAAAAAAAAGAAAAGAAAGAAAATACAATCAATGAAACCCTTAAAACAGAAGAAAGCAGAGGAAAGTTCAGAAGAGGACATACACAGGAAGAACAGCATTTGTACTATTAACAATGTTAAAGCTGATGCATACCTCAAAAAAAACCCTGAACATCGTAGATTCACAGCTTCGTAACAATTCTCTTTTTTTCTTGACTTTCTTTGTATATGGAAATATTTATGTCTGTTGATAACTAAAAGTGAAATAACAGTCTCCCAATCTACCAGGTTAGAAACCCTATCAACAAAAGGAAATAAGACAGTCCTGTTCTCGATGAAGCCATGCTGGCTCCTTTAAATATCCTCAAATCCATAATTCCACCAATCTGGTTTACTCCTGTTACTGATGCAGGTCTCTTACAAGGCTTTACAAGTTGCTACGGCCAAAATTTTTTTTAAATCATAATCTCGTGGCCCACCTCCTAAGAAATGTGTTTCTCTGCACTTAGCTAAGCTCATCCCCTGAGCAAATGCAGATCTGAATAGGATGTAAAGTTTGCTGTTGAGCCAATGCTTAAGGCCACCCTAACTTGGGGCCTGCCAGAGAAGGTACTTCATGAAGAGCCTTCGAGAACCCAGGATCCCCTGTACACCATGATGACACCTTGTGGTAAGACTTCAGTGGAGAGACCATAATCACAAGTGGAAAAAAAAAAAGAATTTCACACTTAATTAGAAATTAATTTAATCTCATGCCATAAAACCAATACAGACATTAGAATAATATCATCACAGAATTCTAGAATTAGAGGGATAATCTCATTGTCTACATAAAAAACTGAGAGCCTGCAAAATTAAGTGCCTTAATTTTAATTAATATAATTATTTATAACTCACTAGTTGCTAAACCAAGACTAGAAACTATGACTTCTGGTTCCAAATAAAATGTTATTTCTCTTAGCTAAATAAATGAATGAATTTTTGCATTATGCTTGTCTACCATAAGGCTCAACAAGTAATTCTAGAGCAGAGAAAATAAATGAGATCAAGACAAAGAGTAACAGAAGGTCATTGTTGGAGGGGACCTCAAAGACACATCTAATACAACTCACACCTGAACAAAAATTTTGCAACATACCTGAAAAAAGGTCAACTGGCTTTTACCTAAAGCTCTCTAGTAAGAGGGAACCCTAGGGGTGGCTGAGTGGCATAGTGGATACAGTGAAGGTCCAGAGTGAGGAGAACCTGAGTTCAATCCAGCCTCAACTTCTTACTTAGTTGTGTGACCCTAGGCAAGTCACTTAACCCAAATTGCCTTAAAAAAAATTTAAAAATGTAAAAAAGGGAACCCACTCCTTTCCTAAGTAGCTCATTCTACTTTAGAAAGTATAATTGATAGTAAATTTTTCCTTAAATCAAGTCTAAAACTAAGCTCTTTCCAATTTTCATCTACTGCTTCCAGTTTTGTCCACTGAGACCAAGAAGAACAAGCCTAATTTCTTGTACATGATAGCCCTATAAGTACCAGAAAACAGGTATCACATACCCCTCCAAGTCTTCTCTTCTTCAGGATAACTGTATTCAGATAAATTACTTTTTACTCAAAGGGAGTCAGTACAGTAAGGCAGACAAAACAACAGGAAGCAGGAGACTGGGCTCTGACATTTTCTCTGACATCTTTAGAGAATTATTAATCCTTACTTTGCAAATGAGATAGTCTGAGGGATTAGTATTTCAGTTTCCTCATCTGTAAAATAGGACCTAAGAATTCCTGCCTTACCTACCTCATGGAGGTTTTGAGATGATCAAATGAGAAAATATATGTAAAAATTACTTGGAAAATAGAAAGCTCTAAATAAATACATGATTAACATTATACAGAAATATTTGCCAAGAAAGGAGCAATTTGTCTAATGATAAAGAAAAAAATCCATGAATTATGGGTGAGCAAATGTCAAGATAGACTTAGCGAAATAAAACAACAAAATAATGGTATGCGTTTGAATAGCACTTTAGAGTATTTTATATACATTCCTCATTTGATCCTTACAATAATCCTTACAAGGTAAATTGCATAGATTATCCCTGATCTACAGCTGAGAAAATAAGTAGAGAGTGCTGAGAGAACCTGTCCATAGTTCTACAGCTGGTAGAGCCAGAATCTGGACACAGGTCTTTTAACTAAAAAACCCAGTCTTCTTGCTACTACTATATCACAGTTGCTAAATAACACCATTAAAAAAGAGAAAAACACACTTAGGAACGAACTCCCTATTTGATTATATGTCAGTCGCAGCCACAGGTAAGAGATGAATTCTTAACCAAGTAAAAGAGAGGCAATTACAAAACACAAAATCTGATTGCCTCAAATTGAAAAGGAGAGAGTAAGAGAAGATTATTAATGAGTAAGGTCTCAAAGGAGAGAGGAAGGGATGGGATCAAAGGCTCTGCAAGAAAGATGGAAGAAGAAGGAAGGAAGGAAAAAGAAGAAAACCTTTATCAAGTTCACAGGATTACTGATGTGGGTTTTTTGTCTGATGTTCTTACAGGTTCATGCCACCTTTTCATCTTTTTTTAAGATGCCCTTTGAAAACATGAGTTCATCAGAGGATTACCTAGGTAATCATACTGGTTTCTTTAGATGCCTGATCCTTCTTATTCATCTTGACAGTAAATGATTGTTTTCAAAATGTTTCTGTCTTTCAGGGTTTTCCTAGTCATCTTGAGGCACATTTTTTCCTTAAAGTCTCGATGGGACTGTTATCCTCTTCTGAATTCTTTTGAAATATGCCTTCCTAACGTCTAGCTTAAGCGAATGAGAACGTCCAGTGTCTGTCAAGACTAAAGGTCAATGGCACACAGGCCACACCCCTCAAATTTCAGTTTAAGGCCCTCATTAGGTGAGCAAACACCTTGCTAAACATCCTCTTCGCATCCGAGAAAGGCGCTTATCTTCTGCCAGAAGCCCGTCTCTCTGGTATCTTAAGCCTGGACCAGAAAACCAAACCCTGCTCACCACTATCCCTTCAGCCAGCTATTCACTTCTCATTTCTGTCTCCTCGAAAGGTTTTAGTATTTAAAAAATTGGACACTACACAGTCACGGACACAACGTATGGGTGAAGACTAACTTCAACAGCCTGGGCTCCTCTCAGCAATGTAAGGTTATAAGAAAACTCTAAGAGACTCATGATTGAAGGAGACATCCACATCCAGAGAAAGAGATGTGGGGTCTGAAAGCAGACTGAAACAAACTACTTGCTGTGCTTCTTTTTCTTGTTTTGTTTTGCTTCCTCTTTCCCACTGATCATTTCATCAGTTATAATCCTTCTTTACAACCTGACTAATGATTAATGTGAAGATATCTGTAGATCCTATATTAGAGTGCATGCCGCCATGATGGGGGGGCGGGGAGGAGACAGAAGGGGAGAAAATCTGAAACTGAAGGGACTGTGGAATTGAATGTTATAAACTAAAAGTAAATAAACCAATTTAATTTTTAAAAAAGAAAAAAAAGAAAAACTGGACATTATAAGAATGGAAATAAAATATCTCAGGGAGGAAAACCTTCTTCCTTTACTATTTAAGTCAAAAGCTATCAAGAGGAACCTAGGAAAGTGGAAAGAGTCAGTAAACTAAGGTTGGTTGACCATTCATTCTATGGGTTTAGGGAACGTCTGTCATTTCTTATCTGAAAATGAGCCCTAATTGTCTCCCAAACTGGAAACCAGAAATTGGCAAACAATCTAAATGGAACAGACTTTAATAAGGAAAGACATAAGGTATTTACTTCTAGCTGAATTAAAAGATATGATACAATGTTGAAACAAAAATGGTGCCCACCATTCAGGTGACCCCTAGAAAGATAAAGCTATATTGTTCCTGAATATGTTTATAGTGTTTTATAGTTTAAGAAGAATGTTTCCATAGATTGATTTTACTAAAGAACAGAATTAACCTTAACAATCAGTTAGTGATCATGATTCAGAAAAACAGGAAAAATCTATGATGGTCAGAGTAAAGAGCTGTCTTCATTCAAGGGAAATTCAAGAAATCAGAGCAAGACCTCAGACAACCTAGGGTTTCAATGCAGTGGTGGTAGCCTGGTGAGCCATGCTTACAAATGGGAAAACTAGGAAGACAGGCTACATTGTCTCCCAGGATAGAATGCAAGTTCTGGGCGTAGAGATGGTTGTCTTTGTATCCTCAGTGCCTAACAAGGTGCCTAACACACACTAAGTGCTTACTAAAGGCATGCTGATTGACTAAAACGCTTTCCTGATCTGCCTCCTGCCTGTCTTATTTATATCACACCCTTCTACATATGCTACTTTCCAGTCAAACAACCTTACTGGCTATTCCTTGAACTCGTCATTTTAGCACCTGTCTCTGTGCCTTTCCCTAATATGACTCTTATGCCTGGAAGTTCCCCCTCATCTCCAGTCTTAGCATCCCTAGTTTCCTTCACAGTTCAGCTCAATTACCAATTGCTATCTACAGTGTTTCCTAAGTGCTCCTCCTCTGTTGTAGTGCTTCCTTCCTCTTCAAATCATCTTGTGTTTATTTAAGTGTAGGCATAGTGTACCACTCCCCAATCCCAGCCCAGGAACAGGAAAATTCCTTTTAAGTTAAGTTCACTCAGAAAGTAACTATATTCTAACACCTTGGGCAGAGGAGAAAAAGGAAAGTAGTGGTATATCCGGAGTGGCCGAGAAGCAGGGAAGCAGAACTGATGATCACACTAACTCCAGGGCAGACTATGGAAATTAAGGACAAGAGAGACAGAGTAGCAGCTGGCAATGCAGTCAGAAGTCCAGATCTGTTTGGGCCCTTCACTCAAACCACTATTCAGTCAGCATCCACTATGTGTTTAGCACTGTTACTAGGCACTGTGGAGGAGAGGAAACAACATCTCTGCCTCCAAAGAGTTACAAGTTAATAGGGAAGACAAAACAAACATACATGAAACAAGTAACAACAATTTAAAGTGTCAGTAAGTGCAATGAGAAGCAGCATGGCACAGTGGACAGATAACTGGTTTTGAGCTCATAAGACCTGAGCTATTCTCTTGCCTCTAACACGTCCTAGCTGTACGAATATGAGCAAGTCATTTGGCCTCTAACTGTCCCAGGCATTGTTCTAAAACTATTCCTGATCTGCATCAATGGAAGAATTTCCACACAGGGAATTCTTTGCACCAATAAAATCTTAAGCAATGGTCTCTCTTGTCCCCCAAAACATAAGTAAGAGTGGCTAATACATGAGAGTCAGAGAAGACAGTGGTGGGGCTAGAATAAGATAAAGTGAGATTTGAGCTAGGCCTTGAAGGATCAATTGATAAATAAATGAAGGGAAACACCAGCAAAGACAGGAATGCATGTTTTGTGTGAGTGCGATAACAATGATTTTTTTTCAAGTTTACTTTCATCTCTCAGGGGCCTATCATTCCTTGTGGTCTTTGGAGTGTTCTCCTTTGTACTCTTCCCATCTGTTATGTCCGAGATATACAAAACAAGGGCGTCCTACAATTCTGGCTGCTAGAAGGGCAGAATATAATTTTCTACCCAACACCCAATGGTTCCCATTACTTACCAGGCTTTTTTGCCCAAAGCAACACATCTTAAATTGTTATTTTCCTTTCTCCTCAAATGGGCTGGTCAGGCCTTGCAGTTTTTTTCCCCCAGAAATCTGACATTTTTTTAATGCAAAAGGGTTTAATGTCATCTACAAACCTAGAAATTTTACTACATAAAATATTCCAGATCACTTGTGAAAATGCTAAATAAAATCTGCTTAGTGCTATCTTTGGGAGACCCAAGGTTTTATACATTCCCTATTTAGCTTATTCCTACATTTAAGCCAGCTTCTATCCTTGACATCACAATTCCTATCATATTGTACCTTAAAAATAAAAGTAATTTAAGACAGGGTAAAAGATTTTTAAAACTAAATAAATCATATCCATTGGTTCCTCCTGGACCATATGCTTACTTACTCCCAATAACTGCTCTGGGTAGATAACTTCAGACCCAATTTTCACTTGCAGAAGCCATGATGATTTTCTTTTAATATAGAGACTCTTGTAGCAAACTGGTGAAGCCTATAGACCTTCTAATTTCATAAGAATGTCTTTTAAAATATATAAAAGAAAATAAGATCACAAAAGAAACCAATTACATTGAAATAAAATCACAATAATATTTTTAAAAACAAATTCATAAATCCCAGATTAAGAACGCCTGCTCTTAAAGGTTATGTATATTAAAGTGATCCTGTTCTTAATTTTGGATTCTAGCACCTTGGCATATGCATGTATGATCTTCTGAGGTAACCTATTCCATTTTCATATAGTTCTTAACTGGTAGAAAATTTCTCCTTACATCAGAATTGCAATATTTATGTAATTTGTATACACTGCTCCCAATAACGTGCTTTGCAGTCAAGAAGAACAAGTCAAATTCTACTTACATATTATAGTTCTTCAGGAACTTGAAGGCAATTACCATATCTCCTGAGCTACTATTAACAACTCTTTCAAAGAATTAATTTAGTCTTCGCTATCATTTTTATCCCTGAGTACAGCTTTTGTACTGTCATCAAAAAGTGATTCCTGGTTCTCCAGCTGGCGGGCAGTCTGAATTTCTAGTGCTAACTCCTGTAAGATGCCTGTTCACTTTTTCTTGGAACACATTTATTCTGGAATTCCAGTAAGGACTTTTTACTCTCTAAACTTCCCAGGGGTAATTTTTTTTTGTAGTAACTTTCCATTTTTTTCCCCTAAAGAATGTTCATGTTTTATCGTATTTCCTTTTTCATGAATTAAAGCAATTTGGGGGGCGGAGCGAAGATGGTGGCGTAGCAGCAGCAACATATCGCAGCTCTCACATAGCCACCCCAAAAAACCCATAAAATAGGACTCTAAACCAATCCTAGAACTCCAAAACGCACACAAAGATACTTCCCACTAAAGTCAGC
>CM053589.1:24738797-24760448 GCA_028646515.1 Pseudochirops corinnae | reverse complement strand
GGGGGGGGGGGGGAAGGGTGGGGAGAAAATCTGAAACTCAAGTGATTGTGGAACTGAATCTTGTAAATAAAAAAAAAAAAAAAAGAATCATGTGTGACCATGAAAGAAATTCAATCATTCTTTTATTCTACTCCTATGAGTTCTTTTATGGTTGTCTGACTTCATGTTTACTCTGCATCTGTTAGTCAACATTTGACATTTTTCTAATCTAAGCAAGAATAATTTGACAATGGCATTAGGAAAAGGAAGAAAAGACAATACTGTTCAAATAAATACCTAAGTTCCTAAAATATAAAGTGAGAAGTTTTCAAGTATAAGCTGCAATATTTGTAACATATAAAATTAGGTTCAGGAGGCTCTTCTTCCATTTTGGAAAGTAATCATTCCATATGTTACTTACTAATGGTTCCCAGGAAACCACACTTAGCAGACACAGGTGCTGATGACAGCACAATGGTCAATTCCTTAAGTTTACCAAAAAAATCAGCTTTGTGTAGAAAGCATTTTTCATAGGGGATGGCAGAGTTTGTCTCAAAGGTTGATACAAAGCACACAATAGCAAAAGGATTTCATGGAAAATCCAAAATAATACTAAAAGTAACATACTGACAAGATATCCCAGGCATCCAGATCAACAAAGTTTTAAACAAAGAATAAATTCATTGTTAAATGATTTCTATGTGAAATACATTTTGATATCTGATGAAATAGGTAAATCCTTTAACTTGATGAAACTGTTCATTAAAAATAATTTTTCAAATATTTCCGCAAGATACTGAAAAAAATTTATGAATTAAAGGCAAATTTTATTTAAAGCTTAATGAAAACACAATTCCATACTCATTATATTATTGTATATGCACACACAGTAACAATATAATAATGTTTAAACTTAGGAGTCCCATGAGGATACCGCACTCTACAAAATAATGGAGTCACTTGGTTCATTGTAACTCTTCATATAAACTATTACCAAACCTCATTTAATAAGGCACTATAGGACCTTCCCCTTATAACAAAAAAAAATATCTAAGGTCTTACTCTCTAAATCTTTTGCTGTGGATTTTGGTAATTGCTGAAGACGCCATTGGACTGCCTATCCCTGAGCTGGCAGGAGAGCCCTGTGACACAGGTGTCATGCAGTATGGAGAATTCTGACTTGCTGGAGAGAGTGACGTATCACTAGGCATACTTAGTCCAGTATCTGAAATTTAAAAAAAAATTAGTTTAAAATCTTTCCAAACTCTTAAAAAGTTCTTTTAAAAAATTTAGTATGGCAGATGTTTTCCTCTTCAAAACAGCTAGAAATCTTTGCAATACATTAATATTTTTTAGATTACAAAAAAGGAAACATTAATTTTATACTATTAAAATTTAAAATTTTTCTATTTCTATTTAAATATTTTTTAAAACTCTTGAATGGCTTTAAATTAAGTTATGTAGAAAGAGTGAAGGCATGGATGTTAAACTCTAAAATATAACTACCTAGATAATTTACCTCTAAGAACCAAAGATGTTAAATCCCTCAGCCACTGACTTTCTTCCTATACTTTACTATTTCCAAGCCTTTGCTTTGTGCTGCTTTCAAACACTTATTCCTCCCATCTGCTCCTCAGATTTTAGTCTACTTTATTTGATTTAAAGACTTAAATTCTATAAAACAGAACAAAGCACCAATATAGCCATATAATAATAAAAACTATGAACAAAAATATGCTTCAACAAATACTGTCTCCTTCAGTTTGTGTTCTTTTGCAATTACTCTACATACTCAATCATCTCACATATTATTTGAATTCTACTCTGCACCATTTCCCATTCTTTTTCTACCTCTCCAAACACTTGCCTCATTTGACAGAGCAAAGCTTCATCTCAATCCTTCTCTTCCGGTTGGTTGTTCTCTTTACTGAGACCTTCACATTGCTAAGCCACACCTTCTTCATGCTGCCACTTTTCTCTTAACAACTAACCCTAACAGAAAATGCTATTTAATCCTCCATCCCTCCGTCTCCCGTTGGCTGCCCTTTACCTGCTTCAATACTCGCTATTTTACAGAGAGCCGTCAAACACTACTCTTTCCAGGCCCTTTCTTTCCAGATCTCGTGAATAAGATATCACATGGGAAAAAATTTTATAAATCATAAAGAATTACAGAAAGCTAAGTTACTATTGTTACCTTAGGTAGTCGATCATTCATTTCTATGACCAACTTAATGGCTTTTCTTTCAAAAGACAGTTTTCCACTTTGAGTGAAGCACCTCCTTCAGTCACTTCTCCTTCACCAACCCCAACCTGACTTCATTTCCCCCCCCAGATTTAGTTCTTGATATCTTGCTATATTTATATAAGCCCTTAGGATCTTAGCTTCTACTAACAAATATGATCTAATCTACTCTATAAAACAGTACCTCTTGCTCTCTAGAACAGTACCAGAACATTTTTCTGGATCATGAATGGGCAAACTAACGCCTGCAGGTCCAATCCAACCCACTACCTGTTTTTGTGCAGCCCAAATACTAAGAATAGTTTTTATATTTTAAAATAAAATTATATTTGCTTTTCGCTCTGTTAACAGTTGCTCAATAGTAGCAATCATCTGACTAGTCTTCTCCTTCAAGTGACTGTTTAATTCATTTTTTAAACTCCCAAATTGGAACTGTGCAACTTGAAGTCTAACGCATGCTTTATTTCTAACTAGTTACATTTGAAAATGTAAAAACTGTTCTTAGCTCATGGGCTGTTAAAAAAAAAAATGGCTGGTCAGCTTTGGTCCACAGGCTGTAGTTTGTTGACCCTTGTTCTAGCTGACTGGGTATCACATCTAGCTAATCAGAGCAAAAAGAAATTTCCTATATTCTTCACTATACTTCCACTGACCAGTTCTTCGATTCCTTTTTTTCTTTTTAAACAAATAAATCAAACTGATGTCTTTTTTTTACATAAGTAATTTGCAGGTATATTCCTCCACCTCTACTTCTACCATTTAAGAATCAAATCCTCCCTTGTAATAAGGAAAAACAACGAATCAAAACCAACATGATACAGTGACCTCGTCTGGTCATGTCGAAACAACATTCTGCCCTGAAAATTCCACACCTCTTTAGTGAGAGGACAGAATTATTTTTCATTAACTGTTCTCTGGGACCATTTTTTTTTCCAGTTACTCAAAGTTCAGTTTCCTTTTAGTAATCTCTTCATTTACATTACTGCGGACAGTCAAAACTGTTATTCTAGCTCTGTTTCTTTCACTCTATATTAGTACATGTAAATCTTCCCATGTTTCTCTGAATTCTTCATATTCATAATTTTTGGTGGGAACAGATCTATAATTTCATTAGTGTAGGGAACTTCCAATGAGGCAACTCCTACCAACGCAACAACTTGGGCCCTTCTCTGCCTCTTACAATTATAGTGAGTTGCCTGAAACACTGAGAGGTTAGGCGGACTAGACAGGAAGACAAAGGACCTCGACTCACATCCTCTTGACTCAATTGCCAGCTCTCCTGCCTCTCATTTCTAACTACATGGTAATATTCCATTATATTCATATAACAGCTTTTTCAGTCATTCCCTAGTTACTGGACACTCACTTTGTTTCCAGTTCTTTGCTAACACAAAAAGTGTTGTTATGGACATCCTGTTTGATCTCTGTTGAAAATTTCTGATTTTTATCTCTTTAGCATCTGAACAAAGTAGTAACTTTTCTCATGTAACTCTATTATGTAATTAGTTACAGAGGGTACGATAATATTAGTAACTTTTCTCATGTAATTCTGAATTGTTTTACAAAGTAGTCATACCAATTCACAATTCCACCTTGCGATACTGATTCCATTTTTGTCACTTTTGCTAACCTGCAGAGTGAGTTAAGCAGAGTGAGTTAAAAACTTGGACTTCTTTTAATTTGCATTTATCTTTTTATTAGTGATTAAATCATATTTTCACATGGATGTTGATAATCTGCAATTCTATTTATTCATATTCTTTGATCATTTATCCACCAGGCAATGGCTTTTGGTCTTACATGTTTGTGTCAATTCTTATTTCTTTGAATATTAGATTTTTTTATCAGTGAAAAATGATCCAAAATTCTCCTCCACACCCAACAAACTAAATAGTTTTCCTTATTTTGATTTTGCATTTACAAAAGTTTTTCAATTTGATTTTAATTTAATGTAATTGAAATTATTTATCTTGTCTTTCATGGCTATCTCTATCCCTTGTTTGGTTAAAAATTCTTTCATTGAAAATATAGCTCCTTCAGTTCTTATGATTTTTTTTAATGCTGTGACTTGGATATTATGCAGGCCAAGTTCCAGTTTGGACATTATTGTATTATATGGTGTTCCACTGTTTCTTACAGTACCACCAACTAGATGGTTCCCTAGACTAGTGCTTCTTAAACTGTGGGTCGCTATCCACAGTTTAAGAAGCATTGAAGGGGTCGTGAGTGGAAAAGTTTAAGAAATCCTGCCCTAGACTAAATCTGAATTGATTCACCCTTATCCTCACTAAGTCAAATGTCAAAATTACGCCGCACCTGCTCCAAGGGAAGCTACATAAATCTGTCCTTGACTTCCCACTCCAACCACAAAAGTAGGGCCTCCTAAAATTCTAACTAAAGTTATTGCCTCTTCAGCAGCTTCTTTACTTCTATCTAAAAAGTTACTATCAAATATCGAGTATGCTTTGATCTTGTCAATTCTGCATCAAAACTCTAATTCATCTTAACCATTTTTCAAATAAATTTCAAACTCTTGACAAAGCTGAACTTCAAGCTATTATGTCACCAGCTTACTACAGCTAAAGGTCTTCATGTTCTGCTAGTCATATGTATCCATCTACATCCCAACCAAACTGACCCAGTCATTCCCTATTTACTGCTCTTATGTTATAATTTATTACCAAAAACTACCCTCCAGCGGTCACAAGTCTAACAGCTTTCAATCATTTAAAGCATTTCTCCCATCTGTCTTTTGAAATTGTACCTTTCCTTCAAAGGCTCCCCATTCACCTGGAGCCCATCAAAGGACGCTAGAAGATAGAAGTTATTGAGCTGGTGGAATAGTTCTTTTCCCAATGACTCCAGCTTAAAATCTGCTCATTTGGAGCAGTGTGTCACCAATTAAGGGAAACCCTTACTCGAATAGTCTGAGTCTGACTATCACTTGCACAGAGCTATCAAGTAAAAGAGAAGCCCACCAAGACTTACGATGTTCCTTGACACCAGGTCCTAAGGTTCATTTGCACTCTAGGATCACTGGGTCTTTCCATTCACACTGTTGTTTATCCTTCTGATGTGCTGTCTCCCCCAATTGGAATGTAAATTCTTAGAGAACAGAGATTTTTTTCTGTTTGTATTCTCAACACTTAGCTCAATGACGGACACACAGTCATCACTCAATAAGTGTTTTCCACTTCACTACAAGACCTAGCACAAATGCAACTTAGTTTATGAAGTTTTCACTAAAGCTACGATCTTTCTCCTTCCCATCTAGCATAGCTCTTTATATCTCTTATACGATGGTCACAAATGACTAAAATGGAAATATGTTTTGCATGATTGCACATGTATAACCTATATCAAACTGCTTACTTTTGCAGGGAGGGAGAAGGGGAGGGAAAGGAGAGAATTTGGAACTCAAAATTTTAAAAAACAAAAGTTAAAAAATTTTACATGCAATTGGGAAAAAATAAAATGTTATTAGAGAAAAATAAATATACTATGTCACATATTTATGTGTATGTTTTCTTACCATACTGGACTGTAAGGAGCAGGAACCAGGTCTTACTTATCTCTGTAGCTCACATAATGCCTCATAAAGAGGTGCTGAATAAATCAAAGTTCACTTAACCTGAAAAATCTTTCCTAAAAGCAAAGCACTCTAGCGGTGTGTCAAATATCGATTAAAGCTCCACTGCTGTTCAGCCCTTCAGCTGTGTCCAACTCCTCGTACTCCACAGACTTGTCCATGGGATTTTCTTGACAAAGATACTGCAGTGGTTCACCGTTTCCTTCTCCAATATGTCCTTATTTTACAGTTGAGGACATGAGGCAAAAAGGAGTTAAAGTGACCTGCCCAGGGTCACACAGCTAGTAAGTGTTTAAGGACAGATCAGGTCTTCCTGATTCCAAACCCAATGTTAAATCCACTCTACCACCATCTCCATTAGAATTATTACAAAATATACTATAAGATATAAAATATATTATACATAAACACAAATAAATAGTAAATAATGTAGAGATCAAATAACTATAAACATTAAGCACCTAATAAGAAAGTTGTGTGTTATAGTAGAAAAAGCACTGGACTTAAGAGTCAGGAGACGCTGGTTTGAATACTACTCTCATACTTATTAGTATTATAACACTTAACATCTTCAAGTTTCAGTATCTTGATTTTTAAAATGAAAATAATATGTGTACTAACCTACACTACAGGGCTATTACAGAGGAAAGTACTTGATCAACCTATTTAAAGTACTTTGTCAAAGTGCTACATAAACCTGAATTATCTGAGTTATGCACAAAACATACACAAGTATGTATTAAGCACACAAAACAGTAAACTATTTTCCCTCCCCCTCACTCATAGATTAGTAGTGTAAGTACACACACAAAAGTTAAAACAGGGTTATCTTTGTCCAAAAAATCTTGGTCCCAACCCTGTATGGTATCTAACACCTTCCACAGCCTGTATAAGAGGTAGAAACAGTAACCTGATCTCTATACAATTTCAGTGGCAGAAAAGATGATTGTAATTTAGGATACTCAGAAAGGAGATCATGGAAGAGACATTCTACTCAGTCTATATTGGCAATAGTTCTTAAAATATCTAAGTATATTGCATACTTGTGTATTTTATATACTAACTTCTTTTCATTTCAAGCCATGTCTTCTGCAGTGTGGGAGACAGGATAGTTTATGTCCTACAGTTTGTAGTAATCTATATGGAAAATAATGGCCCTTATTTATTTACTATTACCAATAATTATGTGACTTTAAGGAAGTCAGGAATGGAGGTCAAGAACCTCTATTCTAGTATTCTAGTCTCAGTTCTATCACTAATTAAAACTATGGTCTTGGGCAAAGCACCAAATGCTTCTGGACTGAACAAAATGGCCTCTGAGGTCTATAATACTTAACATTCTATGACTCTAAAGGGTAGGATTCAAATGGCAGAGCTTAAATTTGGGGACTTCACAAGAGCACAATCTACAAAGCAGAGGCAGAAAAATGGGAACATTCAAGACATATTCTGAGAACAGTGAGTAATAGTTTGGCAGTAATAGAGGCTGATGTAAGAGAGTAGTGGGAGAATGGAAAGGGGAACTGGGCCATATTGAAGAGGTCCTTGAATTTGAGTGGAGAGTGTAGACTTTATTTCCATAAACCTAACTGAAAATTTGTGATTAGGAGACAGACATGAGGAAAACTTTTTTTTTAACTTAAAGAAAGACTAATCTGGCAGCAGTGTTGTGCAGCACTGTGGCACAGTAGATAAAGAGCTAAGCTCAATGTGAAGAATCAATCAAAGAGAATTTATTAAGTGCCTGGGATACAAAGAAAAAAACAAAACAGTTCCTGCCCTCAAGGTTCCTAACAAATACCAGCTGTGTAACTCTGGGCAAGTCACTTAACTTTTCACTGTCCCCAAGAACAGGGGCTGAGCTGTCTGATGGAAGAAGTTTCCCATCAACTTCAGATCATACTTCATATTCTATCCAAACATCCACTCTGTCATCTGCCCTGCACTTTCCACATGTGAAAGGTAAAAGAGAAACCTTGAAAAGCAAGAATCTGCATGATTTGATGACTAGATGAAAGAGTTAAAATCAAAGGTGATTTATGGGTCAATTCACCATCCCCATAATTCATCAGACCAAAACTTGCCTTCTTGGCTACCATTTCCCTATATATTGTCTCCGTCTCTGATGAAAGGGACTGCCTCAGTGTTTACATCTGCTTATCTAGTGCTAAACTAGCACAATGCCTGATGCTTAGCATTTTATAAGTGCTTTCTGTGGATTCATTCAAGATCTAAAACCATTCACTGTTCTGGGTTAGCCTTTTCAAGAATTATGTAGCTTACAGATAAACAGGGCATTCAAAACTGAGTACATTCTTGATAAGGTCTGACCAGGGCAAAGTACAGTAGCACTATCACCTCCCTAACACCAGCCCTTTCCTGATACATTTCTAAGACTGCATTACCTTTCTTGGCTCCTATATCATATGATCATTTGTGCTGAGTTTGCAGTACATTAAGTCCTCCAGAACTTCTTCAGATGATCTATTATCCAGTCATGCTATTTTCTCAACTTTGTACTTGTGAAACTCACTTTTTAAACCCAAGTGTAAGACTTTATATTTATTCCACTAAATTTTACCTTATCGGCTCTAACTCAATGTTTAAACCTGTCAAGATCACCAATTTCATCAAGCACGTTAACTATTTGCAAATTTGTTCTCTGTGTCTTTATTGCAAATCAGTAAATACAATTTTAAACAGTATATGACCAAGCAAGATCCCTAGCACATGCTACTGGAAACGTGCTGGTAAACTGAGAAAGCATGGTGTGGCAGGCAGAATTCCAACCAGAGACATAAGTTCAAATCACACTTCCTGTAAGACTATGGTCAAGTCAATTTCTGTAAGCCTACATGTCCTGTAAAATATGGATAATAATAACACCTGCCTCACAGGGCTACTGAGAGGCTTAAATTAAGTCTGTAAAGAGCTTCTGCAAACTTTAAAGTACTACAGAATATCAACTATTCTCATTACTAACATTGTTATTAATGACCACATGTTGGAATCAGGTATTCAATAGGTTCCAAACCTAGCTCCTTTCTGATTTGCCCTTATCTTCTTTTCTTTTTCAGTAAGAATAACTTGAAAGACTTTGTCAAATGCTTTGATAAAATCTAGACAAACAATGCTACAATACTTCCATGACTGACCAGTTCAGTGACATTGTAAAATACACAACTGAAGTCAGTCAGGACTAGTATGTGTTGCTCCTGATAAAGCCATGCTAGTTCTCTGTGACATAACATTCTTTTCTAAATGTTCACAAACTATTCCTTTAATAATACACTGAAGAAGTCTGCAAAAATTCAAAAGTAAAATTCAGAAAGCTTTAGTTTAGATATTTCATTCTGTTCCTTTTTTTTTTTTAATTAGACTACTACTGCCCTTCTCCAGTTCCCTGTGATCTTTGTAAGGTCATTGGCAGGGACTTAGTGATAATACCTACCAGTCCTTTCAGTACCCAAGGACATAGTTTTATCTGGGCCAGGTGACAAATTTAAAGACTGCTAGCTCCTCTTTTATTATTTCTATCCCTATATCTGGCATCAACTCCCTACCAACCACTTTCATCCTTCTCAGGCCAAAGAATATTCTCCTTGGCCAAGGAAAATAGAAGAAATAGATGCTCTCCTCAACTATCCTTAATCTTCATCCTAATCCAGAGCAGGAGTCATATTCCTTATTTGGTTCTCTTATTTTTCTCCCAGTAAAACAAAAGACTCTCATCCATTTTTGTTATACTTAGCTTTCCTTAGCAATCAGTGCCAAGTCCAATCTGAACCTTAACATTTCTAACCCTGTATCTATAGGTCTGTCCTGTTACCTGCACTTGCTTTTATCTTCTGTACTTGTTCCTAATAATTTAAGTTGTGCTGAGTTCCTCTTTAGAGAACTAGGAAGAGAGAATCCTCTTTTCTACTCCTTATTAGAATGGTTTCTCAATGTAATTATCTTCAGAAATTGATTCCTGAGTGATTGCCATCACTCCTGGACTGACTTCCACAGTAGAAGTTTAAGCTGGAGTGTCTGTTTATCCTGTTATTCAACAATCTGACATCTGCTCTCCCCAAAACTCAAATATATCTCACACTATTCCCAGTCTTCTACTTCCTCTTTATCACAAATTCTATGATGGAATTTCTATGATACTTCGTACTTTACTGCTCTCCATCCCCACCCGTTTTTACATCGCCTATCTCTTTTTAAAGAAGGTCCTTCTGGAGCTATATTACAGTCAGAAGTGGTATCCCACAAAGTCTTAGTGATAATTATGCAGTAAAATTTTCCTCCTTTCTTTAGGATCTCAAGTTCACCTTGCTACATACTTTGCGCATAGACATTTGACACTACAGGTTCTTGTTTCCTACAAAGTTCTGGGCATTTCTATTGCTCTTCTTTTTCCTACACTCTAGTCACCCTCTAACACAAGGGTCAGCAACCTATGGCCCGTAGGCCAAATCCGGCCTGCCATCTGTTGTGGTATAGCCCATGAGAAAAAAAGTTTTTACATTTTTCATAAGACTTTATTTAAAATTAAAGTATAAGCTTTCTGTAAGATGTAAAATTCTGATTTCAGAGTTAAAGAAAAAAGCAAATTAAACAGTCAGTTGGAAAAAAAGACTAATCAGATGGTTACAACCATTTAACAACTGGAAGACAGCAAAAAGTGAATATAACTTTATTTTAAAATGTAAAAAGCATTCTTAGCACATGGGTTGTACAACAATAGGTGGCAGGCCAGATTTAGCACAGGCGCTTTAATTCACTGACCATAGCTCTAACATAACTAATTTGATGGAGATGTGTGTGTATGTACATATAATATCATGTGTGTATATCTTTTGTTGTTCATATTTCATACTGTATATATGTCATATTACTCCCGCTTATTTTAAGCATCACAAGTAGGGGCTATGTTTTTCTTCAAGGTTAGACATGAAATATCCTTTGCACTTAAAAATATGCTGAATTCAGCCAAATTTGGTCAGTCAGTGTTTCTCTAGTTATATATAAAATCAAGGGCAGAGACTAAAAACCCAGTATAATATTATATATCTCTACAAATTCCCTCAGCTCTACTGACCACCTATTTATCCGTCAAGGCTTAAATCAAATACTACTTTCTCCATAAAATCAGACACAATTTTTCCTTCCTTTGAACTAATCCTAGAATAATGTTTTATAGCATCTTTTCATTTTCCCTAATAAACTCTAGTGTCTTTAGAGGATATGAATCATGTCTTACATATTTATCTTCCACAGCATTTAGCATCATGTCTTGATAATATCTTAAATCTGCTTAGTATAGAAAAAGTTTCAAAGTGCTTTCCCCTATGTTACCTCATTAAAACCTAATAACCTTAAAGCAAGCAAGGCCACATGGCAAAGTGGACAGAGAACTGGCCTCAGTCAGGCAGACCTGGATTCCAGTCCTGCCTCTGACACATACTGCTGAGCAAATCATGGAAGTTCTTGGTGCTTCAGGCAACTCTCTAACACTCTTAAGTTGTAGAACAGTTAATAAATAGCATTAATAAAGTGAATTTCCTAGACCAATGAAATCACAGATCTAGGCAAAAAAAAAAAAATCAACAAGCAAATAATAAAACAACCCCCAAGCTAGACATTATCTCTCTCCTGCTCCTTACAGATTAGGAAACTAAATCTCAATGTCTTTAAATAATATACCACAGGAACTCTCGATATTTGTTAAAATACTGAATAAATTAAGGTGCCTAAGAAGTTCTCAAAGGAGAATGGTGAAGTCAGGTATACAGGACAATCCTGACAAAATGTATGGAAGATGAACCATCATTAGGAGTAATTTTTCAAAACTATGTAAAGTATGCAAGTACAGCGTAGAAGGACCAAAGATCATACACATTCTCAAAGAAATCACTATCAAAAGTAAATAAATGTGGAGATCCAACATGGTACACACTCTAATTAGTCTCCACCATGCACCTATACATGATCTCTTTCTCTATTAATTACTAGTGTACTGTAAGCAATTCCATTTTAAAAAATAAAAGAAAAAGTCAAACGCTTTACCTTCCTGGGAGGCAACCTCCTGTGGCAAATCATCAACAAAATCTAAGGGCATCTCTCTTGGCTCCTCAGATCCCAGAAGACTATGGTCTACAGTGAAACGCCCTTTCTTTTCCTCTCTCTCTTTCAGAATAACCTAAAGGCAAACACCAGTCTTCAGTTACTAGTCACACAAATATGTGTCTAGTACCTAATATTGTACACTATTTAAAAAGTAAAGAATGGAAAAGACTCAGCTTGATAATACGACAGTTCATGTGAAACAGACCTGGGTGCTTTAGTTAACCATAAACTCGTTAAGAAACAAAAACACAATATAGTTGCTGGAAAAGCAAATATAATCCTTAGCTAAATTAAAAGAGGTACGACCCTATTGGCTAAATCATATTTCAAAGTCCAGTGATCAGTTCTGGGAATCAGATTTTAAGAAAGACACTGACATACTGGAAAATGCCCACAGGAAAATAACCATGACAATAAGTGGTAAGAAAACAATTTCACATAAGAAAAGCTGAATAATAACATTTTACACATGTAAGGCAATTTTATTTTTTTGGATTATAAAGTGCTTTTATTCAAATCACCACACTTTAAAGTACGTTGGACAGTCACTAACAGTCTCATTTTGTAGATGAGTGACATTATTTTCATAAAGGTCACATGACTTCGCCATAATTACACAATTGCTAAATTGTATAAATCATACTAGAACCCAATCTAAGAGTAATTTAACTCTTGGGTCCAATGTTTGTTGAACACTATTTAGCTTGAAGAACAAAAATCTTAAGACTATGACAGGATAGGGACTAGAACTATGAGTTCATTGGTCCAGGGAACTCCCTTTACCAATGCTGGTTTGTACCCTCTCCGCAATTTATAGTCTCAGGAGATGCTTAGAAGACTGAGAGGTAAAGCATCTTGCCTACGGTTACAGAGCCAATATGGATTTAAGAAGTGGGACTTGAAGCCAGGGTCTTTCTAAATTCAAGGCTAGTTTTCAATCTACAATTCCCCATTGCTTCTCAGAACTGAGAGCTACCTTCAACTACTTCAAATCACCTGGAAGAGGGCTTAGACTTGGTTATATAAGCATCAGAGGGTTGAATCCGAACCACTGGGAAGACTTTAGAGGGAGGCAGATTTCAGACGCTTTCTAGCAATTAGATTTGGCCAACAATAGAACAAACTACTTTGAACAGTCTACCACAAGAAGTATTCATGCAAAAGTTAGATAAGCACCTAACAGAGATGTTATATAAGTGATTTCTTCATTGGCTGAGCAGCTAAGCTAAATAATTACCTCTTACGTCCTCTCTAACTTCAAGACTCTGTGAATCTATGATACAGCACTGCACTGGAGATTTAGACTTATAAGTTACATATACTTCAAAGAAGGGATAAAGTTAAAAGACTAACTTGCTAATTGAAACAAAAAAAAATACTGCACTTTCTAATTATTTTGATATAAAAGTCTAAAAGAGGACTTGGAACTAGAGTTTAAAATGTGTTTGACAATTTCAAATTGATACTGGTCAGAAAAGGTTGCATATCATATGGTATTCTTAAAACATTAAAGACCTCAAGAATCACATATATATGAAATTTCCATAACTGAATATACATCCTCACAGTGGCAGATTATTTCTAATTAACTCATATTTGGACATGAAATACTAGCACAAATATTTCATAAATAGGATTAGTTTTATAACAGAATTCATTACACTATAGCAGACAGCTTAGGTTCTTTTTGAATGCTTAGCATTCTACCATTTATTTAATCTTTAAGAAAGGAGCACCAACTTTCCAATCTTTTACTCCTATAGGATTAAAGTTAGCTATGATGTTCTCCAATTTCAAATCAAACAGTCAACATATGGAAGCAAACACTTAAGGAAAATCCAAGTAACAGTTGAAAATGCTACTACTGCTCGATAATTTAGCCCAAGTATATATATACTATCAATATTCCTGAGGATTATTCTAAGAAGCAATATGGTCTGATAGAGGACTGGCCTCGAAATCAGGAATCCCAGGGTTCAAGTGTGGTTTCTGCACCACATTAGCAGGTAACCAAAGGCTGAAATCACTTAACTACTCAAAGCTTTGGGAAACTCTCTAGCGAAAGGTGAGTTGCTAACTTCTGGGAAGAGTTTCCTTTTCTAAGAGGAAACTAAGAGCTCTCTACACTGATGAAACCACAAGTCTAGACCAAAAACAGAAAGTTTTGGTTTACCTTTTTAAGCGCTGTGGGTCGTTTAAGTTTTGCAATTTCTTTCTCTTTTCCTCTTTTTATTTTGGGGGAAGTAGAGTCCAAAGGGTTAAGAGGTACCAAACAGGGTTGATTTTTGGTTAAAGACTTTCTGTTGGCAGAATCTTTACACTGTAAAGGAACAGCACTGACCACTGAAAACAAACAAGGACATTAGTTTCACTACAGAACATTCCTAGAGCCAGTTTCACACGCTTTCAAAATTCTCAGTGACAAAACTACAAAAACAAGAATGTCCTCTTCCTGTGGGGGATAAAGGCAGATAATGACAGTAGAAAGCAGCCTGACCCAATATGCTTTTATCCACCTTTCTTATCCTTGTAAAAGATAAAACAAATGTTATAGGCCCAGGATCTAATGCCAACATGGCAACCCAGGAAAGTGTTCCTAAGTGGGTAAAACCCAATGGAATCATGGAGGTCAGAGGTGAAAAGTACAAAAAACCTGTCCTGTGGCCTCAAAAACCTGCTTCATCGTTGTGCTTCTTTCAGCCCTAAGTCCTGCAATCCTGAGCCTGACCAGCCATTCAATGGCAAGTTAACTATTTAACACTTTCTTCGTTTTTAATCACCAAAACTATGATCTTCAGTAATGTCTTCCCTGAATGAGCTAAATCTGTTTCTCTTGCAAGGTGTTGTCCATATTCTAGACAGTACAGAAAGTTCTGTATCTGATTTCTTGCTGACACCGGGATGATACTTGTCTGACAGTCATACCTTTTCAGCCTCACTGTATACCACTCCCTTTGATTCAATCCAACAAGAATGGATTAAGCACCTATTCTGTGCCAGATACTGTTGTAGGCACTAGAGATAAAAATGATCAAAGAGGCAATCCCTGCCCTCAGGGAGCTTACATTCTATTAGTGGGAAGCAATTTTATGTAGAAAATTCAATGCAAAATAGATACAAAGTCAATGGAGAGGGAAGAACACTGTTACCTGGGGAGGTGCTGGGGGAAGATCAGGAGGACAGGCTTCTTCTTAGTAAATGGTGCTGCTTGAACTCTGGGTTCCAGTTCAACTGGATGACAAGTTGTTCACCATTCTATATCTCATCTTCCACCTCCATGCCATTGTACAAACTACTCTCTACTCCTTCTAACTCACAGATTCCTTCCTCATCCTCTTCTTAAGGCTTAACCTGGATGCCACTTTGTAATCGATGACCCATTCCATTGGCTGGTTTGCACACCCCTAAATTCTCTTTGCACTATTCTGATTTGTAATATTCTACATCTCTCCCAACTCTACACCTGGTACTCCCCAGCAGAATGTAAGCTCCTTGAGGGCATAGATGGTTTTGTCTTTGCATCTCTAGTGCACTGTATATACTGGGCACTTAATGTTTGTTGAAATGAACTGAGTCTTCTTGGCGCTACCTGGGATAAAAAATGTTTGAGATCTAGAATAAAGTCTAGTGCATGACATTTCTAAATCATTAATCTTTCTAGTTCTCTAGAAATAAAGTTATATATCATAATAATGTAAGTTATTACATATACTATTATGTGTACTGTTACATACACAATATGCATGCTATTGTATACAAATTATGTATGTAATGCTATCTTAAGCATCAAACATTAAAAGCAAAGATTCATATCCAAAGAACCCACAAAATAAAAAACCAGGCAATAAATTATGCGTTGAAACTTTTTGCCCCAGCTCAGCTCCACTGCTTATGACTTAATTTGCTAGTAAGCAATGGTATCTATACAAAGAACAAAGAGATTTAAAAAAGGAATTTCATTTTGTAACTCAAAATCTTGTGGAAATGAATGCTGAAAACTAAAAATAAACAAAGGAAAAATGGCAAAAAAAAAAAAGGAATTTCAATGTTATTTCACATCAATGGTAATTTTTTGTTAATGGGAAAAAAAGAAAGAATGGAGAAAAAAAATTAAAGAACACATAATAATGCTGAGATAAAGTTCTAAACCAATGACCAAATTTGTCAGTGCCTTTTTTAGGTTATCTCAATGACATTTCATTTAAGACATGGGCATACAAAATTTAGAAAGCTCATTTTACAACAGAAATTGTTTCAGCAGAAGGCAAGCCAATTTCTACACAAACATCTGATGAATGCATTTAAAATCACCAGTTAGCTTGAACTTAATTAAACAATTGGCCTGGCCAAATTAATGTGATTTAAAAATGTATGAGATTTTAATCTACTAGAATTACCTTTAAAGAAAATATACAGCATCCCAAAAGTCTTAGTACAGTTTTAAGCTTTAATAGGTTTATGGGATACTCTGTTAATACATGCTTAAAAAACAAACACATCAACATAAACACACATAAATTTAAATACTTCTAAATATTGATACCACTTAAGTATACATCACTAAAGCAAAATCCCTCTTCCCTCCACATAGATAGATAATGTTATCACCTGTATATGACAATGGTCTGGTGTTCGTGATCTGCCGAGCTTTCATTGCTTGCTGTTGTTTTTCCAGAGCTGCTAACATATCCCCTAAATCAAGCTGCACAGGAGTCTTACTCTTTTTGCCAGCAGCCTTTGATAAAGCTTCCTACAACATGAACCAAAAATGTTTACTTATACACACAATATAATACATCGGCAAATTTAAGACTGTTATATTTATTATGTCCCTCCCAAGCTTTTTTCCCTTAGCATTTGGCAAATTAAGTATTAAAAACCCACGAATGAAAATTATTCTTAACAAACCTGTATTTTTTTTTGCTCCATACTGATTTCTGAATATTCCTGAGCTGTGGCAAGTGCTGCTGCTAAAGCCTTCTTCTTTTGACTTTTTGCACGTTTAGGTACAGAGGTTGTAATAGGAATTGGAGTCTGAACTATGTTAATTGGTGAATTTTCAGGTAAGTCATCCAACTAAGATTTCCAAAACAAAAGTTAAAAAAAAAAAAGAATGGGGCATTCAATTTAAGAATTACTTAAAGATTCCTGGTACCTGTTAGAAGAGCTATTTCCTATAAATTAAACTGACTAAAACAATATAGCTACAATAAATCAAAGTGTCAATATGGGAACAATTAAGATAATTTATCAAGACATTTTCTGAGATAGGAGTTTATCTAATGACACTTCTCAACACTTTCATCCTCCATCTCTAATTTCAAACATGTATAAACAAAAACAAATTCTATATATTTTGTTAACCAATGATAACTATAATAATCTACTTTAAAATTAGTTTCAAGATACTAGCACATGACCCATTGGCTTTGCCAATCATAAGGAAATAAATTACATATTGACATGTAAAATACATATTTAGTCTGTTTTATTAATAAAACAATGGTTCAAGAAATGTGCTTGATAAAGGAATTTAATACTTGTATTAATGGCTATATATGAAATCAACATTAGTCAGCAATTCTGCTAGTCTGCCTATGTTTAGAAACAAATTATTGCAGTCTTACTACTTTAGCAGAAATTTTTTGTTGAATGTTCTCATCTTTAGCACTTCCAGTCTCATTCAGTTCTGTAAATTCATCTTCATCCTAAAACAAAGTAACAAATTTTACAACAAACTTAGATTTTTTCAACACTCTTAAAGAGTTAAAAAATCATCTAAGTTTCTTTTCCATTTACTTTGCCACTATTCAGGCCCTCATTACCTATATAGCTAAGTATACTTTAACAGCCTCTTAACTAGTCTCTTTGCCTTCACATTATTCCTCTATGTGAGTCCTCCATCCTATATGCATAACTAGAATAACCTTCCTAAAACCAAGTCCCTATTCCCCGTTGAATAAAGACATTCAATGGCTCTCCATGGCCAAAATGAAGTATATTGAAATACAGCCTAGAATTTAAGGCTCTACATAATGTGGAACTAACTTTGTTTTATCTCCTATAACTTCCAAAATCCTACAATTTAATCAAAATAGAATTCAATTTTCTATGAACACATTCTGAGCTTTCCTACTTAACCATTTTGCTGCCACTGTTCTTTTTACTCAAAATTCTTTCCTTTCCTCACCCTGACATTTCCTGCTCACATTCACCCCCAATCACTGCCAAAGTCCTATCCATCCTTCTCCTCTGGCCCTCCTCATCTCATGCTACCCACATGCCTTCTGTCACTCTCTCTTCCTTTACCCCTATCTCACAGGAAGAGGTGGTTTTACTCCTTACCAAGGATAAGACCTCTACCTACTCAAGTAATCTCATTCCATCCTATCTTCTTCAACAAACTGCCATCTCTGTCACCTCCATGCTCCCTTATCTTCAATCTCTCTGTCTCCTGGCTCAGTCACTACTGCCTACAAACATGTCTCCCTTATCCTCAATAATCTCTCACTTGATTCTTCCTTCCACATGAACTTTGTCCTCTATCTCTGCTGTCCATGTGGCTAAACCCTTTGAAATGGCTGTCTACCAGCAGTGCCTCCAATTTTTCTCCTCTCATTCTCTTCTTAGCGCCTTACAATCCAGTTCTCAACCTCATCACTCCAGCAGAAGTGCTCTCTCTGAAGTCACCCATGATTTCTTAGCTGCTGCATCCCCCAGCCTCTTCTCAGTCCTCATTCTCTTTGACCTCCCTGTCGCCTCTGACACTTAATCATCCTTTTGTCCTCTAGGTTTCCAGGACATCACTCCCTCCTGGTTCTCCTCCTATGTACTGGACGACTACTTCTCAGTTTCTTCTGCTGGATTCTCATCTAGACCACATCCTCTAACCCAGCGGTTTAGACCTGTGGGTCATGACTCCTTTGGGGGTCGAACGACCCTTTCACAGGAGTCACAGAGGTCGCCTAAGACCATGGGAAAACACGTATTTCCAATGGTCTTAGGAACTGACACACTGCTCCTCTATGCATCTCCAGGCGGGTCTGCCCACATATGAGTATTAAAGGGTCGTGGTATCAGGAAGGTGGAGAAGCACTGCTCTAATCATAGGTGTTCCACAGCGTTCTGTCCTGGAACCTCTTCTTTTCTTCCTTTAAACTACTTCATCTGGCAATCTCATTAACTCCCATGGGATTTTACCATCTCTAGACTGATGATTCTTTTTTAAAATTCAATTTTATTTTACTTCCAGTTCCAAATTCTCTCCCTTCCTCCTCCTCCACCGATTGAAAAGTCAAGAAAAATAGAACCCATCAAAAATATGTTTTTTTCTTTCTCAATCCTAACTCTGTAGTTAACCAGTTCAACTCCACAGTCTTCTACTCTCATATTCCTTGTGCTTCAGTTTTCACAGAAAGAAAAAACTAAAAGTTAGTTCTAATTTGCCATTTTCAAGTTGGAATTTTTTTGGTTTTGCTTTTTTATGGATTGATAATACAACAGTTACTACATTAAAATTGGACTATTTGGTATATATTGGCCTAATTGGTATTTCAATTTTGAATCAACACATAAAAAAGAGACAAAATAATGGAAATAACACAGAATTTGGAATCCAAGAATCTTGTGGCTTATGCAATCGGTTATGTTTTATGAGCTTCAGTCCCTTCATCTGTAAGATGAGGAAACTGATCTCATATCTAAGGTTCCTTCCACCACTAACATTGTGACCCTAAAAAGGTACTTCTTTTATCCTCAAGAAACTTAAAATATGATAGGGGATATATGTTTAAAAATATTACGTGATCCATGTACTTACACAAAAACAATAAGCACTTATTACCTCTGTATAAAGTATCACATTAAGTGCTGTGGATATAAATACCAAGAATTAAACAATCCTCAAGAGACTAATGAAAATAAAATTCAAAATAAATGACTTATGGAAATCACTAATATCATATAGTGGAAAAGAGAATACCTCAAAATACAATGAGTCGGGACTCGGTTCTACTCTATGAGATTGGCTGCTTAATTGTTTGCTATCTTGTCTCTTCTGCAAACTTTGTCTTCTTTCTGAGGATGTGCTATGTCCGCGGCATCTGAACCCAACCTAAATAAACACCAAGAACAAAAAAAAAAATACTAGGATTTCATACTACTAACCTTTAAAGATGACTTAATTTAATATAATATAATAATCACAAATAAAAATGTTAACATACAAAAATGTCTTTGTCAACATTTGCTATCATCAGCATTTTTAAATTTTTTCTCCCCTCCATACTTGCAAAAAATTTGTGTAAATTTGAATTTCCAAAATAGTTGATATATCAAGTCTTTTCACTAAAATACACTCAAGTAAAATGTTGTTACTCTATTTACAATGTAGCAAAATGCTCAGTTTTTAAAAGGGTCAAAAAAACAGCATATTAAGCAGTAATTCTATAATTAATATTTATTTTCAGATCACTTCTTTTGAAATACTCAATTTACAAGTGTTAGAATCTTTCCTTATACTGAAAAAATGTAAAGGATTAAAAACTATAAGTCTCTAGGTTACCTCAGCTACCAAAACATTTAACTAAACTCAAACAGTGCAATTACCAGATCAAGAAAGACCTTGAGAGGAAATGCTTTTCCACATGCCTTGAATTCTTTAATCTGAAGCAAGCACAGGAGGCTTCTGAAACTGTTTTTATTCCCTTAGGAGCTCTTATTCCTAAGAGATAAGCTGATAAGGTATTGACTCTTAGTGCTGTAGGCTCCTGTCACATTAAAGGTGAAGATACATTACCAGAACCACAGTCTGTTATCGTAAATATGGCTCTCATTGAGTTACGAAACACATGACGAGGACTGAGGAAAGTGGAGTAGAAAGACTGCAAAACATGGCATCAAATTACCTGGGATCTAATCCTAGCTCTGAGACCTTGGCAAAGTCATTTAATGTTTCTGGGACTCAGTTGCCCCATCACCTACATTATAAGAGTTGGACTAGATGATATCTAAGCTCTCTTCTGTTTCTAAACTATGAGCCTATGACTTTAAAAATGGTAGATTATACCAATTTGTGTTTCTCTCTACAAAGTCTTGATCTAGTATTTCATCACATGGAGGTGACTATGGGTCCTAAAAGCAAAAACTAAACTTACTCATTTTATAGGTTTGAGAACCTCTGATAAAGATGGAAGATATCATTTATAAAAACCATTAAATTGAAAACATAAGTATCAGGGAAGGTAAACATCTACAATTTCCAGATTGTTATTGAAACACTAATGCTTATGTTCAATGTTTTACGTTAAAGTAGTTTGAGTCCTTTTTAAAATTTATTTTTTCAGTTTTACAAAATAAATTTTTCCTGGTTGAGACATAACATATATAACGATATAAAATCAATAACAAAAAGCTGTTTGTGAATTTTATTGTTAAATTATAAAGCCTCAGCTGGAGCAGGTCTGAATAAAGGGTTACGCAGAGCTTCTTCAGCAAAAACAGTTAAAGACGCATGATGTGACTATTACAATAAATAATGAAATAGACAAAAAAATAACCAGACCCTAACCTTTAGGAATCAGTATTAGAAATAAATATTCTGTTCAACATGATATTCACTTACACACTATACTTCTCCCAACCCTGCCTGCTTTATATTTCTTATTCTTCCCACTGAGGAAAAAATACAAGATTTTTTTTTTCTTTACTTTCACATTGGACA
>CM053589.1:24706447-24738297 GCA_028646515.1 Pseudochirops corinnae | reverse complement strand
GGAAAAGTCAGCACCCTGAACTTCAGAGAATGCAAACACAAGTTACAAACAAACAGAAAAACAGATCAGCAGACGGCTTCCAGCACCTGACCATTACATCAGTTACCTATTCAGTTACCAGAGAGGGAAGCACCAACATCTGGTTTTTCAAAACCGGGGAGCTCAACGGCTGCCCATCTGGCCAAATCACACAACTCTTCTCAAAGTGAGCCCCAAACCAAAACCTCACATCAGGGCATATATATAGCCTTCTCCTGGCTCGGAGAATGTCACAGTCCTCTTGACCAATTGCCCAATCACAAAGCTACAAAAGGCCCGGGCATTCCTGGAAAACAAGCCTGGCACCACAGGCTCCATGTGACCACATTCAGCCTATTAGTGAAAAGAGTATGCTTTCAAATCTGGGAAGGTTCTCAGAGTCAGGTAGCCACTTTAGCAAAGGGCCAAGAGGTGGGGAAGATCTTCAGATTCCCATAACAATATTTTGTATACAAACTCTCTCTTTCTAGTTGTGAAATATGAAATTAAGAGAAGTCAGAAATTTATGAGGTTCCTGGCAAATTTCTGTAACATATTATTTAAAGAGATTAAAGAAATGGTTTGTAAACACTTAAAGGAGAATGATGATCACTAAGAGCTAACATGGGTTCATCAAAAACAGGTCATAAGGTTTATTAGACTGATTAATGAGGGAAATGCGGTTTACAAATTTAGGTTTTTGCAAGGCATTTAAATGATAAGATTTCTCTTATGATATCCTGACAAGATGAAGTGATGGAAGCTAAGTTTTAATAAAGTTAGATGTCTTTGGAAACACCTGAAGGGCCAGATTCCAAGAGTGCTGTCTAGCATCTTTCCTTGTCCTTGTTTTTTTTTTTCAATATTTTAATCAATGACAAATCAAGAGATATGTTTATATATATTTAATAAAATTTGTAGATAATAGGAAGATGAGAAGGAGAGTTAAAATACTAGGCAACATTATCAAGACAAAAAAAGTCTGGACAGACTATAAGAATGAGCTAGGTTTAATGAAATGAAATTTAATAGGGGTAAATATAAAATTCCTACATGGGTTCAAGAAACCAATTGTATAATTTCAGGATGGTGGAGGCATGTTTAGGATATAGTTCATATCAATAAATCAAGCATTTATTATGAAGGAGGTCTAATGGCTTGTAAATTCACTTTGATCTAATAGTATGATATAGCAGCCAAAAAAAAAAAAAAAAAAGAATGGGAACTCAAGTTGTGTTAATAGTAGAAGAGTGTTCATAACAAGAAAGATGATAACCGTCTGACAACCTGGAAGCCAAAGCCGGCACGCGCCGTGCGGGATTGAGGCAGCGGTGGGAGAGGCCGATTGGTGTGCCATGAAGAGCCATGACGACCTCCCAGAAGCACGGGGATTTCGTGCCGGAGCCCGTGGGGGAGAAGCCCGTGGGGAGCCTGGCGGGCATCGGAGAAGTGCTGGGCAAGAAGCTCGAAGACAAGGGCTTCCACAAGGCCTACGTGGTTCTGGGTCAGTTCCTGGTGCTGAAGAAGGACGAAGACCTGTTCCGCGAGTGGCTCAAAGACACGTGCGGGGGCCAACGCCAAGCAGTCCCGGAACTGCTTAGGCTGCCTGCGGGAGGGGTGTGACGCCTGCTTGTGAGCCCTGCGGGGGGGCCAGGAGCACCCCTCCCTTCCGATCCTCACACCCTCCCTCCCCACCCCCACAGGAAAGGAGAGAGATTTGCCACCGCCCCCCCCTCCCACGCGCTCCCGCCAGACACGGCCCTCCCTCCATCCTCAGCATGCCCCCCTCCTCTGAGTCCGTGGCGATAGTTCCTAGCTTTCCTGGGTGGGTCTGGAGGAGCCGCCACGCCCCTAGCCCCCACTGGTTGTCTCTTTTATGCCGTTTGGATAACTGGCAGAAGGACTTTCACTGACATTGTAGAGAGTTTTTAAAAATCTAATAAAGTCCCCAGCCTTGGGAAAAAAAAATAAATGAAAAATTAAAAAATAATAAAAAAAGAAAGATAATGTCCTCTGCAATAGTCAAACCACATCTGAAGAATTTAATTCTGGGTGTTACATTTTTAGGAAGACATTGATAACCTGGAGTAAATTCAAAGGACAACTTCAACAGTGAGGGGACAGGAAATCATCCCATAAGATGATTGGTTGAAGGAATTAGGGAGGTAAAAAGTCTGGAGAAGAAAAGACTTGGGGGTTGGGGGCCAGGAGATACACAATACTTGTCTTCAAATATCTGAAGGCCTGTTGTGGAAGGGGGATAACATTCAATCAGGGCCAACATTTAGAAGCTACAAAGAGGCAGATCTTAGCTCTATGTAAGGAACACATTCTTAAAAATTAGAGGTCCAAGCAGAATGGACCTCCCTGAAAGTAGTTACCACCTTTCACTCCTCCATTCGAGATCTTAAAGAAAAGGCCAAATAATTGCTTGTTAGGGTGTTATTGGGAAGATTTAATTTCAGGTATAAGTTGGACTAGAAGACTTCTGAGGTTACTTCCACCTCTGTAATTCTGTTATTCTTTCATTATATCTGCAGCAAATATAATTAAAATTTTCTCCCTTCTAAAATGAAATTTTTTTTTTGCTTTTGGGAAGGGGAACGTAGGGCAATTGGGTTAAGTGACTTGCCCAGGGTCACACAGCTAGCTTTGTGTTAAGTGTCTGAGGTAGGATTTGAACTCAGGTCCTCCTGACTCCAGAGCCGGTGCTCTATTTACTATACCACCTAGCCGCCCCTACAAATGAAAATTTAAATAGAAGATCATAGAAAGGAGAATGTATTAATTTTTAGTTCTGTTTTCATTTATACTCAGAAACTTATTAATTCATATATTTACAAATATGTTTTGAAATAAAAAGCAGCAAAACGTAAAAGTCATTTATACTATTTTTCTTTAGCTCATTCCCCTAATGGATAATTGAACTTTTTTTTTCCTAAAAAGGGAAAATATTTCAGTAAACTATGAATTAGACTGCATTGGATTAGTTATGTTATGACCAAACAGCAGTAGTGACTAATTTTGGGGCAGCCCTGAAAAAACAAATTAGGAAATTCAGGCTTCCATTAATCCCTCCAATGAGAAGGATTAGTATCTGTTTATCTACTTAAGTTGTGTCTTTCAACTATCATGTAATAGGCTGGACCCAGAGTCAGCCTTGTGAAATGTAAGGTCAAATGGGACATTATAAAATCATTGTGAAATTCAAGCTTATTTTCATTTGTTTAGGTAAAGCACAACCTTTAATTTATAATAAACAAATGGTAGGCTTTGACAATAAAAATGCAGATGTGTTTGGTCTTATTGCAACTAGTACAGTATTTTGTCTATTCGTTTTTCTCTGTGTACTCACAATATAGCTTTCCAAGTTGGGAATGGCCCACCCCCTTCTGCCCCCCCCAGTTCTCTTATCTATTGAGATTCCTTCCTTCCTTCATGGCCCAACTCAAGCGCCATCTCCTGCATGAACTGAAAGTGATCTCTCTCCCTCCTCAAATTTCTTCTAGCACTTTGGGCCTCTCTTTTGCCCTTATCTCATTGTCTTATGCACTTGTCGTAAGTTTAAAAAGGGTCTGATCACAGGATCATCAAGAAGGGATACTAGAAAACCATCTGGTTCAATTCCTTCATTTGTCAGGTGAAGAAAGTGAGGTCTAAATGACCTTATTAAGGTCATAGAAATTTTAAGTGGCAGTCCGGGGACTTGTCTTCAGAGTCAGTGTTCCGACTCCTCCTTGTACCAGGAGAGCTACATTGTTTCCGTAGCAAGCGGCACCTGGTCTTGCTCGAAGTAGGTACCCGATACATTAACGTCAGCAGAACTGAATTGCATAGCTCATTCCTCTACTAGACTGTAAGTTTCTTGAGGGTGAAAACTATGCTGATACATCTTCAGATCCCCAGAATCAAGAACCAGGTGGGACCCGTAGCAGGTGCAGAACCAATGTTTGCCGAACTGAATAAAGAATGCCTCTTAAATATTAACTTACTGAACAGTATTAACAAATTATTCTTTCCTACGATATACTGAAGGGAGAGGAGAGGATCCTGAGTGTACTCTGGGGCAGAATCAAAGTGTCGTAGATACCATGGCCGTGGGGGCACTTCCCAAACCATAGAGCTTTTACAGTATTGGCGCCAACAGGCATGAAATTCACGTGCAAACTGGAGCCACCCGTTCCCAGGGCAATCTCAATTCTTTCCCTCCTTCCAGTCCTTCCCCCATCCATGGAGGTATCAAGTATACATGTGAAGTCATGCAAAACATTATTTCCATATTAGCTATGTTGCAAGAAAAAAGAAAGAAAATGAAAAAAAGTATGTGTCAGTCTGCACTCAAGGTACATGAATTCTCTCCCTGGAGGTTGATAGTATTTTTCATCCTGAATCTAATGCCTTGACAGGCCCCAGTGTGTAGTGTGCTGAGCCTTCTGCTGTGAGTCCCATCCATTGGCCGGGAAACCCCGTCACTCTCGCTGCCAGAGTCCCGCCCCATTCTTTCCCCAGACGGCAGCTCCTTTCTGGATCTGACAACGCCTTCCGCAATCGTTTGAACCTCGTCGGCTCCCGTCCTAAATGATCTCTCTTCCCCCTCCCTCTTCTCCCCGCCCTTCTCTCTGCCTCGTCTTTCCCTCCGCCTCCTCCTTACACGGTTCTCCCTCCTTCCCCCGCCCCCCCCTGCATCTCCTCCTCCTTCTCCATCATCTCCGGGAGCAGGAGCCGCCGCCACGGTCAGTGGCGTAGCCGGACTCTGTGTCTGGGCTAGACCGAGAGGGGCGGGCGGGCCCGAATCACTGTCACGTCCCCGGCGGGGGCCATGGGGGAAGTGGCCCTGGGCGTTCTCGACGCTGACTGAGAGCGGCTCCCTCTACCGCAGGAGGCGCCATGGACCGAGCAGCCGCAGCCGGGGACCAGGTACGCGGGGCCGGGCCGGGCGAGCCCGGGAGCCTGCAGAGGCCGGAGGCCCGGTGCGAATGCGGAAAGAAAGCGTCGCTCCGGGGCCCGCGTCTGACAGCTCCCCCTCCCCGGGCTTTCGCGTAGTCCTGGGCGGGTTTTCCCCACCCCCTCCCCACCCCCGCCTGATACCCTCAGCCCCTCCGGCTCCGACCCTGGGGCCGGCCGGAGGGTGGGGGCTTCCCGCGCCCCCCACTCCCAGGGTTGTAGCCTGGGGGGCGGGGTCTGACAGCTGGTTTAGGCACCTGCGTGATTCCAGGTACTCCCCCCTCCCAGTGGGCTCATCTTTAGCTCCCCCAGTCCCCCCCACCTCCACTCCCACCCCCAGTAGTGTTGAGCTTCGAAAGGACAAGTCCGAGGGACGTGTCGTCAGAATGCAGGCACACGTGAGAAAGAGGGCATTTCGGTGGAGGTGTCCTAGAAAGAAATGCCAGCCTCAGGAATACCTGTACCCAGGTGCTTGTTGGTATTTTAGGTGGTTCTGCTGTCCACCTCCGGCTTAGTGACGTCTTCTCGCGCTCCCCGACGTGGGAGAGCGGGTACAGACTATAAACAGGAGGGATTGTAGGGCACCCTTAAAAAACAAAACACCAGGTTGTTTTAAAAGTTCGGGGAGGGGGAGGAATTTGTAAAGAGAAGGGGCATTCAGCGAATCAAATTAATATTAGTTTTTTTTTTAATCCGAGGAGGATTTATTTTGGTTTGATTTATTTGTTTTTATTTCAAAATCTTGATTACTAGTTGTAGAGCGATGATAGTGACTAGTTGACAGGAACAGTTGAAATGCACAGTCCAAAAAAAAGGAGGGGGGGGTATTTAGGTCAGAAGTTTTAGCCTTTTTTTCTCCCTTCCCCCCCAAACTTTCTACGGGAGCCTTAACCAGGTAATGAAATGGGCAGTACGATGGAGGAAGACGGGAATTGCAATAAGGACTTATCTTGGGGGTAGGAAGGCATGAGGCATGTAGGAGAAAGGGGTTGCCAACTTCCTAGGACTTTATGATCTAGGCTTCTCTCTCCCCCTCTCCCTTTCTCTTTAACTCTCCCTCTTTCTCTCTCTTTTCCTCTCTCCCATCCTTTTCCTCCTTCACTCTTTCTTCCCCTTCCCTTTTTTCTTCTTTTCTCTCCTCTCTCCCCCTCCTTCCTCTTTCTTTTCTTCCTCTCTCCCTATCCCTCTTTTTTCTCTTTCTCTCCCCATCTTTTTCCTTCCCTCCCTCTTTCTCCCCCGATCTTTTTTCTCTCTCTCCTCCCCCCTCTCACTTTTAGATGTGTATATACACACACGAGACCTTAAAAACATGAATGGATTTGGCAGGATAATCTATGGGATTACATAAGGGAATATTAATGGAAAAGGGCTTTAGCAAATATATCTTGTGTTCTGTTGACCTCTGCCTTAATTTTTGTGGCCTGTTTGACTCAAGTCTGAAAGAAGTGTTTATCAAAGATGGCTGACTTTTTGAAGGGTGACAAAATAAGAGATTGTTGAACCATTTCCTTGTTTATAGGTGTAAGCTAATGAGAGGGTTAAATATTTTGGTTATTCACCAGGATGCCAAAGCAGTAACTAGTACTGCTAGTGTGTACTTAAAGTCCCTTTCATCCTAAAGGAAGAGCAATTAACCGTTTAAACAACAACTTCCAACATAGCTATTTAATTGAATGTGGTCATCTTTGTACCATGAAGTGTATGAGGAAATAATTTCTGGTGAAGGCTGGAGATGGATACAAAGCGCATGTGTATTTTACCATAAGTGTTTTGTATGTGTGTGTTTATCTTTCTACCTAAAAACTTAATTGGTTCTTTTCTTGGTACTTTAAGTATGCTCTTAATTTTCTATCTAGCTAGACTTGCCTATGATCTCTTTTGCATAAAAGAGTATATTTAACAGTTTCTGATGAATGATTTGGAGTAGGTGATTTCTAAGAACATAAATCTATTAGTCATTAAAATTATTGTGATTCTGTAAATGATTTTTGTTGTGATAATGACTACAACATTTGGAAGAGATATTACATATGAGGAAAGAATTCCAGTAGTCTTTTAGATGCTTTTATATAAAAGCATATATTTTAATCTTAACTGCCAAGAAAAACAGGTGGACTTCTAGATTTCATTTAGGTGTTTTAGGAACAATATGCATAGCTTTTTCTTGAAAAAAGTAGTGTGAGGAGGGATAGGAAGAATTAAAAACTAGGTTCTATTTTATTAAATGTTTGATTTCAAAGACAAATTACGGATCATAATCTTATACACAGTGAAAGAAATCTTGTTTCTTGAAATTGAAATATTAACCAATTTATTTACACAGACATAAGAATTGAGTTCACAGAGTTCAAAAATTGACCTGCTTTCTAGTGAATAGCTAATAGAGAATTCTGTAGTTAGAATTTGTTGACTGTTTTGTTACTTTCTAAGAATTAAAGAAAGCAGTAATGCCATGAGGTGTGTGTATGCATATGCCAGGAATTATAAGGGGGTAGAATTTCTTACGATGTGTTCCTTTTAAAAATAACTTTTTCATAATTCTCAGTGCTATAAAAATGCTAATAGTATCATTAATGCTACACCAAAATGTGTTCATTTTTAAACTGTAGAGTTAGGGTAGTCAATACTGGCATCTGTCTGAATGTAAAAGTAAATGGACGTGAATTTCAGGACTGTTTTGCCATTGAGTCAATAATTAGTAAATACATACTAATAAATAGTATAGCAGATAATGTGTATATATATATATGTATGTGTGTGTATATGTATATATATAATATGTATATTATATCTATATTGTATGTATATTACGTATATACACACACACTATACTACATCTCGTATTTTATTTGAATTTGATTCGGTTATGTCTACTTTTTTTTTTAAAGCAAAAAAAAAATCAGGTGAATAGGAATGCAAATAGGTAGGAAAACTGATTGTTAACAAGTTAAAGTTTCAGACTTTGATTTCTCTAAATGTGTTCTGAAATCTTGCAAAATTTTTACGTTCAAACTAAAGGTACTCCTGTAGTTTGTTTTGGCAGTTGGTTTATTTAGTCAGTGTAAACATTTTGAGCAAATCTCCAGGCAGTTAGGAGCATAGCTTCTGGGATTTTCTTGAGTTCTCTTTACTTCATTATATCACACTTTTCTTCAGAAAGTACTTTTGGCTACAAGAGGCAAAATATCTTAAAGAGAGATTTCAGTTTCCATTCTAAGATGGATAAGATAAAAAGTGTTTTTATAATCTTTTTTCCTTTTCTTTAAGTAGGAAGTATAATTTCTTCTGAAACTTAATTGTGAAACATGTTATTATTTTTTAAGGCAGACATTTAGACTTAGTTTTACATTGTTTAGTATGGGAAAAAGTCTACTTTCTATTTTTGTAACTTCATCACCAAGAAATATGCAATGTAGATTATCAACAAATAATGAACTTATATAGATGGTATTTTTCCCCTCCTACAGCAGGCCTAGTATAGCTGCCTCAGTAAATACTTGTTGAATTTAAGTGATCTCTCAGTAGTCCATTGAATATATTTGACTAGATTAATGAAATAGGTTTGAAGTAAAACTTTTATCTCTGTTTCTGAATTCTCAGTTTGGGGGGAGGTAACCTGAGTATGCTGGCTGCAGAAACAGTGCCATTAATAGCCTGTATTTCTGTAATTTCCCCATAAGATAGGTTACAATGAAGAAAATGGATAAATTCCTCAATGTACCTGCTCCTGTTCAGGCGTAATTATATGGATATAATTGTTACAGTGATAATTTTTAAATTATGAAATAATTTCATTTATGTTATACTGAGTCTGAAGAACTTTGAAGAATAAAAGAATTTAATTTCATAGTTGGATTTTTTTTAAAGTTAACTTAAGGTAAAAGTATAATTTAGCATTGATAATACTAGTTTTTTCCTAGATGCATGACTGTATTTTTAAAACTTTATTTCAGAGAGTCAGATTCTTGATGTGAGATTTCTGATGTCTGAAAAATAGATCTTGAAAAATAATGACTTTTCTCTAATTTCTAATTAAAAACTCCATCTAGATATCTAGTAATAAAACATTCTTGCCGACTACAAAATTTTCCTTTTCACTTTCAGATAAATTTAAGTGGATCATTTCTCTAGTTTTTTCTACTTTAGTGCTATCATCACTCCCGACATATTGTCTGTATCTTCTTTATCAAATTGTGGTATGTGGGAGAATGATTAAAAATTTTGATGTTGCTTTCCTCACCTGTGGGTTGGGGGAGGTGAGATAATGCATTTTAACATGAGATACAGAACTTCCTAAAGTCACAACAAACAAGATCTTTAAAAAAAACTATTCAGTGCTCAAATTGTAGAGTATGGTTTACCAGTCTGTTCCTACTAGTGACATCTTCTGTTTCTGCAGCTGGTGATGACTACAGTAGCTTTCTTTTAGGCAAAGAACAAAGGGGTCATTTATGTTTATTGTGATTTTAATTATTGAAATATATTACTAGTACTGTTGAAACTTACCAAAGGGGAAAAAAGCTTAAAACTGAATAAATATGAATTTTCTTTGTTCACAAAAAAATCTGTTGTGAATTATACACATGACCTATTGATCAGGTTGGTAAAAATCTTCTAAGAGGTATTTTGTACATCACAAATTGAACTGAGTGAGATCTCTTTCTTAAGTTTTGAACTAAACAAGGATTTGACCATAAAGAAAAGAAGTATTTTGCAGAGATATATATTTTTGGAGTGATTACTACCATTTATATTGATTATTTTCACTTGGGAATTTTGTTTTTATTAGTTTTTTAGCATTGCTGAAATACAGTCCATTTGATCTAGAAATATCCCTTGCTTTAAAAATACATTAATATACACAAATGCAGATTTACGAAACAGACCTGTTAGGTTATGATTATTCAGTTTCAAGATAATTCATTGTTTTATAAGAGTATTTTAAACATATTTGTGGTGCATTAAGAATTTGGGCTGCTAGGTGGTGCAGTGAGTAGAGCACCCGCTCTGGAGTCAGGAGGACCTGAGTTCAAATCCAGCCTCAGACACTTGACAGACTAGCCGTGTGACTTTGGGCAAGTCACTTAACCCCAGTTGCCCTCCAAAAATCAAAAAACAAACAAAAACTCCACAAAAAAACAAAAAAAAAAGAATTTGTTTCTTTTAAAAATGATTTAATCATAACTTGTGTAGGAACATGTGCATTGTCAAAGCAGACTGAACCTAAATCTATAAATTTCTTGTTTATATGAGTATAAATTTGGAGTTGGAAGGGACTTTAGGAGTTGTATAGTTCAATTAGAGATGAGGAAACTGGGTCTTAGAGAGGCTTTGGTGGCTTCTGAAAGGTAGGTCACACAAGATCTGGTAGTAAGTAGAGTCAGCACTTGAAGGCCTTCAACTCCCAATGTCTACTACTCTTTCAATTATATTTGAAGACATAAAATTTTCTTTTTTTTTGGAGAAACTTTCAGTTACTTTAATAGTCCCTCTCTATCTGTTTATTGGTGAGCCATTTGCGGTGTTTCTCCCACCATTTACAATTCTATTGGTAAGAAGTACTAACTTTTTGGATCATAGTTTGGTAGTGACATTTTGCTCTCTGTTGCTACTTAAGATTAAGGTAAGCTTATGGTTGAAATTTTGCCTTCTTAGTCTTTTAAATCAAATGAGAATTTTAAGCACTGAATTTAATTACTTCAAAGCATTAATTTTTAAAAAAAAACTTTTTTGGAGGGGGAAGGCAGGGCGATTGGGGTTAAGTGAATTGCCCAAGGTCACACAGCTATAGTAAGTGTTATGTTAAGTGTCTGAGGTCAAATCTGAACTCAGGTCCTTTTGACTCCTGGACCAGTGCTGTATTCACTGCACCACCTAGCTGCCCCTAAAAAACATTTTTATTTAAAGTTTTGAGTTCCAAATTCTGTCCCTCTCTTCTCTTCTGCAGGACTCGCTGAGACATTAAGCAATCAGATATTGGCTGTACATGTGCAGTTATGTCAGACATTTCCATACAGTCATTACAAGAAGACTAGAATAAAAGAAAAAAATAAAGTAAAAAGTAACACACGTCAGTTTGTATTCAAACAATATCAGTTCTTTCTCTGGAGTCGGCTAATATGTTTCACCATTAGTTCCTTGGGATTGTCTTGGATCACTGCATTGCTGAGATCAGCCAAGTCATTGACAGTTCTTCTTTGAACAATATTGCTGTTACTGTGTGCGATGTTTTTTTGGTTCTGTTCACTTTACTATGCATCATTTCATTGTAAGTTTTTCCAAGTTTTTCTGAAATCATCCTGCTTGTTATTTCTTTTTTTTCTTTTTCTTTTTTGCTTTTTGGAGGGCAATTGGGGTTAAGTGACTTGTCCAGTCTTATAGCCCTTTGGGCATAGTTCCAGATTGCTCTCTAGAATGCTTGAATCAGTTCCAGTTTCCCCACAATCCCCTCCAATATCCAACATTTTCCTTTTTTGTCTTATTAGCCAGTCTGAAAGATGTGAGGTGTTGTTTTAATTTGCATTTCTCTAATCAGTGATTTAGAGCATTTTTTACATGACTAATAGCAGAGCATTAATATTATATCTACTTCAGTTACTTGAGAGTTAGTGTTAGGGAGAAGAGCAAAATTCAGTGAGAAGTTTAAAGATTGTTAAGGAAAAAAATCAATAGTCTGGTTTGTCACTGTTCTTTGTTTAAAGTAAATGCTGTTTATAGTAGGTTAATAGGCTTTTATATAAGAAAGAATATGTGATCTATGTGTCATTATTTGTGTCAAGTACTAGTTGTATTAACATGGTGTTTTGGCATTTGCAAACTGGTTTTTAGAGACTGATTATATTTTGAGACTTACAATAACCCTGTTAGGTACTACAGGTGCTCTTCATGCTTATTTTATAGTTGAAGAAACAGGCTTATAGATGTTAAGTATCTCATAGCTAGAAGTGTCAGAGGTGGGACTGTGCTACAGATTCCTATGCTTTGTACGGGGACGTTGTAATATAATTTTTTTGACAGCATTGCCCAAGACTCAGAACAGTGTTGAGAAGTCTGTGCCATGTGGGTTTTAATGGTTATAGACAATTTAAGTCTGGTTTTCACAGATTTTTAAAACCTAAATCAAATTCTTTATCTGGGTCTTTGAACTTAAAAAAAAAATTATATATCATTATAATTGCTTTCCTTTGTAATGCTACATATATATTCTTTTATGCTTTTTAAAACGTTCTGAGAAAAGGTCCAGAGGTTTCATCAGATTGTCAAAGGAGTCTATAATTAATAACCTCTGCCCCAAATGAATTAAATTAATATAAAGTAACGGGTGCTGAAACTTTTTCCCTTGCAAATTTCATTGAAATTTTGTGGCATAAAATCTTTTGTCATTTTATAATTGCTGAAGATTTCACATTCAAGTTAATGAGCTTGATAATAATTCAGAATTTTCCCATAGTAATGTAGCAAAATATTCTAAAATGTGTATTGTTACTTTAGTGACACTTTGCCATTCAAAGGAAGATAACATTTTAATTCATCCAAGTTTTTTTTAGAAAAAATAAACATTTAATATAGAGTGTATACTTTTTGAAGTTTTAAAATTTTTATACTGAATTTATCTTCAGTTTTCCAACAATTTTTATCAGTTTAAGAAAATTCTTTCTTTGTGTTAAATATTTAGATTTCATTTCGTCTTAGTTGCTTTCTTTTTAGTTAGGTGTATTGTGTATTGAAATCTCAATACATGCTTTTATATTTTTGAAGTACTTATTTTAGCCTTAAGCTAATGCAAAAGGCAGAAGTTAGTAAAGCCTAAACTATTTTGTCTGTGGAATTAAATATCTTACTACCAAGTTTATTTTTAGTCTCTGAAGTATGACTTCCTTGTATTCTTGATTGCTTTAACAGCTTTGATTACGTAAGAAGAAATGATTTCATTGAAGCTTGGTAACCTTTTATGCATTTTCCGTTGTTTTAATTGATAGCTTTGTATGAATAACTTGGTCGTTGTTCAACTATTTTAAAGTGACACTGTTTCTCTTAAATGTTCTCTGAAGGTTCTGAATAAAGATAGCTCATTGCTGTTCTGCAAGACAGATTCTCTTTTGTCAACTTTGTATTGGTTTTTTACATTTCTTTTAAGCAGATACGAATTCATTTTTCTCTTTTTCTCTGAAGAATGTCAAGCTGTCTGCCGAAGTAGAGCCATTTGTTCCTCAGAAGAAGACTCCTGATACGCTTATGATCCCAATGGCACTTCCAGGTGATAATGGAAGTGTGAGTGGAGTGGAACCAACTCCAATTCCCAGCTACCTGATAACTTGTTATCCCTTTGTGCAGGAAAACCAGTCTAATAGGTACTTTTGTGTCATGGGTGTATATATGTGTGTATGTGTTGGGTTTTGGGGGGTGGAATAAGGGGACAGAGTATAAAAGTTGGTTAGACTTAATTGTCATAATTGGTGACTTACAACAATGGCACTTTTTCTGGTTCATAAAAATGACTGAAGACCCTTATAGAATTAAACCTTTGCTTACAACTTGCACAATCAGTTTTTTAAAATATTTTTATTTTATAAAGTACAAGCAGAAGTGTTTCTATGTGTATGGAATATGTATACTCACATTAAGGTGATGACCATAGGGATGTTTTTTCATTATTCCATGAAATTCTTCAATCTTGTTTAAATTAAAAATTGAATTGATGGGAGGAGAGAAATGAAAGATGCAGGAAGAAGCCAATAAAAACTTCTTGGCTCTATATTCTGTTTAATTCTACTAAGATAAATTTTAATACGATGATAAATTATTCCCAGTCTTTGATTTAACAGTAAGGTCTTGTATTGCTATTTAGCATTTATTTTCAGTCAGAAAACACTTATTACAAGCTCTAGGTATTGGGTGCTAGTGCAATATTTACTTCTCAGTCAGCTATTATATAGTCTAATGGGTAGAACTTGTTTTTGAATCATTATAGACTTTTCTAGTCATAACTAGCAATATAATTGCTACTTTTTTTGTCTATTTATTACACAAAATATGTGAGCTGTGAAGATGGGAAAGCTGTAATCCAGAAATATTATGCACTTAATTTCCAAATGTTGAAGACTCTTAGATTCTGAGTATTGTTGAGTGGCTACATGATGGGGTCTGAAGGAATTGTTTTGGTTAGGATTTTGCTAGTATTTCATAAATGTTGCTGAGTAATAGAAGTAACAGAATATTAAAAGAAGTAACAGAAAATTGACATAGTTAGCTTTTCCTTTGATGGGATATATGTTAATTCAGTCATTTATATGTGATTTAGTGCTTTTCTGGGTTTTAGTTAACTTTTGACAACATATATTTTGTTTTTATTGAGGGAATTGTTTTTAACAGTCATAATAAGTTATCCTGGAGAATTCATAAGCAAAGAAAACATCATTAATATTTTTGAAATTATATTGAGTAGTAGGATTTTTTAAACCCAGTGTCTTTTACCTATGCATATTTCCTATATTTGGGGAAGTAAAATAATGAAAAAAAAAGGTTTTCTTTATAATGCCTCTTTTCTTCTTCTAACATCTGCCCTTTGCCTCCTTCCTCCCCACTTCTCCCCAAGCAACCTTGTTTTATATGAAGTCGTAGACCTAAGCTCCTTGCACCTCTCATCAGAAGAATCCCTGGAGAGGCTGTAAATATAAAATAGGAGGCATGTCCCTCTTCCTCCATTGTATTTGAGAACCTCATAAGTGTGCCTCACTGAGATTAGTGCTCCTGGAATAGACAGGTTTCTTGCTTTTTATTTTTACTTCTCTTGCACTTGGTAGCATTTCTATTGCCAGAGGAGGGAAGTGGCACACACAAGAGTGTCTACCCATGTTATTAAGGAAGGAGTGTGAGAAAGAAGTAAAAAAGCAAAAGTAAAATCTTATATGATGGTCTTTTATGATGACCTTAGCATAAGTCTATAGAATCCTGCCACGGTTTTTGGAACTCATTGCAAGGGAGCTGTCATTGGTAGATCCAATAGTTAGTTGCTTAAATAATTGAAAACAGTGAGAACTCAAGGAAATTGCAGGTTTAAGTAAATGTGGTAGATCCTATTCAGTGTTTTGGGATGCAATTGAATTCTGTTAGAAGTTATATTGGATTTATATTTAATACAGAATGAATCTTTTCACATGTATATATTTGAGTCACTAGAACAAGGCAAGGTCACTTTGTTCCCCTCTGCTAGCATTACATGGAGGTTCTACTGAACTATTTTCTTTTCGATGATAGAAAAAGTTTCTTGTTTTTGCTTTAGACTTTAAACATGATTTTTTAGGCTTGTTTATTTAATAAATTTGTTCTCCTTTTCTATTGGTTTTACAGACAATTTCCATTATATAACAATGACCTACGATGGCAGCAACCAAATCCAAATTCTCCGGGGCCATACCTTGCTTATCCCATTATATCTGCCCAGCCGCCTGTTTCTACAGAATATACGTATTACCAGCTGATGCCAGCTCCATGTGCCCAAGTTATGGGATTTTATCACCCTTTTCCCACACCTTACTCCAGTACCTTTCCAGCAGCAAATGCTTTAAATACTATTCCCACGGAATGCACAGACCGTCCAAGTCAGCTTGGACATGTCTTCCCACTGTCGAGCCACAGAAGTAGAAGTAGTAACAGAGCTTCCATGGGGCAGAAAGTAAGTAGCTTCCTTGACTTCTTTAAAAGTATGTATGTCTTTTGTTATTGTTGGTGCAAATAACTTATCATTTACAGTTTTAAACTACATCAAAGGAGGTAGTGAGTGAAATCTCTCGATAGGCTCTTCTGTTATGATCCAGGCAGACATCAGTTACTTCACTTTTTGTTTGGTTTTTGTCGGTGTAGGCCCTTCTGCCGCCATCCCAGAGTCTAGCCTTTCTCTGACTTGGTTGATAGTTTCTGAGAATTCATTTGGTGTAAAAATTCATCATTCTGTAACCAACCTGGTGATACACCTCTCTAAATTTAGCTAAATGGTCCTTGGAAAAGACATATGTGTTGTATCATGCACAAGGACAAATAAACATTATTAAATTTTTTTCTCCACCTTTCAGTTATTTTCAATGACCTCTATAGGAGTACTTTTGCATTACCTCTCATATACCTTCAAATAAATTTAAATAATCACAATATCCTTCTACTTCCAAAGGATTTAAATGTAGTCACTACCCCAAAATTTATATTATTCTTACATTATTGTGAAAAAATTATGTAATATATGCTTAGGGTCATGCTAAGCAAAAAAATAAATATTTTACACATTAATGCAATCCACTAAATTTAATGTTGAGAATTGGAACTTATATAATATCTGAGATTCTAAAAGGTGGCATTTGACTGACTGGCACCCATATCTACTGTGATATTATTTTTATGAATTAATCTCAAGTTGTTCCATTTCACTCCTATGTTGATTCTGTTTATATTATTGCATAGAATTTAAAACAAATTATGTTGCATAAAATGCTAGGCAGTCTATGTGAGGAAGCATTTCTATGGCTGCTATATACTGGGAGTAATACATTTTCATCAAAGTTAAGTGACTTTTTGTTAACATATGTTTTTCTCATTTATTTAAATAAAAAATCCACCATATTTAGCAAGAAATAAATTTTCCTAAACCTTAAAAAATGAAATCAAACATAAGAATGTTGAATAACCTTTCAAAGAAAAGGTAGTTTGGCACCAATACCTTGTTCATTCCTTTTCCATCTGTGCCATCCTGAAGTACTCCTTTTGGTTTAATTTTTTTCCTCATCCCAAGGATTGAGTTTCTGTCTTTTCCTTCCCTTCTTATGTATTTTGGAATCTGTGGTTACTCATCTATTAAGTAGTTAAGGTTGACCTTCTATGTGGGTCTGTTTCTGTATGGCTCTGTTTAATATGCAAAGTAAACAGACATCTGCATGAAGACATTGGGTACAGCCACTAGGAAGGGTTTTTTTTCTTTTTTAAAACTGATGATAAATCATTAATGGTGTTACTCAGTATTAACAATACCATAGAATTATCACTTCCAGGTACAACTTAGAATAGCTCCAAAATGAAAATTTAAAACTGGCTAGCAAGGGAGTAGGGAAGGTGAGTCATATACTATGTTTATAATCAAGGCTAAAGTTGTATGTTCAAGATAGTCTTTTGAAACAGAACAGGTCCCCTCTCCTTTCTCTCTCTTTCTCTCCTACCCCCATGACCTTTTGACTAAATATCCCTGAATTAATGGACTCCTTAAGAGCATAAGTGAATTTGTTGAAGCTAAGTTTATGACAATATAACAAATACTGTTTTAAGGGTTTTTTAGTTAAAGGGTACTTTCCTATCTTGAAGCCTTAATTTTTCAACTAGCAACTAAAAATCCTGTTCAGTCACTTGGAGTTGACAAAATTAATCTTGCATAGAACTAGAAGCCTGGAAGATCACTTTTCAGTTGACACCTCTATCAGCACAGTAGAGACGCAATACTTTCTCCCAGTCCCATGTAAAGACTCATCTATTTCCTTGTGTTTTTTTTTTTTTTTGAGGGGGGGAGTGGAAACCAGAAGTAGCAGTTGCTGTAAAAAAAACTTTTGGTCTGTCTCTGTCCCAAGTAAATCTACACTGCATTGATGGTCCTCTGTTTGGAATTTCTAAGGAATGGAGGCTACAAGATAGTAGAAGTAAAGTGATAGCACATGATGTACACATTACAAAAAATGAGAGAGATTCTGTGTCAGCGGGAATTAATAACGAGCTTCAGTTCCTCACATTTAAAATTCTGTCAAGTTAGTTATTGTTAAGCAAAGAATAGCCACATAATAGGAATTCAGTTTTCTTTTTTGGCAGAAATTATCTTATACTTTTTTATTCTCAGAAGAAAATTCTTATCTGATGATATTTTAGTGAAACAAAGTCAGTTTCTTGGTAAGGGTGATCTGTTTTAATGTTAGATCGTAAGTTTCTACGTCAAATACTTAGTATAATAGAATTCTGTAAATTCTAGTTAAAAGGGGATTTAGGAATCATTACTCAGTTGTCAAGGATCCCTAACTTCATAGTGATTTAGAAAATCACAAATTAACTTTGTTGCATTGTCTTTTTATATATTCTGTTAAAACATTCCCAGTTGCATTTTAATCTGGTTAGCACTCGGGAGTTTTCTGGGCCTCCAGTTTGACACCTTTTATCTAGTCCGTTCTCCTCATTTTACTTGTGTTTATTTTCACAGTATTGTTTTATTGAAGTAGTATATTATTTTCTCAATTTAAATCAGCAGCAGCAGCTTTTACAGCAACATGTAAAAAGTAAAAGGCCACCAGTAAAAAGTGTAGCTACTCAGAAAGAAACCAGTGCAGCAGGACCTGATAATCGGTCAAAAATTGTGCTTCTGGTGGATGCTTCCCAGCAAACAGGTAAGAGAAGGGGTACATATGGAGATTCTAGACTTCTAAAGGTGGAATCTAATTTAAAAAAAAATTTTATGCCATTTAAAAAATATATGGTAAAACAATATTTTACTATTATAGAAAGCCTCCCCATTCTTCCCTTTTTTTGGTCTGTCAGTTTATAAAATTCCTTGGAAGTAGGGAGCCACAATCTGTTTCCTTTATTTTTTAAACTTATTTCCTCCATTGTCTGCACAGATTGTTTTGTTATTTTAAGGTGGTTTTTATGTACTAGGCTTTTGGCATTGACTTTTTTTTTTTAAAGAGCCATTGATTTATATAAAATTTTATTGTAATTTCCTTAAAGGAACAAATAATAAATTGAGACATAAGGTTAGAAAATTACGATTGGACCAGGTTGTGAAGAATTTTAAATGTCAAGGAGGGGTGTTTACATTTTTCCTGAAGAAAATAGAAATCTATTAGAGAGTATATTGAGTAGAAAAGAAGTGGTGAAGTCACACCTGTGCTTTAGGAAAATTGCTTTGTCAGCTCTGTGGAAGATGAATTGGAGTCTTTATTTGAGGCAGAGAAACCAATCAGAAATTTGAAAAGCTAGAAATTATTATTTCCTCTGATCTCTACTGTATTGATTTTACAGTGCAATGATTTTATAGTCTATTGATTTTTTATAATGTTTAGCATCTGTCTGAACTCACCCTACTCAGAATGAGTTCTCTTCCAGTCCTAATAGTAGAAAAGGAACGATGTTACCATTCGTGCCACTTGCCCCAGCAGGTTTGCTAGCCGTCCAGTTGAACCTGGGTCTGGTTTGTTATTTGTAAACAATGGACCAGCTTAAGCTGGAACCCCCCAGGGAATTACTAAAGAGGGGGTTCTGATTTAGATGATTTTTATTTTCTATTTAAGATTGCTAAAGGTTGTTGAGGTCCATAAAACAATTAGTAATTAGAGGTGTTACATTCTGCCAGACCTGAAGGCCAATCCACTTTCTCCACTAGCCAATTCTAAGGCTCCCTTGACTACCCTACCCCACCCCCACCCCCTTTCCTGCATCTCAGAAGAAATGAGGGGGAAGAAGGGGAGGGGGGAAGAATTTGTAGCCTCAAGGTCACATATAGCCTTCTAGTTGGGTGTGGCCTTTTGACTGAGTCCGAGCTTTACAAATCCTTTATTAAGGGCATTTTTTCTCTGCAGTTTGGATTCAGTCAGAGGGCCTCACTTGAGAACCTAGAGGATCACATGTGGCCTTGAGACTGAAGGTTGCCCACCCCTGGTTGATCTCCTCATTGGGGGAGGAGCACTGGCCTTACAAAGGGAACCAGTCTGATCTGCTTTGGTTACAGTTATATGCATCACTCTTCATAAATCAATAGTGCTTGGAGAAAGGTGCCTATTTCCCTTAGATTGTATTTTACTCCCCACAAGAAGGTATTTCAGAATCCCAGGTGAGAGGTGATAAGGGTCCACACTATAGTAGTGGGGAATGTGTGAGTGGAGACAAATAAACAGATTTTGTGGAGGCAGAAAAGACAGAGTTTGGCAGCTGATTGGACATGCAGGATGAATGAGAGGGCTATCAAGGCTGACAATGAAGTTATCATCCTGGATGACTGGAAGGATAATGTTCATCTCAACTGAAGTAAGGAGGTTCAGGAGAGAGGTGGATTTCAGAAAAAAGATGAGTTTTGGACATGTTGCATTTGAGATCCGTATTAGAATCTAATTTGAAATGACCAGGAGGTAGTTGGAGATGTAGGGTAGCTAGGAAGTGGATAGAATGCTAGGCTCAGAGTCAGGAAGACCTGAGTTCAAATCTTGGCATTTACTAGCTCTGTGACCTTGGGCAAATCACTTAACCCTATTGATCTCAGTTTCCTCTTCTGTAAAATGGGTTGGAGAAGAAAATGTCAAGCCACTCTAGTATCTTTGCCAAGAAAACCCCAAATGGGGGTCACAAAGAGTCAGACACTACTGAAATGATTGAACAACAATAACAGAGTTGGAGATATGGAAATAGAACTCTGCAGAGAGACTAGGGTTGGATCTAGGGGTTATCTACATAGAGATAATCATTGAACCTATGGGAGTTGATGAGGACACCAATATAATATAAACTTTTTGAGAGTAGAGATTATTTAATTTTTTGATCTTTATTTCCCCAGGGCCTAGTACCTGATGAATGCCTATTGATTAATTGAGAATAGAGAGAGAAGAGGGCCCAGGAAGGGGCCTGACGTCAATGGAATTTTTATTTTTAATTCTTTCCTAATATCAGTATCAATACCTGTATAGGGCATAATGGAGAACCACAACTGGTAAATAGATTTCTGAGATTTGTTGCACTACTTATGGAAGAGAATAGCAAATATTACAGGGTTCCTTCTCCTTCCTACAATGCAGCATTTCTGCATGTTTCGTATCTAGGAATATTTTTCTTTATTCTTATTAATTATATCAATTTGTTTGATAGTCTCTGAAGCATTAGAATTGATTTAAAAAAAAAGCAAGGTAACTTTTTTGCCTTAATCTCATTTGTTTATAAGATTTATTTTTAAATGTCAAGCAACAAGCATTTATTAAGCATTTATTGTGTGCCTGGAGTGTGCTTAGCTTAGGTGATACCAAAGTAAAAGTGAAAGAATCCCTGCCCTCAAGGTGCTTGTGGTCTAGCCCAGTGGTTCTCAACCTTCCTGCTGCCCCTTTAATACTCATATGTGGGTGTATCTGCATGTGGGTGGACCCGCCTGGAGACTGATAGAGGAACTGTCTTGGTTCCTAAGACCATCGGAAATATGTGTTTTCTGATGGTTTTAGGCGACCCCTGTGACCCCTGTGAAAGGGTCGTTCAACCCCCAAAGGGGTTGCCACCCACAGGTTGAGAACCGTTGGTCTAGCCAAAGGAAACAATATGTACATACATATAGGTATGTACAAAATAGATACCAGGTAATTTTGAAGTGAAGTTGTAACAGCAATCAATTTAGCAGATACTTAGCACTTAGTAATTTAGGGCTAGGTACGGAAGATGTGAGCTCTTCTCCTGTCTGGAAGATGTGGCAGGAGGGGGTTGGCTGTGAGACAGGAGGCCAGAGTGTGTATATAAGAAGTGTTCTAAAGACAGAGACAGAATCGGAATGTTCTTCCTGGTGGCTCCTGTTGGAGGAAGCAGGATTGTCCCAGCATCTGGGAGCTGGGCTGTTGGACTGAAGAAGTGAGTTGGAGTTTTCTTGAGAGAGAGAGTTTCTCTCCCAGCATCTGGAAGCTGACTGAGAACTGAGCTGGAGTTTTTCTTGAGACCAGAATCTGGTGAAGTAGCTGTTGGCTGCTGCCTGGAAGGCCAGTGTTGCTGCTGCTGCCTGGAAGGCTGAGTTTTCTACTGGGTCCTAGGGCCTGCTGAACTGCTGGGGGACTGAAGAAGCATGACCAGGATGAGATTTTGTTAGTGGCCTGGATGATCCTTGAGTTCCCAGCAACAGAAGTGGTGAAGGGTTTGAGATGTGCTGGACTCTGTGAACTTCAGTGTGTACCAGGGACTGCCAGGAGGACTGGACAAGGACCTGGGAGCTGTCTGCCCCTGAATCCAGGTGACTGTTTGGTGGATTCAGGTAGGAGCTGGGACCATGGAAGGGGATCCAGTGAATCATAGAGACCACCCTGAGTCAAGATGAAGAAAAAGCCTCCCCTTGGATGAAATTGAGAGGCTTGCCGGACACCATGGAGTGGAGGGTTTGTGTGGTTTTCTAATGATTGTATTTAGTGACTGATTGAGTTGATCTATTGGTTGCCCCATGAGTAGAAGATTGATTATTGTATTGTGAATGGATTGAATGATTAAGTGAGGAGGATTTCCCCCTTAGGGGAACCAGATGATTATTCTTTTGTTCTTTGTTCTAAATATTGTGGCCATTGTAGTGAAAACTGTGTGGCCATTCTAATGTTAAGCTGTTGTGAACACTATACTGTGATTTTCTGTGATAAGATGTAATGTTGTGAATATTATATTGTGATTTATTGTGAATGTTTGCCTTGATTTGTAATGGAATAAATGGAATGTTCACTATACTGTGTAATTCGATCCTTAAAAGCTGTTCACAGTAGCATTCTTTTGGGAACCTGCTTGTGCATGGCATTACAGAAGGCAACAGGGTACCAGCAAAGGTTTCATATAGTAGATGGCATTGAGTTCAATATAACTGTGTATTAAGAGGCTGAAATGAAGAAGGATTCGTTCCAGGCATGAGAGGAAAACTAGTGTAAAGGCATGGAGATGAGATGTCATGTATATGATGGGATCCAGTGGACCTTAGTGTATGTGAAGGGCAATACCGTGTAATAAGGCTGGAAAGTTAGTTTGGAGCCATGTTGTGAAGAGCTTTAAATGTCAATTCTTGAATTAATAGGTAGCTACTAGAGTTGATTGCTATCAAGTTATAGCTTACTTTGGTGACTTTAGATCAGAAATGGTTATATTTTAAGTCTTATCATTTTTCCTGTATCTTTAAGCTCAGTTGGAAAGGATGGTTAGTACTTTGATACTGTGATATCATTGTTAGAGGCATTTCCTCCATCAATATAGATTGCAGCCCTTCAGTACCTTCTCCTCCTATATAATTCTTGTCCCATAAATCATCCATAGGGAGACTAACCGTTACCCTGGAGGTTTTCCTCTCATTCATCTAAAGATCTTAAAGGTGCTAGTATATCCCTTAGACTTTCTGCACTTTGTTCTTGTTCTTCCGTGCTTTGTTCGTATTTTTCTGTTTGTTGTTCGTGAATAGCACACCTTGTTTTCATGTCCTTACAAGTCATTATAATTAACATTCTGCACATACCTTACTTAGGCCCACTATAAATCATTCCATTGTCCTTTGGGTTATTGGTCATTTTAATTCTTCTGGTATTGGACTATCTCATTATTGAGAGGAATACAGGTAGAGATTATTGGAAATAATTTAAGTTTTTCAAATTCAATCTAGTCTTATTTTTTCCTCTTCTCCCTCAATTCTGAGCCTAGATTTTCTGTTTGCAATGCTTGTCTCAGATACAATACACACATTTTTGGACAAACTTGAGAGACCACCTGTATACAGGTCTAGGAATATAATGGAATTGGTGTGTATTTCTCATCCACTTTGTTTTGTCTGCAGTGCAGTGGATTTCACTGAGGTGTCTTTCTAGTGTTTTAGGGCTCAAATAGTTAACAAGATGTGACCTGTGGGTCCTTTTGTTCGAATTTTATGTGAAACTTTTCCCTTGAAAATGGCAAACACATTAGGCAGATCATAGATCTAGAGTGGAAAGGACCTCAGAGTTCATCTAGTTCAGCATCATTTTATATATGTGCAAGCTCTTTGAGGCTTTTGGAGATTTTGTGAGTTATACAGCACAAAGTTACACAGGTAGTAAAATTGTAGAGGAATGGTTTGGAACCAGGTTTTCTGATTATAGGTTAAATACTTTTTCAGTGGTTTCACATAGCTTTCATGGTGTCACGTCATTGAACAGTGTTATTTCCACAATTGCAGCTATCATAACTTTGTATAATTTTAATGTTCTCTTGTTTAAAGGGGGCCTTTATAACTGCATTTTGTGCTACTATATCTAATGCTATTTTATAATAAACAAAATAGATTGTTCTATATTTTTCTTTCATTTGTGTGATCATAAAAATATAGTTTGTATAAGAAAATAGTTTGCAAAAAACTTGTTTATACTCCATCAAGTATCTCCATAATCCAAGTATATTATATTCTCACAGAAATTCATATTTTATGTAGATGAGAGAACTGAATTGATAATTGCTAATGTTTTGGTCTCTCTTTTTTTGGCAAGAGCACTCTGTAGTCTTGGAGTATATCATTTTTAAAAATAACATTGAATATCTTTAAATCAATCTCTGACTACCTTTAAAACAGGACTGCTTCTGATAACTGATTTCTTCCGTATATTTGATCAGGTCCATCCCCTTTCCCAACTTCATTTTTTTCTTTACTTTTGTCACTTATGTTTGTGCTATTAAGGTTCCACTTCTGATGAGAATAGTGTGATGATATTTGATATTTATTAATGAGAATAGATGACTATAAAAATTCTGGATAATCTGTTCCATTTAGCATCTTTTTTATCCTACTTTCAGTTTCATCAACAAATATTCGTGGAATGATCTGGATATAACACCAAGCTCTCAATTATCAAGTTACTTTCTCAACTATTTTTTGCTGTTTGAAAAAAATTTTGCTTATTGCCCTTGCTACTGTTTTGCAAAAAAGCTTGCACTCTAAACCATAGTTACCTTTGTCTACCACTTCTCTCTGCTCAGCTGGGAGATCCCATGTTTGCTGAGGGTTTTTCTACCCTATTTGTCCTTTTTGACTGCCTCATTTTAACTGTTTTGCATCAGTTAAGGGTCTGCCTTTCAAATGTTCGTTTCCCATTTTAAAAACATCAGCAACTTGTTTAAATAGCTCTGATTGGAGCTTCCATTATTGCATGCAGTGCAGTTGGTGTTTACCAATTAAGAATCTTAAAAGTAAGTGAATCTAGAATTATGTCATTCATTAAATTAATTGTTTCTTGTCTATTTTAACTCATTTGTTTTGGACAAAGATTACCTTTTAAGTACCAACAATTAAATTTATGTTTTGTAGCTTGTCTACAACTACAATTCTTAGCACTTTATGCTTCTTTTCTTGACACTTAACCATCATCGTTATAGAATGGGGATCATAGATTTATAGCTGGAAGAGACCTTAAAGGTCATTGATAAGTCTAATGCCTTTATCTTACAAATGGGGAACTTAGGTTCAGAGATGTCAAGTGACTAGCCTAGAGTCTTACTAGTAGTAAGTATCTAAGGCAGGATTCAAATCCAAGACTTCTTGACTCCAAGTTGTCCAGGACTGAATGAACTTCTGAGTATTTATCTTGATGTTGAGTCTTTCTGTATTTGATTAGGAGAGTTTTCAGAGCACCAATATAATACAGTCACATCCAAAAACCAAAAGTTTTTTCAGTTTAGTTAGGTGCTTTCAGAGCTGTGCTCTGCTAGAATAGCCTTCAAAAACCACCTTCTTGCTATGATGAGACATTGATGCACGACTTCAGAAGATACGTTGAACCATTTGGCCTCCATTAAAGGGGCCTGCATTTTTCTTTTACAGCCAGATGGTTTATTTTTTGATGCTTTATAAACTTTGATATTCATAATAACAATTACATTTTGTCACAAAGAATTGTTATACTTTCTTTACCTTTCAGATTTTCCATCAGATATTGCAAACAAGTCTCTTTCAGAGAGTACTTCTACAATGCTCTGGAAATCAAAAGGAAGAAGGAGAAGATCATCCCATCCTACAGCCGAATCTTCTAGTGAACAAGGAGCTAGTGAAGCTGACATTGACAGTGATAGTGGTTACTGTAGTCCCAAACACAGCAACAATCAGGCTACAGCAATGACTTCCAGAAATACTGATTCTGGTACAATTAATGTATGTAACCATTGCCTAGATTTATGTACTCATTGCATGTAACTGTACTTAAGTATTTACTTTCTCTAATAGTTGCTATGGAAATCAGAGGATGTTAATTGAAAATTTATTTTACGTTGAATTTACTTTTTCTTTTAAATTTATTGTTAAAGTAATGAATAGAGGGAAGTTTGTTTTTCCTAAAATTGTAGTGAGCATTCTATATTTATGGTGTCAAGCTTTTTGCAGAGTTAAAAGTATTTATTTTAAAGTGGCAACCTCTAACACTATTTTTCCTTCTTTTTAGCTTGTGGAACCATCAATATGTTCAGGTATTTATCTAAGTATTCTGCTACTATCATCTACTTGCTACTGATCTCCATATTGTTTCATCCTTCTTGGTCTTCCTTCCTCATGGTGCTTTCTATTCTAGATCCTTCAAGGTTTTAACTTCTGTAGAGGAGACTTGAAAATGGGGGGAAAAACCCAAAACTAAAAAAACTGAAAGTCTTCCCAAAAAGTTAAAATTAACTCAGATGACTGCCTTCAGTAAATTAAAAAACTTGAAAGTATATGGCAAGATAAAACATGTGATCAAAATAAGAATGTTATAAAAAAGTTTTGAGAATTTTCCCAACTTTGTTATATTCTGTGATAAAATATGGGATTAAAGTCTGTCTGACTTGGACATGGAATTTAATTCAGTTATGCAACGTAGGAGATAATTTTCCTCTTCTCCTTTCCCTATTCCCATCCCTCTGACCTTCTTGTTTCCTTTTCTAAATCTTTATCATCACTTGTAGGTGGGACAAGTTGGTCCAATGTAACTTCTCAGGCAACTCAGAAAAAACCTTGGATGGAAAAGAATCAGCCGTTTTCTAGAGGTGGAAGGCAGACTGAGCCGAGGAGTAATTCACAGGTAACCTCCGCGTCACAGATACACAGAGTCTGAGCTGTGCAAAAATCCTGCTCTCCCCTTATCAGCTCTCGATCTTATTCCTCATGGAGACTCTTCCAAACCCAACCGCGTCCTGACCTTTCACATTTATGAGTGATCTGGCCTCCTGCTTCCCTAAAAGATTAAGGCCGTGGAATGGGAAGTATCATCTCAACAGCTTCATTTATTTTTCTAAGTCAAAGAACAAAGTGTTCTTACTCCTCACTAGGGCTCATCTCCTCTACCTGATCTTATTTTTTATGACTTCTTACAGGACCCTGATTCTTTATTCATCCACTTTTTCTACTGCATTTTTTAGATGTTCTTCCCCCATTGGTTCTTTTCCATGAGAGATGTCCCAGACTCCTTGTTTATTATTTTTTTAGCCGGTAAAGAAATCTTGCCTCCATTTCTACTTCTATTGATTTTCATTCAGATGTTCTTAACTGTGTTTCTCTTCCCTGATTCTTGGATTACTCCTCTGATTAGATCTTTTTAATATGTAGTGCTACTCTTCTTCCTTGCCCCTGTTCCCTTGCCTTCCACTCCTTAATCTATCTTTTTTTTTTTTTTTTTTTTTTTTGCTTTTTGGAGGGGGGGAGGGCAGGGCAATTGGGGTTAAGTGACTTGCCCAAGGTCGCATGGCTAGTAAGTGTTAAGTGTCTGAGGTCAAATTTGAACTCAGGTCCTCCTGACTCCAGGGCCAGTGCTCTATTTGCTGTGCCACCTAGTCGCCTCTATCATCTTTATTTTGGCTAAGATTTTTCTAAAGCCATATTCCACTCGTGGGTCTTATATGATACTTGCAAGGTCAAATTTGCCTCTGTATATTAGGCCTCCATATAAGTCTTGTCAGTACCTATATTTTGTACAGTTATGTTTAGACACCTGAGGCCTAGGGTTTTATTGTTGGTTTCTTTTTTGAATTTATCCTCTGAATTTCTGAGCATTTCAGTTTCAACTATTTTTCCTATATTTCTAGCCTTTTTCTGTGATATCTAGCTTGGTAAATATGCTTAAGAAACTTTTTCCTTCACTCTTCTTTTTCAATTTAAAGTTCCTTTGATTGCATTTGTAAGACTTTAAGCAAGAATATCCTTATCAACACTTATCAGGTGCCATCCTTGTATAGGAACTTGTCATTCCTATACTTTTAGCCATACTACAGATCCATTTCTGAAACCCATTTTCAGAGATAATTATCTTAACCAGCTTTTCACTTCCTAAATCTACTTTTTTTTTTCTTTTTTAATCCCTTGCCTTTGATGAGCAGAAGTGATAGAAACACCACTTGTACCCATAAGGCCTTCTTTTTTTTTTTTTTACCCAAGGCTTTGCAATATTTGGTAATTGTTTTTTGGTTGTTCTTTTTGACAGTTCATACGTGAGTGGTGAGAAGTGGGTAGTAGTAATTTGATTTGACCAGTTTTGGGTGGTTCTTTTAAATGCCTTGGGTTTACCTGGGAAAGAAACAGACTGTTCTTACCAGATTTATAAATACCTGCTTCAGTGCCTTCATCAAGGAGTTACCGAGTACTGCTATTAGTCACTTTTTCCTGTGATCCTTGTTGGATAATCTCTCTACTAATGTTACAGTACCACTCCTTGGAGAACAAGCAGCTGCTTCCTCTTTAGGGACAGAACGTCATTTCTATCCCTTCTTATGTCTTCATTTTGCCTGCAAAATAGCTTTGAAAAAATCTCTGTTTCTTACCTTTAGCAATTATCAACTTTAACTTGTTCTGAGCTTTAGCATTCTTTTTTTCTGGTAAGCATATTTTAAAACAATTATTTATTTATTTACTTTCAGTTTACAACATTCAGTTCAACAGGCTTTTGAGTTCCAGAATTTTTCCCCCTCTTCTCCTCTCCCCTCCCCCTTCCACCTCACACCCCCCCCCCCCCCCATGGCAGCATGCAATCTGATACAGGTTCTGCAAATACCTACACATTAAACATTAGTCAAGTCATAAAGAAGGATTATAACCAATGGAATGAACAATGAGAAAGAAGGAGCAAAATGAAACAGAAAAGAGAGAGCAAGTAGCTTGTTTCAATCTGCCTTCAGACTCCATAAATATTTGTCTAGATGTGGATAGCCCTTTCCATCATGAGTACTTTGGAATTGTCTTATAACCTTGCATTTCTGAGATGAGCCCAGTTTATCAGTCAGTCATCACAGATATGATATGTTTGTAATTATGTACAATGTTCTCCTGGTTCTGCTCCTCTCAGCATCAGTTTATATGTCTCTCAATGTTATTATGAAGTCTTTCTGCTCCCCATTTCTTGCAGCACAATAGTATTCCATCACATTCATATACCACAACTTGTTTAGCTATTTCTCAGTTGATGGGCATTTCCTTGATTTCCAATTCTTTGCTACCACTCAAAGAGCTTCTGTAAATATTCTTGTACATACAGGTCCTTTTCCCATTTGTATGATCTCTTTGGGATACAGTCCTAGAAGTGGTATTGCTGGGTAAAAGCATTTTTTTGTAGCCCTTTGGCCATAGTTCCAAATTGCTCTCCAGAGTGGTTGGATCATTTCACAACTCCGCCAACAATGCATTACTGTTCCAATTTTTCCGCATCTTCTCTAGCATTTATCATTTTCCTGTTTTGTCATGTTAGCCAATCTGACAAGTCAGATGTGGTACCTCAGAGTTGTTTCAATTTGTATTTCTCTAATCAATAGTGATTTAGAGCATTTTTTCATATGCTTATAGGTATCTTTAATTTCTTCCTCTGAAAACTGCCTGTTCTTATCGTTTGACCATTTATCAATTGGGGAATGATTTGTATTCTTATATATTTGACTCAGTTCTCAGTATATTTTAGAAATTAGGCCTTTATCAGAGATACTGGTTGTAAAAATTCTTTCCCAATTTTCTGCTTCCCTCCTAATCGTGGTTACTGAGCTTTAACATTCTTTTTTTTAAAATTCTAAAAAAATTCTTATTTATTTGCTTTTTTGGAGGGGGGAAGGTGTGGCAGTTGGGGTTGAGTGACTTGCCCAGGGTCACACAGCTAGTAAGGTGTTAAGTGTCTGAGGTCAAATTTGAACTCAGGTCCTCCTGACTCCAGGGCCAGTGCTCTATTCGCTGTGCCACCTAGCCACCCGGAGCTTTAGCATTCTTGACATTGTTTTTATAGGATAGTACAATGCTGTTCTTTTTGTATTCATTGTCATTTACTTCCCTCTTGCTTCCATTTTACGTGCATGTATTTTTAAAACCAAAGTTGTTTAGTGAGTTCTGTGTGTGTTCACATTAGTTTCTAAATAGAACTTCTTTTTCTTCTTTGCAAGAATTGTCAGGATTTTAAATTTTTATTTTTTTGATCTCACTTTGATGAGCTTTCCTTATAGAATTTTAGGTCCTAGTATTCTACTTGAATATCCACCAAAATCTATGGTGGGTATCAAACTCTGCCCAGCTTCTCCCTTTTCCCTGACTATTATGAACTCTAACATGGCATGGTCACTTCCTCCAGATGTTTCCCATCATTTCTACTTTAGCAGCCAATTTATTCTTATTAGTAAGAATCAGTCCCACCCCACCAAGCAGCAGAATTAATGCCACCTGGAACTTTTTTGTCTTAGGGGTTTAGGCTTTTAAACCTCCTGGCAACAAATGCTTATTGAATTGGTAAACTGGTAACTAGCCCTGACTTGTATTGAATTTACCTAGAATTTTAAAATTTCATTTTCTTTTCTAAAGAAGAAAATTACCTCTTTTGATGTCAATGTGGTGATAGACTGCCTAAATGACAAACTTAACCTGAATCTTTGCTTTTGACTGGTCTTGGTGAAACTTGGGAAAACTGATACTTAGGTACCATTACTGTGAATTCAAATTGTAAAACTGACCAGCAGTTACTCCTGTAAGAACAAATTATTGTTGTTTATGGGAAATGTAATAGGCAGAGTTCAACTTTTTTTTAAAAGCAGCAATTGTAAGCAACTCTCTGGTTTCTATTAACAGATAAATATTGGTAGAATATCAGACTTGGGAGAATCCTCATGGTCTGTGGTCTTTTCCAATGCTGGTAGCTGAAAAAGAACCCCTACAGTCCAACAAAAGGTCATTCAGCCTTTCCTTGAAGACCTCAAATGAGGGGGAACCTACTATGTCCCAAGAAAGCCTTGTCCACTTTTGTGGATCGCTCTAATTGTTAAGAATTCTTTCCTTAATCAAGCTTAAATGTATCTCTTTGAAGTTTTATCAGTTGCTCTTGATCTGCCTTCTGGGTCCAATCAAAAAAGTCTGATTCTTTTTCCGTGTAGCAGTCCATTAAATACTTAAACATAACTGTCCTGTTCTTCTCCATGATAAATATCCTTAGTTCCTTTAGTTTATTCTCAGATGGCATAGACTCAAGGCCCTTTACAATCCTGGGTACTCCTCTGATTAGTCTCTAGCTTATCAATGTCACTCTTAAAATGTGGCACACACAACTGAACAGAATAATTCAAGTGTGATCTAACCATAGCTAAGTACAGTGAGGCTGTTATCTCATAGTTTTAGCCTCTTAATGCAGTCTAAAGTTGTTGCCAGATCATTCTGTTGATTCATTGAGCTTAAAGGCCATGAAAGCTTATAGATCTTTCTGAGATAAACTGATATCTAGCAAGCCCAAGTGCTTGTAAGATTAATTTTTTAAGCACAATGACAGACTTTATTAAAACTCTATTAAGTTTCATTGCCATATTTTAAAAATATGTAAAATATCAAGATTCCTACCTTCAGGTTGTAAATTCTGATTTTACTGAACTTTTCAGAAATTCAAGACTTCAGTTAGAACGTGGAGGGGAGAAAAAAAAAATCTTGTATCTATAAGCATATGAAAAAATGCTCTAAATCACTCTTGATTTGGGAAATGCAAATCAAAACAACTTTGAGGTACCACATCTCACTAGCCAGATTGGCTAAGATGACAAAACAGGAAAATGACAAATGCTGGCGAGGATGTGCAAAAATTGGAACACTAATGCATTGTTGGTGGAGCTGTGAACTGATACAACTTTCCTGGAGAGCAATCTGGAACTGTGCCCAAAGGGCCATAAATAATTGCATACCC
>CM053589.1:24627856-24705947 GCA_028646515.1 Pseudochirops corinnae | reverse complement strand
CGATGGGTGGGGGAAAGAGAGGGAGAAAATATGTAACTCAAAATCTTGTGGAAATGAATAACGCAAACTATAATAAAATTCAAAAAAAAAAAGACTTGAGGGGTTCACTGGTTTGTCCAGGCTTTTTTACTTTTTTAGTTCTTTCCCCTTCCTCATTCTCTGTCTCTGTCTCTCTCAGAGGAATCATCAGTCTTCAAGGAATTAGATCAACTGAACTGAACTGGGAAATTTTGCCTTCTCTTCACACAAAGTAATGCAGACACTATAGAGTATGCTTACCAGAGCAGGTAGAAAAAAATTAAGCAAAGTCAGGTATGAAGTCTTATCACATTTTCACCTTGCAGGATTATTGTGAAGAGAAATAAGATTATATATGTGAAGTACTTTGAGATGCCCTGAAGAAATATGCTTCATTAAATTCATATTATGATTTTTAAGAATTAAATAAACAAGAAAGCTAATTTTAGGCCAGGATTTAAAATTAGATTTTTACAAATCACATTATTTTGGAAAAGAGAGTTTAATGGGGCAGAGGAAACACCCATGGTGGTGACAGACCTGAAACTGCGAGAGAAAATCCTAAGAGCTCTTAGTGACTGATTTCTGCTTTGTCTCAGATCTCTACAATGCACATGTAATCAAGTTATACCATATTAGTTTGCATTAAGTTGCATACTCTGGAGTCTTATTTGCCTGGTTTTTGCATTGCACTCAATAAGAGCTTAACAAATACTTTTCCTTAATAAATGCTTTTTCCATCCTTAGCTAGGTTGTAAGCACCCTATGTTTAGTGACCACACGTTTTGTTGCTTTGTGTATTCATACACAATCTGGTATGTCTTAGGACAATGGTGCATTTTAAAAAAACAACTTAATTTATAGTTTGATTGATAGGTGAAGTTTCACTGATCCCTGAATTTAAAAGTTGTTTAGGTGGTTGTTTTGCAAGGAGAAAAGCCAGAAATAATTTCTCTGGTCTCTACTACAAAGGGAAGGATGAGTCTGAGAGGATTTAGGGAATCTTTGACTAATCTTTCTCTTCAATCATAGTTCTTTATGCTTCCTTTGGAACATATTTGTATCTATCTTTTTCCGTTTCCACTGATAATCATTCTCGTTGTCACCCTTGAATTATGGTAACAACCTAGTATCTTGTGTTCTAGCCTCATTTCTCTCCATCCAATCCATCCTGTACACCATTGCCAGAGTAATCTTCCTAAGACCTTACTTTCATCATTTCATTCCTTTGTCTACATTATTTCTCCTTTTACCCACTACATCAAGGACTAACTCTCCTACCTTTTTTTTCCAGGACCTTCAACACCAGACCAACACTGTCTGTAAAACTGCACTTTTCACTACTTCCCAATATATGTCCAATTAGGTCACTCCCCTCCTCAACGGACTTTAACTGCATTGTTCATGCTTTCCTCCATGGCTTTGACCATGCCTCCCACCAGAAATGCCCTCCCCTCTCCCTTTGCTCTACTTATTCAAATTTTGCCCACCTTTCAAGGTTCATTTTTAAGGCCCGTGTCCTTTATGAAATCTTCCCTGAGTATTGCATCCCACACTGACCTTTCACTTATAGAACTCAGAATCTGTAGTGCTTAATACTGTCATATTAATTCTCTCTAATGGTTTTATGAGTGCAAGTCGTACTTAATAATGTGATGGGAGGCTTTTTTCAGGACAAAGGATATTTCTGACATGTTTGTTTGCATTTCCCCACAGTATTTAGCACACAACTGGGCATTCAACAGCTACACAATTGATTGGTTGACCTAAAATAGAATACTGGAGCCTTGCTGGGAGGCTAGAAAACAAAATATTCTTTACCAGATGAGTTGGAAAAAGATAAAAATAAACATCCTTCTCCAAAGAACCAAAAGGAGTTAGGTGGGTTTTCTACATTTTTAATGGAAGTATATTATGTACATATCAATAAAGGGAAGCTCTTTCTAAGAACACTCTCTTATTTAAATCTTCAAATATAGATCATTGACATAAAATAAACTATGAAAAGAACTATTTCCACATTTTTCCTTTAATAATTTTTCCTTTAATAATAACTTACAATTTAATTTTTTAAAAATTCTGAACTTAAAAACAGTAAGTAAAATTAGCATATCCAAAGCAGAATATAGAAAGAGGGTTTTATATGAAACCTCAAACTCTCTTAAATCTGCTTTCTTTTCCTTTAAGTATATAACAACTTCAACATGAAACTTTCGAAGTTGTCCAGCTTGTCTGTGTTTCCCTCTGGCTTTCTTTCTGTTCTCTTCTGTGCATTAAAAAAAAAAAAAACAACTGCTTCAGTGACCTTCATTTCATCCTCCCTCCCCCCCACCTTTTTGGGCAATCTTATCATTATCTCCCCTCATTCCTAAAATCAAAACCTTTGTAACAAACATGCTTAGTTAAGCAAAAAAAAAATACTACATGACTGTGTCCAAAAATAATGACTGAGACTTGAAAAACAATCAAGTGGTTACTCTAAGCCATACTATTCACTATTGCCCAATCCTGTTTTACCCTTTCCTGCCTTTAATTTTTGTGCATACTCAGTGCCGTCATGAGCACAGAATGGGTGGTTTTTATATGGTGGTGGGCATGCTAACTTCTTCCCCCATATGACTGTAGTCTTCATAACTATTGTTCTCATGCTTCTTCTCAGAGTTTTCTGCTAGCGTATGTGGCAAACCACTCCTAGACGCCTGCCCTACCCATGGTTCCATCACTGATGGCTCTTTCATAAGGCTGCCTTCTTCCCTAACCCCTTGGGAACTAGGGGAAGAGTTGGACCTCCCATTCTTCCAGAATGACTGTACTTGTGGTCAGACCATCCTCTGTGCCACTGCCTCCCCCAACTGTTTGTCCCCCACATGAATATATTCCTAGGTAAGGCCTATGCAAACATTCTCCCCATGCCTATCATGGTCTCCTCTTGCTGAAATAAATCTCAGATTAAAAATGTTGCTCCCTTCTCAAATTTCACCTACTACTCTGAATCCCTCCTAAACTTCAGACTACATTTAGAGAGGCAATTTCCAGAAACAAGAAGACAATAGTCCTACTGTATTCTGCCCTAAACAGATTATTTCTGGAGGTTTGTGTTCAGTTCTGGATACCACACTTCATTTTATTTTTTTTGTTACATTTTAAATTATAAACTGACTCTCTCCATCCCTTCCTACAGCCCACCATTTGTCACAGATATAGATAGACAGATAGATATGTATATACATATACACATGTAAAACCAGACTATGCATACTTCTGTTTTATCAGCTCTTTCTCTGGAGGTGGATAACATCTTCTTTCATAGGTTCTTTGTAGTTAATTTGATATAATACACAGAATAATAGTCGTTCACAATGATTCTTTGAACAATATTGTTGTTACTGTATACAATGTTCTCTTGGTTCTGCTAATTTTACTCTTTATTATTTCATTCATGTCTTTCCATGTTTTCCTAAAATTGACCTGCTCCTCATTTCTTACAGCACAGTAGTATTCCATTATAATCATATACCACAACTTATTTAGTCATTCCCTAACTGATGGGCATCCCCTCAATTTCCAGTTCTTTGCCACCACAAAGAGAACTGTATTTTAAAGTATTTTAAAACATAGGTTCTTTTCCTTTTTCCCTGATCACCTTGGGAAATAGACCTACTAGTGATATTGTTGGGTCAAAGGGTATATAGAGTTTTGTAACCTTTGAGGCATAATTCCAGATCACTTTCACAATAACAGTGTATTAATGACTCAATTTTTCCACATTCCCTCCAACATTTGTTATTTTATCCTTGTATCATTTTAGCCAATCTGATAGGTATGAGATGATATTTAAAAGCTGTTTTAATTTGCATTTCTTTAATTAATAAGGATTTAGAGCGCTTTAATATGACTGTATACTTTGATTTCTTCATTGAAAACTGCCTGTTCTTATCCTTTGACCATTTATCAATTGGGGAATGATTCATATTCTTGTATATTTGACAGAGTTCTCTATATATTTGAGATATGGGAACTTTATTAAAGAAATTGTCTATAAAAATATTCCCCCCAATTTTCTGCTTTCCTTCTAATCTTAACTACTTTAGTTTTATTTGTACAAAACTTTTAAAATTTAATGTAATTAAATTTTGTTATTATTTTTTCTAGCTCAATAAAATAATTTTTTGGTAATTTAATTGGGATGGCAGTCAATAAGTAGATTAGTTTAGGCAGAATTTTTATTATATTGGCTCTGCCTACCCATGAATAATCAAAATTTCTCAAATTATTTAAATCTGATTCTATTTACATAGACGTATTTTATAATTATATGCATGTAATTCCTGAGTTTGTGTTGGTAGGCGTACTCCCAGGTATCTTATGTTGTCTACAGTTATTTTAAATGGGGTATCTCTTACTATCTCTTCTTGCAGGGTTTTGTTGGTGATATATAGAAATGCTGATGATTTATATGGGTTTATTTTATATCCTGCTACTTTGCTAAAATTATTAATTATTTCAACTAGCTTTTTATTTGAATCTCTAGGCTTTTACAAGCATATCATCATATCTGCAAGAAGAGATAGTTTTATTACTTCATTGCTCATTATGATTACTTCAATTTTTTTTCTTCTCATTACTATTGCCAGCATTTTTAAAACAATAATTGAATAATATTGGTAATAATGGTCATCCTTGTTTCATTCCTGATCTTATTGGGAAGGCTTATCCCCATGACAAATAATACTTGCTGAAGGTTTTAGGTAGATACTTCTCATCATTTTAAGGAAAAATCCATTTATATCTATACTTTCAAGTGTTTTTGATAGTAATTATTATTGTATTTTGTCAAAAGCTTTTTCTGAATCTATTGTTATAATCACATGGTTTTTGTTGTTTTTGTTATTGTTGTAATCAATTATGTTATTAGATTTCCTTATATCATACCAGACCTGGATTCCAGTTATAAATCCCACTTAGTCACAATGTACAATCTTTGTAACATGTTGTTTTAGTGTCCTAGCTAGTATTTTATTTAGGATTTTTGCATTCATATTCACTAATGAAATTGATCTATAATTTTCTTTCTCTGTTTTTGCTCTTTCTGATTTAGGTTTTGGTACCATATATGTTTCATCAAAGGAGTTTGGTAGGACTCCTTCTTTGCCTATTGCTCTAAATAATTTATTTAATACTGGAATTAGTTTGGTAGAATTCTCTTTTAAATCTATCTGGTTCTTTTTTCTTAGGACGCTCTTTTATGGCCTGTTCAGTTTCTTTTTCTAAAATAGGATTGTTTAGATATTCTATTTCCTCTTCTGTTAATCTAGGCAGTTTAAGCATTCTTCCATTTCACGTAAATTGCTAAATTTATTGGCATATACTTGGGCATAATAACATTGATTTCATCTTTATTAGTGGTAAATTTGCCCTTTTAATTTTGGACACTAGTAATTTGGTTTTCTTCTCTCTTTTTAAAAAATCATTTTAGTCAATAGTTTATTCATTTTATTATTTTTTTCATAAAACCAACTCTTAGTTTTGTTTATTAATTCCATGGTTTTCTTATAATCAATTTTATTAATTTCATATTTAATTTTTAAAATTTCCAATTTGGTGTTTAATTAGAGATTTTTAATTTGTTCTTTTTCTAGGTTTTTTAAAAGTTGCATATGCAATTTATTGGTCTGCTCTTTTTCTGCGTCATTGATGTAAGCATTTAGAGATTGAAATTTTCCTCTGATTACTGCTTTTGCTACATCCTATAGGCTTTGGTATGTTTTATTATTATCATCCTCTTTAATAAAATTATTTATTGTTTCTATGACTTGTTCTTTAGCTCACTCATTCTCTAAGATCAGGTTATTTAGAATACATTTAATTTTTAATCTGCGTTTCCATGGTTTCTTATCAAGTATAATTTTAATGCACTATGATCTGAAAAGGATGCATTTAATATTTCTGCTTTTCTGCATTTAGTTATAAAGTTTTCATACTCTAATATGTGATCACTTTTTTTAAAGTTACCATCTACCACTGAGGAAAGGTATATTCCTTTCTATTCCCATTCAGTTCTCTCCAGATATCTATCATATCTAGCTTATCTAAAAGTCTATCCATCTCTTTGACTTCTTTCTTATTTATTTTTTGGTTAGATGTATCTAATTCTGAAAGGGGAAGGTTGAAGTCCCCCTGCTGTTATAGTTTTGCTATCTATTTCCACCTGTAATTCATTTATCTTTTCCTTTAAAAATTTGGATGCTATAGCATTTGGTGCATTTAAGTTTAGGATTGATATTGCTTCATTATCTATAGTATTTTTTTTTATCATAATGTAGTTACCTTGTTTATCTCTTTTAATTAAATCTATTTTAGCTTTAACTTTGTCTGAGATCACGATCGCTACCACTGCTTTGTTCTATCAGCTGAAGCATTATAAATTCTACTCTAGCTCTTTACTTTTACTCTATGTGTATCTCTCATTTTAAATGTTTTTCTTGTAAACATATCATTGGAGTCTGTTTTTTAAACCATTCTGCTCTCCATTTCCATTTTGTGGGTTGGTTTATCCCATTTACATTCAAAGTTATTATTAGTTGTGTATTTCCCTCCATCCTATTTTCCCCCACTGTGTATCCTTCTCTCCCTCTTTTTCCCCCCTCTTCCTCCTCAGATATTTAATTTACTTCTGACCCCTAATTTCTTAATCCACATGCCTTCTAAGAATCCCTCCCTTATCCTCTCCTCTTGTTGTCCTATTCTTCAGTCTACCCGCCCTTATAAGAGTCCCTCCCTTATCTTCTATCCTTAACCTCACATTTCTTGATCTGAATACCTTTCTGAGTCCCTCCCTTATCCTAGCCCCTCATCCTCCTATTTCTCTGTAAATTAAGAAGACTTTTATACCATTCTAGATATATATGTTATTCTCTCTTTAACCCAGTTCTGATGAGAATAAGGTTCTAGGACTACCAGCCCTCCAGCCCTTCCTGTCCTGCCCTACACTGTAACAGTTCTTCCATTCAAGCCTTGTTTGTATAAGTAATTGCTTCATTTTACCTGTCTCTAACCAATTTTATTTTTTTAGGGTCATCCCGTCATACTCAACTCAATCCCAAGCCTTCTATCAATGTTTGCTCTTTCCAACTACCCTAGTAATGATAATATTCTTAAGAGTTACAGAAAATATTTTCCCATATAAGAAGTAAAAAGTTTGACCTTTTAAAATCCCTTATAATTGATCTTTCATGTTTATCTTCTTATGTTTCTCCTGATTCTTGTAGGTCAAATTTTTCTGTTCACTTCTGGTCTTTTCCTCACCAATACCTAAAAATCCTTTTAATTCACAAAATATCAGCTTTTCCCATGCAGGATTATACTCAGCTTTGCTGGGTAAGTTATTCTTGGTTTCAAACCCAGCTCCTCTACTGTTCAGAATACCATGTTCCATGCCCTGCAGTCTTTTCATGTAGAAGCTGCTAAATCTTGGGTTATCCTGACTGTAGCTCCACGACAATTGTTTCCTTTTAGTTGCTTATAGTATTTTCTCCTTGTTCTAGAAGCTTTGAAACTTAGCTATAATGTTCATGTGAATTTTCATCTTGGGATCTCTTCCAGGTGGTGATGAACGGATTTTTTTTTCAACTTCTATTTTACCCTTTATTTCTAAAACTTCAGGGCAATTTTCCTTAATAATTTCTTGAAGTATAATGTCTAGATTCTTTTTCTGATCATAACTTTCAGGTAGTCCTACAATTCTTATATTGTCTCCTTCCGTCTGTTTTCTAGGTCAGTGTAAGGGCTCCTTAAGCCATTTGTTTGACTAGATGTCTGACCTCGGTCAGCGTGGCCTTGCTGACAAGGAAACATGGGAGCGGGCCCATGAGGCATTCAGGAGTGCGTTCTGCCTTGATGTTGTTTACCAAAGGACTCAGCCTGTTTCTCATGGGAACGAGTGCTTTGGGGGAACAACAGGCACGTAGGCATTGAGCGTGCACCATCAACAGAGGGGCACTCCCCACCTATTAGAACCTTGTTGCTAGGACGCATGACTAGAGGCAGATGGAGAAGGGATAAAAGGCAAGGAGATGTGCTTGGGGGTGGGGGGTGCAGCAGAGAGCTTTGTACGGCAATAAAGACGCTTAGCCATCCCACTGAGGTGTGTCTGACTATTCTGTCCATATCCGGAGTTTTCCTCCAAAGAGTTGTTGGGGCGACTGAGAGCAACTGCAGGGAGTCGTTGGGGCGACTTAGAGCAGTTACAGTAGGTACTTTGGGACCCCCGAGTCCGGCTGGCCCGGACAGGTCAGTTGTTTTTCTAACGAGATATTTCACATTCTTTCCTATTCTTTTCATTCTTTTGACTTTGTTTTATTATTGGTGTCTTATAAAGTCATTAGCTTCCCCTTGTCCAATTCTAATTTTTGAGGAGCTATTTTCTTCTGTAAGTTTTTGGATCTCTTTTTCCAATTGGTTGACTTTGTCTTCATAATTTTCTTAATTTTCTTGCATTACTCTCAATTTTTTTTTCTAATTTTTCCTCAACCTTTCTTATTTGATTTTAAAGTCCTTCTTAAAGTTTTTCTAAGAACTCTTTTTGGGCTTGTGACCATCTTACATTTTTTTCTTTTAAGTAGAAGTTGCTGTTTTGACTTCACCGTCTTTTGAGTTTTGAATCCAGATCTTTTCTATCACCATAGCAGATATTTATGGTTGGGTCCTTTCTCATTGGATCCTTCATTTTTTAGAGGCTTATTTCTTGGCTATTAACTTTATGTTAGAGTTGAACTCTAGTGCCAAGGTGTGGGGAATCATGTCTTAAGCTTCAGATTTTTCATGCTTTTGTTCTCTGAGTTCTATCTGGAGATCCAACCTCAGGTATTCTTCTCCATCCCTGAACTGTGCCCACAGCCAGCAGGGCCTTGACCATCTGCAGCTCCTCTTACTGGCATGTTCTTATTCCTCCTTGCCCAAAGCCACAGCCTGGGACCACGTCTGGTCAGTGCACCTTGGCCCTGTGTCCAGTGCACTAGCAGAGGGCCCTGCAATCTTCCCCTGATCAGCCATCTGACAACCAAACTGTCCATGGGGAAAAAGTTCCTGAAGCTGAGGCTGCCACCAACACAGCTGCTGCCTGGGCTTTTTGTTTGTTGATTCCTCACAGAGAGATATCTGCACTTCAATCAGGCCAGACTACCATCTGGGACATCAGGTTTTTCCTAGAGTCCTTCCAGGTTGCCTGAGGCTACTTTACCCTGACTTTTATTTCTGCTACTCTATTGTTCAACTTGAGGCATTATTTTAAAGTATTTGTGGAGGAATTTGGGAGAACCAGGTAACTTCTTGTCTTATCCTGCCATCTTTCCAGAATCCTTTGAGTACCACATTTTATCAAGGACATTGATAAATTGGAAAGCTTTCAGAAGAAGACAACTGTAATGATAAAGGGGCTCCAATCTATGCCATTTGATGAGCTTGGAGAAGAGAAGGCTCAACAGAGGCATAGCTATCTTTAACTCTACAAGAGGCTTTAATATAGATGAAGGGTTAGACTTGTTCTGTTTAGCTCCAGAATAACCTACAAAATAACAACGTGTAAAATAGAATTGAATGAACATTTCAGAAATTCTTTTCAATAAATAGTTAGTAACCACTTACCATGTACAAGCCACTAATTCCAGGCTCTGAAATCATAAAGGAAAAAAAAATGAGACACTCTACAGAAGGAAGAAACAGAAATAATGTATGGAAGTTAGAAACAAACTTGGGCTTGATATCAGAAAATATTTCCTAATAATTAGAGCTATTCCAAAGTGGAATGGGCTACTTTTGGAGAAAGTGGGCTCCTCCTTTCTAGAGGTCCTTAAGCAAAGGCTAGATGGCCACTTGTCAGATGTTGTATAGTGAAGATTCTTCTTGGGGTATGGATTGGACTATGGATATGGCTACTGAGGCCCCTTCCAACTCTTAAATTCTGTGTTTTAATACAATTATAACTTGTATTATGGTTGTCTTCCTTTCTTCCTCCCTCCCTCCTCTTTCTCTCTCTCTCTTTTCTTTCTTCCTTTCTCTTTTCTTTTTCTTCCTTTTTTTTCTTTCCTTCCTTTCTTCCTTCCTTTCTTCTTTTCTTCCTTCCTTCCTTCCTTCCTTCCTTCCTTCCTTCCTTCCTTCCTTCCTTCCTTTCTTTCTTTCTTTCTTTCTTTCTTTCTTTCTTTCTTTCTTTCTTTCTTTCTTCATTTATCTGAGAAACTCCTAGTGAGGGAAGCCTCTCCAATGATATAGATAAAAAAAACTTACCTGTAATTTATATAGGTTAAGTGACTGGAGCTGTATCATACAGCTAGTATATGTCAGAGGCAGGACTTCCTGGGTCCTCAGACTCAGAATAGATTGTCTATTAACTACACCAGGCTACTTCTCAAAAAAGGTAAAGGCCACTTAAATGTTTGTTGAAATGATTTGGCCAAAGGCCCAAACTAACTGAAAGAAGTACAACTAGTGATGAAAAAGATGACTAACCTATGCGGACATTCAAGTTCCTATCAATCAATATCCTTTGAGAGCTCATTGTTGGCATGGTATGATTCTACACCCCTTTAAAGGGAAATACCAAAGCTAATTATTAAAGATGTATTCATCCTCTAGCCCAGTGGTTCTCAATCTTCCTGCTGCCCCTTTAATACATAGAGGAACGATGTCTTGGTTCCTAAGACCATCGAAAATATGTGTTTTCTGATGGTCTTAGGTGACCCCTGTGAAAGGGTTGTTCAACCCCCAAAGGGGTTGCGACCCACAGGTTGAGAATTGGTGCTCTAGGGGCTTACATTCCAAAACAAAAACAGGGAGATTTCTATAAAGAGAGAAGAATAACTTACAAAATAATAAAATAGAGTTGGATGAACATTTCAGAAATTAATTTAGACCAGCGGTTTATACAAATATTTATTTATTTATTTTTTTAAATTTTCATTGACTTGTTTATTTACTTTTATTTTACAAGATTCAGTTCCACGATCCCTTGAGTTTCAATTTTTCTCCCCTCTCTTCCCCCCCCCACCATGGCGACATGCAATCAAGTATAGGATCTGCAAATATTTTCACATTAGATATTAGTCTGGTTGTATAGAAGGGTTGTAACCAATGGAGTGAACAATGGGAAAGAAGGAAGAAAACCAAACATGAACAATAGCATGTAGATTGCTTCAGTCTCCATTTAAACTGATCTTTCTAGATCTTTCTCTGAATGTAGTCATCACCTTCCATCCTGAGACTTGTAGAGTTAGACAAGTATTTATTAACCACTTATCATGTACGAGACACTAATTCCAGGCTCTGAAATCATAAAGGAAAAAAAATGAAACACTCTACAGGAGAAGAACATGGTAGATCTCAAATGAGCAAATTCTTTAAGATGGGTGAAAATACAGAAAACTGAGGATAGGAGGGCGAGGATGGGATGAGGGAAGGCTTTATGAAGAAAATGGCCTTTCAGCTAAACTTTGAAGGAAGATAAATAAGGAATTGGAGAATCATTAATTAGGGGAGATTCCTGTGGTTAGGAATTCTAGGCATGGAGGGTAGACAGTTGATGCAAATGCGCAGTGGCAAAAGTTGGAATTTCAAAAGTTTTGAGTTTTCATTTTTCAGAGAGTAATGGAACAACTCTGTAGTTGTTATGCTTAAATGAATTGGGGGAGAGTGAAAGGATATGATTAATACTCAATTACTTGTGGTCATCTAGAGAGAGTGGCAACTAGAGGGAAAAATCAGACATTAAAAAAATAATTTTACCCTTTAGCTTCAAGTTCAGTACACCAAAAACTTTTTTTAATCAGAAATGCTAATAGATAACATACTAATTGACTTGAGTTTCACCCTTTAAATAACAATGGCAATGCTGTTAGCAACTCAAATGCACAGTACTTTATGATTTACAAAATATTTTCTTCAAAGCTTTCAGAGAAAGGTAGTATATTATTATCGCCACTTTATGGGTATATAAACTGAGGCTCAGGGAGATTAAGAAATTTGCCCATAGCTAACTTGCTTTCTCACTTCATGTCCAACGCTGTTCTAGCATTCCACGCTTCTTCCCCCTCTCCAGGAACTTCTGTTCTAGGTTCTTAATGAATAGAGGGAATCTTCTGCACCTGAAGATTCCAGATTTAGTTTCTGTGCCAACCCAAATTCCCTTTTTTCTTCAGGTGGTTTCTGCTTGCACAAATAAAGAAGGGGGAGGGAATTAGATGGTATATGCTGTGCCACCAATTCCATGTATCTTACTTGGCAGACTAGGCAAGGGTGCTGGAAGATAACAATGCAGAAGATAAGGAGCATGGGAAGCTTCACCTAAATAAAAAGATCTCACCCACATATTAGAGATTGATTTCAGATAACAATGTCCTCTTTTAAAATAAAACATTCTCTGTGATTATAAATCTCATTTATACCCCAGTCTGAGTTTTTATCATAAAATCAGAACACTTTGGTGCCTCAAGAACTGGTGCTTGGATATGTAAGAGAGACAGTTTTGGAACAGGAGGACAAGCCTGGGTGGAGGAGGAGACTTTGGACAGTGGGAAGATAGTGTGAAGGAGTTATTGCCAGAGACACAAGACAGGCTGACAAACATTGCCTACTTTCAGAACCAAGATAAACTCTCAGTCAAGATCTGAACACTGATTCACCTGTTTTAATCTCTATTAGACTGAATGTGGCAATGGGTCGCAACATAAAAGCCTAACTGTGCCATGGAGAGGGGAGTTTTCTGGCATTAAAAATATGCTCCTTTGTAAGAGAAATATGTAAAAATTCCATGTGGGTTGGGTCCTAGGCAGTTTCCTCGAATGCCTGCCCTAAGTCTTGACTGCCTGCTTTATACTTTGGGACTTTAGGGCCTGGAGGTATTTGAGACGATTTACTGTAAGGCTGACAGCTTCAGGTTCCTCCAATTCAACCCAGTTAGCCCAGTTCCATTGTCCCCAGGTCACCCTATATCTTTCCATCCAATCCCTGTCCTTCCTCTTCTGGGAGGAGGAGAACAGGAACAGGAAAAAAAAGAAAGGAGGAAGAAGCAGTGTTTACATGCACCCAGAGTTCCTCCTTCCCTCTTTCCTTATCACAAATTTAATTTGGTAATTCTAGATGTACCCCTTTAGAATGTATGTCTGGGGAAGGCCTGGGGCTTAATCAGCTCCTGCACCCCTCCCTACCATTGTAAGCCCTTAGTGTTTCAAGTAGTGTATGTAAAAAAGTAATGCCTTGGTCTTCTTTACAGAGAAAAGTAACTCATCTTTTTAACCATTCTCTTACATAGCAATTCTCCATTAATTGACTCAGATTAATTGAACTCTGACTCCCTAAGGGCAAGGACTGTTTGGGGTTTTTTCTGCTTGTTTGTTTGTGGGTTTTTTTGTATCCCTTATGTTTTGCATTCCCAGAATTTAGCACAGTATTAGGCATGTATATGGTGCTTAATTAAACTAGAACAACCAGGAGAATTAATTGTATCAATTGATGTAAGAATTTTAATATATTTATATAATTAATATATAATTATATAAAATTATATAATATATATAAATATATACATGATATATTTATATAATTTTGCTTTAGTTTACTATAATTTCTCCTATCTTGTGCAAATGTACTTTAGATAAAAATGATTATAAGATAGCAAAATTTTACTCTGAAATAAACATTTTCATCCTGCTATCTCTAATGTGTATGTGCAAATGCAGTGTGAACATTGACACAGCTTGATCTTTCAAGGTATTCTTAAATTTTTGGTTCTTCTTGCTTGTTAACTTGATTTTCCTTGATTGATCTTCTGTATTATACTATAGGTTTTACCATGATCACCAGACCCTTAAGCAGAAGGTAGTAACAGAAGCATTTGAATATTTAAAAAAATTTTTTTTGGATTAGATCTGTGATTTCACAGGATGAAGAAACTCTAATTAATGCAGTTCAGCACCCACCTGCTTGGCAACTTAGAGTCTTAGAGAGCTGCTTGAGGCATTGGAAGGTTACATGAAATCCCCAGCTTCTCATTGCCGTTTGTGTCAGAGGTCTTCCTAAGCGAAAGCCCTTCTGAGGACTCACTTGGTCTTGGTCTTGACCATATGGGGTCATCGTAAAGGTATTACCTGTCTTTTCATATAGGCTTAGAGGTTCACAGATTTAGATTAGTAGGAAATTAACTCATAGATTTGTAGGTAATCAAGAAGTTACATTGCCTGATGTAGCTAATTAAAGTCTAAATTGCCCAGGTTTGACAAGAGAACCTAGGTCTTGCTAACTCTGGGGTTGACTCACTAGCCACTATTCCATGCTGCTCTTGAAAAATCTTTATTTTAAAATAGAAAACATACGTTTCACAAATTGAATGGCAAAGATGTTCCTGCTTTCCTAAACTTTTCACTTGCAAATGTAGCTCCCTGAAGGCAACAACAGACAGGTTTCACAGAAAGGATATTTTGACATGTCACTGTCCTGGACCACTCATCTAATCTGGCGAAATGGTCAAGGAAGCCCCATTTAATAACCCTCTCCCAGTTAATGAGATTGGTTTATTTTGTTGTTGTTGTTCTTGTTTTATTTTTCCCCAGTTATGTGTACAAACAATTTTTAACATTCATTTTTCAAACTTTGAGTTCCAAATTCTTTCTCTTTCTCCCTTCCCATCCTCCTCACATTGAGAAGGCAAACAATTAGATATGTTATACATGTGCAGTCATGCAAAACATTTCCATAATGGTCATGTTGTGAAAACAAACAGACAAAAAAATTCAAGAAAAATTTAAAAAGTAAAAAAAAAGTATGTTTCAATCTGTATTCAGATACCATAAGTTCTTTCTCTGGGGATGATAGCATTTTTCATCCTAAGTCCTTCAGAATTGTCTTTGAGTTTTACTGAGTATTTACTGAGAATACTTCACAGCTGATCAATTTACAATATTGCTGTACACAGTACATTTCACTTTGCTTCAACTCATTTAAGTCTTTCCAGATTTTTCTGAGAGCACCTTGCTTGTCATTTGTTTGTTTTCTTTTTTCTTTTTTTGCTTTTTTGGAGGGGGAAAGGCAGGGCAGTTGGGGTTAAGTGACTTGCCCAAGGTCACACGGCTAGTAAGTGTTAAGTGTCTGAGGCCGAATTTGAATTCAGGTCCTCCTGACTCCAGGGCCGGTGCTCTGTTCATTGTGCAACCTAGCCACCCCGCTCATCATTTCTTCTAGCATAACAATATTCCATCACAATCACACACCACAATTTTTTGAGCCATTCCCCAATTGATGGACACCCCCTCAATTTCTAATTCTTTGCCCCCAGAAAAGAGTTGCTCTAAATATTTTTGTACACATAGGTCCTTTTCCTTTTTGTTTGTTTTTTTCCTCTCTTTTGGGATACAGTTCTAGTAGTGTCATTGTTAGGTCAAAGAGTATGCACGGTTTTATAGCCCTTTGGCATAGTCCCTAATTGCTCTATGGAACAATTGAATCAGTTCATAACTCCACCACAGTGTATTAATGTCTCATTTTCCCCATATCCCCTCGAACATTTGTCATTTACCTTTTCTGTCCTATTAGCCAATCTAATAGGTATGAGATAGTACCTCAGAATTGTTTTAATTTGCATTTCTTCAGTCAATAGTGAGTGTTTTCTTCATATGGCTATAGTTTAATTTGATTACTCATCTGAAAACTGATCAAATCTTTTGATCGTTTATCAACTGGGGAATGGCTTCTTACTTTTATAAATTTGACTCATTTCTCTATATGTTTGAGAAATGAGACCTTTATCAGAGAAACTTGCTTCAATTTTTTTTTCATAGTTACTATTAGTAACTACATTTCCATCCATCCTATTCCCTCCTCCCATATCTATTCTATCATGAGATTGTTTTGAGGAGATGTTGCTGGCTAAAAAAAAATTGCTTTAACTTATTTTCATTCAAAAGGCAAAGTTAGTGACTACCCTAGCAAACTACAGAACCATAGGTTTAGACTTTGGAATATCAACCACTTTGGAAGACCAGCTGCTTTGGAAGTAGATGTTGGAATTCAATGCCGTCTTTTTACTAGTTCTACTGTATAACAAGTAACATATATCTCGGGCTGCTCATGGTCAAGGTATAACCAGTCTCTTCAGATAGGATTGGAGATATATAGCTTTAGAGTGAGGAGGGACATTTTAGGTCATCAAAGGATTACATTAAAATCTAAATTGCCCAGTGAAGACAAAAAAAGAGTCTTCACAAGTTTTTTTGACATGGCAGTGTACAGTGACCACCGAGTACTGTCTGCCTGGCTGTAGCAATCAATCAGTTAATCAATAAGTCTTTATTAAGTACCTGTTGTACACCAAGCTCTATACTAGGTATGGAGGAAACAACACCAAAAATATTCCCTACTCATAAGTAGTTCACTTCGTATAAGGAGAAACAATGTGTGCACAAAATATATATGAAAAAAATAAGTATATGCAGAATTAATAAAAGATGATTTGGCAGCTGGAAGATGGAGAAGCCTCATGTAAGAGGTGGCTTTAGAGCTGAGCTTTGAAGGAAACTGGGGGTCCATCCTAGGAAAGGCAAGGATGGGGGCAATGGGGGCAGCCTATGCAAAGGCACAGAGACAGAAGAAGAAATGACATGTTAGGATCCTCAGTATGATCTGTTTGATAAGACTGATGAGTTTGTGAATGGGAAATAATACATAATAGGGAGAGGAAGGAAATTAGCATTTATATAGTGCCTATGATAGGCTAATCACATAGCTGAGTGTTTTTACAAATATTACCTCATTTGATCCTCATCACAGCCACCCTGCGAGGTAGGTGCTATCATTATCATCACCATTTTCAGATGAGGAAATTGAGGTTAACTGACTCGTCCAAGGTCACATAGCTAGTGAGTGTTTGAAGCCAAATCTGATCTTGATTCAGTCCCAACACTCTATCTACTGTGCCACCTAGTTGTCTCTATTAAGGTTGGAAAGATAAAATCTGCACGTACTACAGAAGCTAACATTTCTGTTTGGGGTCATCTTTTTGTGCAAGATATTCCTCACAACACTGCCACAACATAGAAGAGCCCAATTTTACTGATGGCGAGGCATTGTGTTGTAGTGGAAAAAACACTAAACCTGGAGTCAAATAGACATGCATTTGAACCCCCAGCTCAATACCTCAGTTTCCTCATCTGTAAAATGAGAGGGGTAGACTATATGATCTCTATGGTCACTTCCAGCTCTAAATTCTATGATCCTATTACACACAAAAGGCTTTAACTGATTTCGTTTGGGGATCTGAGAATCACGTTCTCAACTAGGAAGAAACCTCCAAATCTATGAGTCTAGTCCGGTGTCTAGCTCTGCTCCTTCCTATATCTGGCAATTTAAAAGGAACTAGAGAGGAACATGATCAAATGCAGTGGAGTAACTTGATTAGGAAAGAAACAATAACTGGGTTTGTTGGTGAAAGGTTTTCCTAACAAGTATCATACATCACTGTACAGCACAAGGAAATGGTTGAGTATTTCTTAAGCAGTTGGGAACAGCAGTGTATCAGCAGTAAAGTAAAATTGCTCCATAGTCAAGAAGTATCAATTTTTCAGTTTTCCTGAGGGGGATTTCTAATTTCTACCACATACACACACACACACACACACACACACACACACACACACACACACACACATACACACATTCACACACACACACACGCAGATACACACACGCTCATACCCCTCTGCCTCTCTTCCTTCTTCCTTCTGCTATTCCCCTCTCCTGTTTTTTTTTTTTTCTTTTTTCTTAGTCCCACTTGTTCTTTTACACTCGCAAAGGATGGCCAAGATCACTAGGTATTTAGCCTTACTGGTTGAGCTTGATGTTAAAGTAGCTGACCACTCTTCTAGTATATGAATTGTTCTGAATCATGTTACATTTTGTAAATGAGTTGAAGGAAAGATCACAGCCATGAGAAATAAATCTCCTTGTTTCTATGAGGTCTTTTAGTCTTCACATTTCGCAAGGCCTCGGTCTGCCACAATGCTTTTTGGGAACAAAGAGGTTGCTATAGAAGAGGCAGTGTAGCCAATGAAGTTAAATGCAATAGGCTTTTGTTTGACATGTTTGAATAAAGGAAGGCTTGTGTTCAAGCTTGAGATACCAAGGTCCACAAGGGGTTGGAAAGTAGAGGGAAGAATCCATCCAGATCAAAGTCCCCAGAGAGATCCCTGGAAGGATCAAGATGTGGGGTGTCTAAGTGAGATAATCTTCAGGTCAGTGCAAGAGGAAGAAAGGGATCAACTATCCAGCAAGAGCAACCCTCCTGACCTGGTGCTCAGATCCTGTCAGGCTCTTATCCTTCCTCCTGGTTAGGTGAGGGAACATCTGGGTTGTTCCACAATATGGCTGCTTGGCAATATGGATGAGGGCCAAGAGATTTATACTAAAGGGCCCTTATACTAAAGTGTTTCTAGTAGCATATCTGATTAGTTTCCTACCATTAATGTCACAGACACAGTGGTGTTAGTGAGGCAGCTAAAAGTATCCAGATATGGGTAAGAAAGTCTTGGAAAAAGGACAGGGTGGGGATCACAACATCCCCATTGGATACCAAGAAGGGTCTAGAGCAGAGGTAACCAATTATTCTTGATCATTAGGAATCTCAAGTAAGGCTCTCTCCTTCCTGCCCCAAACAGCAGTTTTCCAGACTATCACAGATAGAGTCATAACAATAATAGAGAGAAGTATTCTCCATAGGACATGACATATAAACCCTGCTCTATACAAGAGAAAAAAGAATAGGAAACATAGGCATCTCAGAATTTTTAAGAGTGTTGTCCCAAGACCTGGCTTGGTGGCCTGTGCTTGCTGTTGGGAAGAACGGTGTTGGTGGATCCCTTTAGTTCAGTGATTCTAAATTGCGGTCAGGCTAAATTTGATCAGGGGTCTCCACTGAGACCAGCACCAATATGATGAGCACCAGTGATGGCCCATAAGGAGGGGAAATTGGAAATTGGAAGTTAAAATTTCTGTACAATCAGCATAAGAATTGGCCTGCTGCACTTCTAGTCCTAGTGAGATAGGGAAACCCATTTTAAAAATAAATAAATAAAATGTTGGAGGAAGAAGGTAGGCTTTTTTTTTCCTTCAAAGACATTTTTTTCCTATTTATCTTTTGTTTTTATGTACTACATTTCACAATCCTTTCCTGCGCCTACTCCCAGAGAGCCATCCTTTAAAACAAAGAATAAAGAGAAATAAAAATAACAATTCAGCAAAACCAATAAACAGGTTACCCACGTCTGACATGATATATAGTATTCCAGACCTGCCATTTTCTACCTATATCAAGAAGGGAAGGAGGTGTATCCTCATTTCTCTTTGTTGGTAAGCTTTGTCATATTTTTCACAACACTGTTTCCTTTGTTGTTCTTTCACTTACATCATGGTAGTCAATATGCATATTGCTTTCCTGTTTCTGCTTATGTCATTCTGTGTCAGTTCATTTGTCTTCCCATGCTTCTCTGCATTCATCATATTCATTACAGGGAAGTACTATTTCATTTTATAACTGGTTTAGCTATTCTCCAATCAGGAGGCATCTACTTATTTTTCCTACTTCTTTGCTATATGTACTACCATGATCCTAAAAATTTCTTCTGTAAATATTTGGCATATATGGGACCAAAAGGTAGATTTTTAAATGCTCTTGGACCCTAAAACCCATCTAATTTTTTTTTGGGGGGGAGGGGTTAATAGACCTATATTTTCATTGACATAGTGACTCCTATTGAAGAAACTTTTAATGAAGATCAGTAACTATTCTGCAGCTTATAGTCTTAGAAAGTTAACTCAGGCACTGAGTTTAGTAACTTGCCCAGGGTCACACTGCCAATATATCAGAGGCAGGACTTGAAGCAAGGCTTTCCTGACTCAGAAGCCTTCTCTCTATTCACTGTGACATTTTGCTTTTCTGGCATCTCATACAACTTCAAACTCCTTCAACCCTTTATGGATCTGTGGTTTCATCCATGCCCAAGTTGGGCACTCCTTCCACCAACTCATCTGTCTTTAAGGGCATATGGGGTGTTTAGGTAGGATTAGTACTTCTGGTATGAGGACTTGCTAAACCCTTTTCAGGGCTTTTCATCCACCTTTGGTGTCTAACTTCACTCAATTCATACTTGTGGCTCCAAGAAGCTGTAGTGTTCAGAGTGGCCACACCCTGGTAAACCATTTCAGTAGACAAGCAAAACCAAGTTGAGGGGAACTGACAGGCCTCAAATCTGTTGATGAGTTAGCAGTGTGTCTAACCCAAGAAAGTGAAGATTTCCTCCAGCAGAATAGAGGAAAAGTGGAGAACAATTTGTTCCAATGGCCACGAAGGCAGCTGAATGAAGCAGGTGCTGTGGAATGCTTAGAGCTTGGTCAGACATCAAAACTCCTAAGGTCTCTCACACTGCATTCCTAGCCATCACCAGTTGTCTTGACTTTTGTGTTGCCACTGGACTTTGATGACTCAGAAAGACTGAGGCTGATAACTCTGCACAACTCTGCCTCACTTAAATCCAATTCATGCACAAGTCAAGACATCACCTGTAATGTCACTGGTCTTCTTCAAAAAATGAAGAATGAACAACAAGGAGGTAGTCTTTAAGAGTTGGTATGGCCGTAATCCAAAAGTGATCACCTGATGGCCAAGTGATGGGCTTTCTTACATAGAAAAGCCATCAATTGGTTCTTTCCAGCCTGTGTCCTTAGTCACAGAAAGCAGACCTGTTCTTATCTCCAGATTCTACAACTTAAAAATAAGTTCTTACAGGTTCTTATCCCTCTCTTACTTACCAATGGTGCTACTTAACTCTGTGAAATGTTGAAATATTCTACCTAATATATAACAGCTGCTACCTTGGGCAGTCTGTTCCATTATTATGTAGTTTTGCTTGTTAGAAGTGCCTGGTTTACTACTGTAAGTGCTCAATAAATGCTTTTTCCTCCCATTCATTTCTCTAACCTACTTATCAGATTATTGAGACACAGTCTATCCCTGGTCCGTTTTCCAAGTTTTTTTTACCTTGATTGAATCTCATTGAGTTTGGAGAACACTGACATAGCCTTTGAGACTCCAGGGTGAACCCCGCACCCCAGGGTGGCATTTCAGTAATGGGGATTGGCTTCACAATAATGCTCCTTCAATATAAGGCAGGCACTTCAAAGCTGCCCTCACTCAATCAGAATCTATTTGATATCAACATCATACCTAGCAAGAGATGACTCTCCAACACCTTAAGAAGTTTGGGAAAATATTATGTCCACTGGATATGTTAGTGTTAAATGTAAATACAGAGAAAAACATGTTACACAGTTGGTAGGAACAGAGAGTGAAGCAATGAGAACAAGACACGAAGGAGAGTTACAATCATAGGCATTGTGTTCCTTTCAATGCTGCATCTCACTTCTTGGGCGGTTGGGCTTGTAGGACACAGATTTTGTGGGGGTGTGATGAAAAAAGCTTTTCATCCTCCCTGAATAATTCAATCAAAAAGAAGACTGCCCTGGAATTGTCCAAGGGAATTTGTTTATGTTAGGAAAAAAAAAGAAATAGCCATATAGAAGGTGGAAAAAGTTCCTAAATCCAGCTTTAGAGATTTGGAAAGCCATCTCTGATTACTTATTAATTGTGTGAACTTAGAGAAGTCATTTAATTTCCTTGGGCCTGAGTTTCCTCTTCATTAAAATGGAGATGGGTGTAAAACTGGATGGCTTCTGGGTCCCTGCCAACTCTGGATTTATGATACTATGGTATAATCTTGGGCAGTGCCTTCTGGAAGAGGACAGGAATCTGTAGAAACCTCTTTAGAGTTGTGTAGACTGGGAATGAGAATTGGTCTTTTCTCTCTGACTAAGTGGCACAGGATGGTGAACGGCTTTGCCTACTATTTCCCAAAATTCAAAATGTTAAGAACTTTCCCAGATAACATATGTAGGACCTCTTTTTCAAGAACAAAAAAATCATCTCCAGTAAGAAAATGTTTATAAATAATGGTTCTTGGTAAATGAAATATCACAAGTCTCCTCTGATTGGCAAGTTACTTAACTACCCCAGAAATGAAAGTACTGTAAATATGACTCAAATAAACAGACTCTAATAATTTGTATTAGCTGATAACTAATATAAACAGACCAACAATAGATCTCTATTAGGTAATCTACACATAATTCAAATTTCTAAACAGGCTAAGTCATAAGAGCAATGATTTTTTAAAAATTTTTAAAGATGTTTACATAGTGCAGATTTAAATAAATTATATTAATTTTTTAAAAATAAAATGGTTTCAAAATCTCTACATATACTTTTGGAATAAATAAAAATTATTCTGAGATCACAACAAGCCATATATGCTATGTTCAATTCATTTTTATAGAACTAAAGAATTGTAGAATTGAAAGGGACCTTGCATCTTCAAGATCATGTAAATCCAGAATCTTTCATTCAATTCAGGAATTCCATGTACAAAATCTCTCATAGATGGTTGCCCAGTCACTATTTGAACACTTAATGTGTCCTGTACACAGCTGGTACCTAATAAATATTCTATGAATGGAATTCCAGTGAAAGGAACTCATTGACTTTCTAATATATATTAATAAATAGTGCAGTAAGATTTGCAAATCACTTTATAGAAATTATTTCATTTGAGTTTCACAGTCCTGCAAGATAGGAACCATGTTGTCCCTTCTTTAAGGTTAAGGCAAACTGAACTCAGGGAAGTTTAGTGATTTGTTCGTAGTCATACAGTTTAATAAATAAACATCAGAGGCGAGATTCAAACCCAGACCATCCTGACTCCACATCCAGTGCTCTATTCACAACTACCACCCTAGATGGTGGTGTTATTTTGTCCTTTATTTTCAAAGAGGACCAGTGACATCATGGGGCATGTATTGACTTGCTCATGAATTTGAATTTAAGTGAGGCAGAGTTGCACAAAGTTGTCAGCCTCACTCTCTCCTCCTGACACACTGAAGTTCAGTGGCAAGACAAAAGTCAGGATGACTGGTGATGGCCCGGGATGCAGTGGATGACCTTGGCATTTCAGTGTCTATCATGGTTATAGGAACAAATTTAGGCAGCGTATTCCATTATTGGATAGTTCCACTTATTAGAAATGTTGGTATACAGTAAGTACTTAATAAATGACTTTTCATTCATTAGAAAATCCTTCATTTTAAACTATTATTCTTCCCCCAGAAACTTCCCCTCTTCCCAATTTCCCTATTATTCTGGAGGGTACCACCATCCTCCCCTTCACCTCAGTGTCATCCTTGGCTCTTCACTTTCTCTCACCCCCCAATATCCAGTCACTTGTGAAGTCTTGTCATCTCTTCCTTTGTAAAATCTCTTGTATATACTCCTTTCTTTCCTCTGACACTGACACTACCCTGGTATAGAGTCTCACCAGCTCACACCTGGACTATTACAATAACTTTGCCAGTTAGTCTGCCTGTCTCCAATCTCTCCCCACTCCATTTCATTCTCTATTAAGCTGACAAATTAATCTTTCTAAAGCACAAGTTTCACCATATTACCTCCCCTTCGGTAAACTTCCGTGGTTCCCTTTTAACTCCACTACATATTAAATAATAAATATAAAATCCTGTTTGACCTTCCAAGCCCTTAATGACCTCCTCCTTCCTAAATGTCCAATCTGCTTACACCTTACTCCTCTCCATATACTCTGCAGTCAAGTGGCAATGACCTCCTTGCTGATACTTGCACACAACACTGCATCTCCAGACTCAGCATTTTCACAGGCTCTTCCCCCATGCCTGGAACACTGTTCCTCATCTCTGCCTCCTGGCTTCCCTGAAGTCTCAGCTAAATTCCCACTTTCTGCAAGAAGTCTTTCCCAGTCCCTGTGAGATTACCTCCCAATTTATCCCATATAGATCTTATTTGGACATAAGTGTTTGCATGTTGTCTCTCCCCATTAGACTGTGATCTCCTTGAGAGTAGGGACTGTTTTTCTCCCCTCTTTTTATCTCCACACTGAGCACAGTGCTTGGCACAGAATAATCTCTTTATAATGCCAGCTGACTTGAATTCATTACATTGAACTAAAATCTTTCTTCCTAAATTTCCATTTTTTGATCCTGATTTGGTCCTTTGGAACCTCACATTATAAATCTACTCTCTCTCCCCCTAACAGTTCTTTGACTATATGAAGAAAGCTATTAACTGTTATGCTTCCATTAAATCAAGGAGATGTGTGTAGCGGAAAGGCTTTGGATTTGGAGTTAGAAGGCCTGGGGTTGAATGTCGGCTTGGCTACTTCTTTACTACATGCATGGTCTGGGTGAGTGGCTTCTTCTCTCTGGGCCTCAGTTTCTAGTTTTTCCGGTCGGTGCAAAATGAGAGGTTGCACTAGTGAATTCTAAGGTCCTTTGTGGCTCTGACCCCTCTTGTCTCTGTGATATGTTTTCCAAACTACTCGCTATCCTGGTCACTTTTCTTTGGATGTTTTCTATTTTGTCAGGGCCCTGCTAATTCGATATGGCATGTAAGAAACAGATGTGATCATCCAGGTCAGGGTGTAGTGGGACTATTGCTTCCTTTGATCGGGACAGGATGCTTTTATTACCCGCCTGAGGCTATTTCCAATCTGCGATTACATTAGCTTTATTTTTTTAAGACCCATGCAATAGGGAGATTATTTTGGTAGTTGTGTGAAAGATGAATGATAAGGGGCAAGGAGGCCAGTTGGATTTCATCTTGTGCATTTTGGCCCTTTGTTGCAACCTATTGAAATCTTACATGAGTATGTCTTCATGGGAATAAAAAAAAAGATATTAGATAGACTAGGGCCAAAGATGGAACCTTGAGGGATGTGACTAGCCATGCCCCTCCAGACTGGCATTGCTTCATCCGGATCCTGATTTGAGATTTCATTAGTATTGGGAAATCCCTTTTTAGAAACTCCTTCCACCCATGAAGGTCAGGAACCATTCTGGAACGAAGTTTCAAAGTTGTTTAGGGGCACTACCAAAAATGAGAAGTGATACTTGAATGTACCTCTTCCTTCATTCAAGACTGGTTCTCTCGCTGTCTCGGATGTTGCTCCATTAATCAGTTCAATGCAACAACTCAACAAACCTTTATTAAATACTTGTTAACAACAACAATGACAATAACTCACACTCATAGAGAACTAAAGGTCAACAAAGAACTTTGCTCACAACAACCCTGTGAGATACGCATTGCAAGTGTGTTGTTATCATCAACAGATGATGAAACAGAGACAACAGAGAAGTTGTGACTGGCACAAGGTCACACAGCTAGTAAACAGAAGAACTAGGATACAGACTCAGGTTTCCTGACTCCATGCGCAGGGGTTCTTTCCACAACTTCTGCTGCACGATTGGGTGTGAAACCTAAAGCTTGGTCAGATACAGAAATTTAGATAAGACATAGTTCTTAGCCCCGTAGAGCTTACAATCTATCGAGGCATATCACACACACACACACACACACACACACACACACACACACACACACACAAAAACTACTGTGGCACTATGACAGTACAAAATAATTAAGGGTGGTACATCAAGTGTGTTTGGCTGTGTTTCATCTGAGAAAGGAAAAGTCATACTCAGTTGGGGAGGGGGTGCTACAAAAGAGAGCTTTCTGGAGGTGGCATTTCATTTGGAGGCCAGAGGATGAGAAGGAATTAAACAAAAAGAGGAGACAGCATTCCAGCATGAGCGAAAGCATGGGGGCAAGAAGGGGCATGATATGTATGGGGAAACAAACATTCCTACTTGGCTGGAGCATGGTGTACCTGGAGAAGCATGAGGTAAGAGTAGAAAGGTCAGGTAGCATTAGATTGCCTCAAGGGCCAGGCAAACGGATCTGAACTGGACCTGAGGGGCAAGAGGGAGCTAGTGAAGGGTCTTGAGTATTGAACAGCAAAGCCTAGCTCAACATTCTTTAGGGATGATTGATTTGATTGTTCTTCCAGCTGTGAATTCATCTAACTAGATTGTCATCCAAATCCTGGAGTACAATGTAGAAGAAAGTAGGAATCATTCATCCTACAGCAAAAATCCAGCCACTTTATTAAGCGCCTGTTATAGTAGTAATGATGGTAATTGGCATCATTGAGATAGGGCTTTAAGGTCTGCAAAATGCTTTACATACATCATCTCATTTGATTCTCATAACAATCCTATGAGATTAAGCACATGGGTATAATTATACCCACTCTGTAGATGAGAAAGTTGATGCTCTGAGAAGAGGCAGTGTGATACAGTGGAGTGGAAAGTGAGCTGGATTTTCCGTTAGAGGACTTGGATTGGAGATACAACATTGATACTCACTTCTTATGTGATCCTGGCCAACCTGTTTAATGTCTCAGACTCTTAGCTTTCTCATAAGAAAAACAAGGTTGGAGGGGTAGTGATGGTAGAATAGATAGATGGTCTAAATTTTATGATCCTATGTTCCCATGTTAGTTATTGTCAGTGAAAAGATTCAAACCTAACTCTCTTCTGATTTCAAGTTCAGCACATTCTCCATTAGAATAAAGCACTGTCTCTCCAAGCACCAAACTGTACCACGGAGATGCAAGATAAATAATTTACAGTCTAGCAGAGAAGAAAAAGATGCACACGAGTAACCTTTCTCTGTTGTGGTTCAAGAGAAATCTCTCTGGATGGACCCACGTTCAAATCCTGAATCCGCCACTTGCTACCAGTGGGACCTTAGACAAATAATTTCTCTTCTGTGGGCTTCAATTTCCTCATTTGTAACATGGGGTGGTTTGACTAAGTGACATTCAAGCAAAAAATCTGTGATCCTATGAGATAACCACAACTTAAATACGATAAGAAGAAATTTTAAAATATTGTTAATATGGGGCATCAGGGTCAACCCAAATGGATAGAAAGAAGTAATCAAAGACATGGACATACTGTAATACTGAAGTTATAATGTCACAGAGTTGGAAGTGACCTTACAAATTGATCATAGCACATTTCAAGAGGAAGAGTAAGTAATTTGAGAAATACTGATGTTTTAAAGAAAGTCATGCCAGTGCAAATCATTGGCAGTCATTTAAAAACTTGGATTTTTAAGAGATGACTGAAGCAAAAATAGGCTTTCAAAAACAAGAATTACTCTGCAGCTGTGTATAGATTTATTCACTTTACATGGAGATGACTAATTGAATAGGCTGGGAACGTCATCCTTTTTTTTTTTCCACCCCTCCTCATTTTGTGAATTATCAAGAAGAGGGTGAAAATAGCTGGCTGGCTGCTAAAACTAGTGTTTTCAGTTGCTTGTTTTAAGGCCTGCTGAAAGTCTATCTAATTTTTTTTTTGTAAAGAATGCATTTCCTATTTATAATTAATTGACTGCCCAGTGGTGCAGTGGATAGAAGGCTGGATATGGAGTCAGGAAAACTTGAATTCAAATTCAGTTCATGGGCTTGTATGCTCTCAGGGAAGTCATTTAACCTTTGTCTCCCTCCATATTCCCATATATAAAATGGTAGTGATAATAGCTTATACCTCTCAGGGTTGTTGAGAGGAGAAAATGAGATATTTGTAAAATGTCTTGCAAATCTTAAAGTGCTACACAAAAGCTAGCTGTTACAATTCAAAGTTTAAAATATTTTTAAAAACACATTTTCATTAAAAGAACTTAGGTGTGGTGTGGCTGAAGCAAAGATCCGTAATATTTGAAAGTATCCATCTGTCTTAGGCAAATAAAAACGCTTAAACGGCAATAGAGGATGACAAAATCATGGCAAAATCATGGCATAATGGCATGAATATCTTGGCAAAAATATTCCCCAACTATTCAGATTTCATTTGTTGAGTCAGAGAAAATTTGCCTTAGTGATTTTGCAAACATTTCCCCAGTCACTTTTGGCAATGAAATAACTGAGTCATCATTAGGTTTCATGACATAGCCACAAAAATGTGAGTTGTATCAGTGTTTCAAAACAAAGAATTGTGTGGCTTCTAAAAAGTTAACCCAAAACAGCAGAATTATTTCAGTTTCACAGTGCTTTAAGTCTTATGGAGCCCTTTCCTTATGACATCCCCGTGAGGTAAGTAGGATTTTCTTCATTTGACAAATGAGGAAACTGAGGATCGGGCTGATTAAAGTAACTTTCTAAGGTCATGGAACTAGTCAGAGGCAAAGTTGGGATTTGAACCTAAATCTGCTGTCCAAGTTGAGCGTTCTTTCTATTATACCAAATTTCCTATAAACAGCCTGTTTTTTAAAGAAATCATCTAACTACCAAGGTGTCTTTCCAATACAATGACCTCACCCTCTCCTGTTTGTCTTTTGCTAATACTTCTTTATAGTAAGGTTTTCTTTTGGGGGTTACCTCTCAAACACTGAGAGCCAGAAACAGGTAATACTTGGTCAGACTCTACCACTTACTAACCCCTGAGGGGAATTCTAAAGTAAACAGTGCCTGTTTTAAAAAAAAAACATATTCTTGTTGATATCTTGTTTTTACATCAATTCTATTTCCCAATTTCCTCCCCAATATTGTCCTCCCCTTCCCCTGTGTTCTTTTGATACCTACCAAACTAACATGGTAATAACTATTGTTACTACAACCCCATAGACTTCCGTCATCCCTGCCCCAGAACCAGTAGGTCAGCTTAGGACTTAAGATGTGCAGATTTTGGTCACGTTTCTCTTTTATATTCCAGAGTTCTCAAGTGAGTTGGCACAGTTGGGTCTTGAAATTGGAAGTCCAGAGGAATGAAGGGCCTACCATAAGAGTAAATGAGATACGAGCAATCACTGCAGCATGCTTGGGCACATGTCTAAACAGATAAAGCCTCTGCCCTCCTACTTCTGCATTGGTTTGATTTGGATCTGAGAAGGGCAGGTCTGGACCTGGAGGAACCTAAATGTTCTGAAACAAATTTAGGCAGCCCAGAGTAGTCAAGTCTACTTGTGGATGAAGTCAGGTCCAGAAGCATGAAGCCAAAAAAGGATGGGAGAAGGCAAATTGGTTACAGTGTTGATCAGGGCTTTGGCCTGCCCCAGGAAGAGTTTAGGGACACCTCAGAGAGGACTTGAGCATACTGGAAAGTAATGGCCCTTATGGCCCACCTTCAGGGAAGCCAGAATCATAGCAGTCAGAAGGATGAGGGACAAACACACAAACACAAGGTAACTAACGTTTAGCTTTGGGTATCCATAGCACCACCCTCAGCAAGTCAGTGCTGGTTACAGTGTTGGACCGAGTAGAATTTTGCTTAAATGCTCCAAAGTAAATTGGTTTGTGTTGGGTTGTTGGGGCAGATATAATGCTAAGGAAAACTTTATGGAGGAGGTAGCAGCATCTTACTGAAGCCTTGGAAGAAGAGGGTTAAGACAAGACATGAAGAACAGCACATTCCAAACACGGGAATAGGCTTCCCAAGTGAGAAGAGCGCCAAAGGAGAATGCAGAGAGAAGAGGACCTAGGACGGGTCCTTGCTGGGTAGGCAGGGACACAGACAATCAGAGGATGAGAAAAATGATGAACTTGGGAAGAAGCAATTAGACAACTGGGAAGAGAACCAGGATAAAAGGGGAAGGAAAGGAAAAAAGTATATAGGAGATGGTGGCCTAAAATAATGAATATTTTAGAGAGATCAGAAGAGGATGCTGCATTTAGCAATGAAGAGGTCACCCATGACCTTTGAGTAGTTTTGGTGGAGTGGTGGTGGCTTGGACCCAGACTATAAGGGAATATTGACAAGACAGAAACCTTCAAGTTGTGTGTGTGTGTGTGTGTGTGTGTGTGTGTGTGCGTATGTGTACATACATAGATTTGTATGTATTAGGTTTTCTATAAGAAATCATATAGTTGTCACAATCTGAGCAGCGAGCTCAGAGAATCACTCCATTGTATTCTAGTGCCTTGTATTTTCTTTGTCAGATACTTTGAATAAAAGGAGCCTTGAAGAACAATTGGATGGCCAGCTGAGGGAAAGAAAACTAGAGATTTCCTGTCTTTTTAAAAGCCAATGGAACAGCTAGGTGGCGCAGTGAGTAGAGCACGAGACCTAGAGTCAGGAGGACCTGGGTTCAAATGTAGCCTTAGACACTTGACATATCCTACTAGCTGTGTGACCTTCAGCAAGTCACAATCCCAATTGCCTTGCCTTCCCCTCTCCAAAAAATTTTTTTTTAAAAAGCTAATGAACCATTATTATTTTGCCTACAGTAGGGAAAAACGATCCTAAAGTGCTTAACAAATGTGACCTTCACAACAGCCCTAGGAAGTAGGTGCTATTATGATCCCCATTTTACAGAAAAGTTTCTGAAACTAAGGGCCTAGAAAAGATAAGTGATTTGTCCAGGGTCACACAGGCTAGATGTGAACTAAGGCTTATTGAGCCTGCAGGTTGGGCACTGTCCACTGAAGCACCCAGCTGCCTCTAAACTTTAAATGCTTTAAACCTAGGACTCTAGGTTTTGGACTCAGGATTTGACCCATGGCAAAAATGATGAATTACGCATTTGATTTTGGCCCCATTTCCCTGACTTTGAACATGCCTTCAATTCCCAGTGATCTCATACTCCCCTGAGTCTTTTCTGTTAGGAGAAAAGCTGACCTAACAAATGAATTCACACTGAAGTGTTAATAACTTGATACTTTACTTCTCTGAGGGTTAATTACATTTTAGAAGAGGTTTGGAGAGATCAATATTTACAAAGAGATGATACTTCTTTATTGGCAGGATTTTCCTGTCCCCTAGCAGACTGAAGGAGGTTATTTTTAGATAGAGGGTTCTTCCCTGAGCACCTTCAAATGCAGGCAATCACTTATGCTCTCCATAACAGGAGCTGTAAAAAGCATTTATTATGGAAGCTTGGATGACCAGAAACTTTTTCATTAGACCGTGGACTCCCAGAGGACAGAGACCAGCTCTTATCCAAACATTGCTTATTTATCCTCTAGTACTAAGCACAGTATTCTATATAATGTAGATAGGGTCCAAGCAGACATGCAGAGAGATTGCTTTATTTCCTTGAGTAACCAAAAGCAGTCTGCTCTGTTAATGTTAATAGATTTTTTTTTTTTTTTGGAAAAGTGCTAAACAACTAGTGTAGTGATCACTGGTATATATAAATCACCTTTTCTAACAACATACACACACACACACACACACACACACACACACACACAAGAACATCTACTTCTTTACAGATAGGTATACCCACCTACAAATCATTGGAAGGTAGATCTGATTCCAAGTTCAGCTCTCTATTGATTCCACTCCCACATTATCTCTCGGTAGATTCCCAGATATGGGCCATATTACATACAGCAAAGAACAGGGATAACCCAGGATTAAATTAGCCCTGAAAATTCGAAACAAACTGATGTGCTTTGGAATGTTTAACAAAATGTACACTAGAGCGTAGCTCTCCTTTTCTCCTGCATGCACACTGCCTATTACTCAATACTGGATTTCTACAGATGGACCAAAAGACCATGGCCAAGCTCCACTTAAAACTATTAGGGCAATCATCTCTGACTTACAATAAATAAACCATTCCCTGCCCAGGGTGAACTAGTTCAGCTGGCCTTTCAAAGAAACAACTCCTCCCACCCCCTTTTTTAAAAGTAAAAATTATTTCAGGTACCTTCTAATGGACAATTTTGTTTGTTTCATTCACACTCTTGATATGATGGTTTTTAGTGACACTAGGTAAGGTATTTTAATCATGTCATTTCCCTAATTAGGTCTTAACCAGAATCATAGAACACTTTATAGCCACAGTTTCCCTAGCTGAAATTACCTCCTGTGCTTATCTTTGGGTTAATGTAAACCCATGCCATATATAAGGTAGAAAAGAGATGAAAGCAAATTAGCCTGTCCTGGGTTCGGGTTCACTTTTATGACCATATCATTGACTGATGTCAGTGGAGGTTAAGTGACTTGCCCAAAGTCACACAGTTGCACTAACTAGAGGTAAGATTGGAAACTTAGATTCCTCTGCTGTTGGATTTCTGTGAACCTTATCTGACGCCTCTGCATCTGAATCTAAGGCTTGGTTACTACCTTTCACCTTGCTGATGTCTATTTCTCATTTTCAGGTTGGTTCCAATGATAGATAATCACTACCTCCTTAGGCAGTCTTGGCCTCTTGGCCTCTAAATAAACATTTAGCTTATTGTTGCCATCTAGCTCAGAGGGAATGTTAACGATCTCCTGGGGGTCATGATCTTGATACCTATTTGGCTTTCTCCCAGTCCTGGTCCCTCCCTGACCATGCCTTGTTGAAGTGATCCTATGCTCTTAAACATGACTCATCTTACTTGTCTAGGAGAGGTGTGTCTACATTGAAATAATAACAAAGCTTACTCATGTAATGATTTATGGTTTTCAAAGTGCTTTAAATACATTATCTCATTTGATTCTCAGAACAACTTTCTGAGGACTGTGTTATTATGTTCCTCCCTTAACAGATAAGGAAACTGAGGCTGACAGCAGATAAGTCACCTGCCCAGGATCAAACCTGATAAACAAGTATCTGAATCATTATTTGAAGTTGAATCTGACGCCAAGTTCAGCTTTCTGTTGAATATACCTCTATGTTGCCATATCAAATATAGCAAATATTAGGGATAACCTGGGACTAAATGAGAATCCAAACAAACGGAGTCACTTTAGAATATTGAACAGAATGTACACTAGCATCCGGCTTTCCTTTTCTCCCTCAAGCACACTTTGCTTATAACTCATTACTGAATTTGTCTGATTTGTTGTTGGGCCTATTACATAAAAATGACTTCTCGATACTTATAGATTTCCAAGGAATAGTCACAGAAAGTTTTAAACTCATAGCAAACACCGGCATATTTAGTATTTACACTATATTTCTGAGCTGCAGTATTTCCACCAGCTAATTAGACAAAGTTCTACCTTTTTAGAGGGGACCGTGCCTAACAAAACATCCTCTACAGTACTCTCCATCTTGGTCGGTGTCATCTTGCCAAAAAACCTGATTAATTGGAAGAGCAACCAACCCGCCACATATCTGAGTAACTTCCAAGTGCCCACAATTGTACAAGCTTGGTATTTTGAGTTATACAAAGGAAATGTATGACATAGTCCTTGCCTTCAAGATCCTTACAGTCTAATTGGAGATGCCAAATGGATGAATAGGAAACAATTATAGCAACTTTTTGGCGTTAAATCTATGTCCAAATAAAAGATACAAGAAGGAAGAGATCTACAGGGGCCAGTTAAATTGGTCGAGAAAGACTTTATGGCGATAGCTGGACTTAATCAGGCCCTAAAGATGGGTTGGATTTCTCTAATTGAACAGGATGAGGGAGCACATTCCCCTAAAGCAGCAGTTCTCAACCTGTGGGTCGTGACCCCTTTGGGGGTCAAATGACCCTTTCACAGGGGTCACAGGGATTGCCTAAGACCATCAGAAAACACATATTTCCGATGGTCTTAGGAACTGAGACACCACTTCTCTATCCGTCTCCAGGCGGGTCCACCCACATGCAGATATGCCCATATACCAGTATTAAAGGGTTGCGGCATTAGGAAGGTTGAGAACCACTGCCCTAAAGAGAAGCTGTGACCACAGTTCCAGTATCTTTTCTTGCCACAACTATTGTAATTTGCCTATAGTAGGAAAAAAAAGAGACACTCAAGTGCTTGACAAATATTTTCTGAGTGGAGCTTCACAACCACCCTAGGAGGTAGATGCGATTATGATCCCCATTTTACAGAAGAGTTTCTGAAACTAAGGGACTAGAAAAGATAAGTGATTTGTCCAGGGTCACACAGACTAGATGTGACCTAAAATCTATGCAGGCCACAGGCTGGGCACTCTGTCCAGCTCTAAACGTTAAATGCTTTAAACCTTAAATCCCTCGAGGACTATTTCCTCCAGGCTATTTCTTCTCCAGCATCACTCCTCACGTCATCCTTCCAGGTAATGACCACATTACTCCTGCTCAAGAATCTTCATCTTCTTCTCACTGGCTACAACGATCTATTATTCGCTTCCAGTTTAACTTGGTAGACGGCTCCTTTCACAGGCTCTAAATCCCAGTCAAAATGAACTATTCACCCTTCCTGGAAAGGATCCTCCCCCATTTTCTCCATCAGTTGAAGGCTCTCTTCCTCCTCCTGAAGAGTAATGCCTCTCCCACGAAACCTCGATTGCCAATACACCCCTGGATGAAAGTGGTTTCTCTTCCCTCCCAATTTCTCTTAGCCCGTTTCCAGGAATTCCTTCTCTGGCATACTTACCACACTTTTCCAAGTGATTTGCACACAAGTAATTTCTCCCCCACTGTCCCAGCTGTCCCCTACTAAGTCCTTTGGGGGCAGAATCTAGGTTATACCCATTTTCGTATTCCCTGTACTTAGTAATAATAACGGTTAACATTTACATTATACTTTGTTTGCAAAGCGCTTTATATATTATCTCATTTGGACCCTCACAACTGTCTTGTGAGGTGGGGGTATTATTATCCCCACTTTACAGATGAAGAAAAAAGAGGCTGAGAGGTCAAGTGATTTTTCTGGGGTCATGCAGCGAGTCAGTATGAGAGGCAGAATTAGGTTCTCAAAAAGTGTTGAACTGAATGGTGTACGTAGAGAACCATACAGGGGAATCTGGGTAGAGAAGAGAATACATAGAAGAAAGTAAATACAATTGAATTGGTAGGATGGGGCCAGATAACAGAAAATTTTGAAAGCGGGTAATAGGAAATCATTATGTTTTTTAACAGGAGAATTATACAATGAAAGTGGCATTTGGTGTTAGTATTTTGAATTTGGTTCCATAAATACTGAAAAAACAAAACCCAAATCCTTACCCAAGTGCCACTGGGCCAAGAGCTTGGAATACAGTGATGATCCTCCTCAAGGAGGGGATCTAATAGGAGGAAAGAAAAATTTATTTTTTTTTCAAATGTACACAATCATAATATAAAATGGAAAAAAGTAGAGATATCCAAAGTGCTATAAGAAATTAGGGAAGATTAGCTGAGGTTGGGGGTGGAGGGGGAGGGGAATTGGTTTCATTCACCCTTCAGGATCCCTGAATTGAGCCTTGAACAAAAGGAAACTCTACTATAATAGGCAGAGGTGGGGTCAGAAGGAGAGGTTGGATGGATGGGGAGAGACACAGGAGGCAAGACCCGCTTAGAAGAAAAAATACTCCCTCATAATGAGTGCTATCCTAAAGCAGAGGGGGCTTCCTTGGGAAGAACTGTATTCTCTTTCATTGAAGATTCCAAGCAGGGGCAGGGGCAGGAGAACCACTTGCCAGCTAAGTTATAAAGGGAAATTCTTCATCAGATATAATTGAACTAGATAGTCTAAGATCTCTTCCAACTTTGAGATTGTAGATTTGTGATGAGTGCTTATCTTACAGGTAAACTGCTGCTTTCTATCAGTAGGCCAAGACCACATGGCTATAATCTGTCAAGGAGGTGGAACTCAGACCCCTAGCAGGTATTCCTTGAGGGGCAAGCTAGGTGGCACAGGGGATAGAGTGCTGGGCTTGAAGTCAAGAAGATCTAAGTTCAAGTCTAACCTCAAGTATTAACTATGGAACCCTGGCCAAATCAGTTAACTTCAGCTTATCCTAATCAAGGTAAAATGGAGACGATAATAGCAGGGTGCTTATGAGGATTTAAATGAGATAATAGTTATAAAATGCTTAGTAGTAGGTGGTACATAAATGATTATTGCCCCATCCCATCACCTTCCTATTCCAAGTCCAATTTCATTACACCACACTCCTGCTCCTGTCAATGTTATTTAGTGACTGAGTTTGGGAGCCCGACTCTCTGCTCTGCTTTTAGCTAGTGCAATTTTTCTTTGGTTGGATTTAGAAATCCTTTTAATCTGGGCTTCCAAACTCAAATCCTGAGACAATGATCTATTTTTTCATCACTAGTCTTGATCAGCTGTAAAGCCTCCCTCAGCTCTTACATTCTATTTTGATTTTAAAAAGCACGGTCCCCTCCCCGACCCAGCTTTAGTTGTAAAGTGCTTCTCCTCAGTGGAATAAAAAATATGGTAGCCATTGTACTAGTGCTACATTTTAAACCTCCTGTCTCATTACTCTTGCATCAATCTAATGAACTACCTAAATTTAGGTTGAACTTTTAAAGATACTGCTAAGGGAGGAAATTTGGAAAAATAACCATGTTGTTGGTCTATGACCTAAAGTTTCTAAATTTTTTATGAGTAAAGTTATTCTCTCTAATTTTCTGAAAATGATCTCTGCTTAGTTTTTAATGTAGGGAGTATACCCTTTTTAGCACTCATAGCTGGATTGTACTTTTTGGCTCTGAACATTTTGGTACCTAAAGTGGGTCTTGGTTTAGAAATATGCCATAGTCACAAATATTAAAGATGGAATGGGGTTGTCTGATCTAACTCCCTCATGTTACAGATTAATTTAGGCTCAGAGAGGCACAGTCATCTGCTCAAGGACATAGTTAGTAATTAGGACCCTGGAGATTTCAACTATACCAGACTGCTTTCACCCACAAGCCTTCTAGGATGGCCTCCTTAGTGTTGCCAGATCTTCATCAGATGAAGTGAGGGGTCATGGTATGAAAATGTGCTTCCATGGCCTGCTTGTGGGTGGATCTGGAGGTGCCAAGGTAGGAAGTGGGGCAAAGTAGAAACTGAGACCTGCCAGGCTTTAGCTCTAATTCCAGCCAATCTTCTCACAACACCTTACCCCCAGGTCTGCTTTCCTATGGTACTGCTGTTGTAAGTTTAGCAGGAGGGATTCACAGAATATAGAAACCTCAGGGTTTTAAAATAATGATAATACCCCTTTATATTTGTATAGTACTTTTTATTCAAAACACTTGGGTTTCTGGCCCTTTGTTACACTAGACAAATGGTCACCCAACTTTTTTGATTCTGCTCCCCTAATGTGTATATTCACTTATTTATAAATTAGGTTCATGTATCATGTGCCATATTGTATATTATGAAGCTTGTATGAAAATAGAAATTTAAAAAGGATGAGATAGACAAATTCTCTTTGATCCTAGGGTTAAAGCCACTGGGGTGTACCAAGTAGGAAAGTAACACAGTCCAACCTATTCTTCAGGAAAGTAACTTTGGCAAAATGTGTAAAAGATGGACTGGAGAGGAGAGAGACTTGAGACAAGGAATGCAATTAGGAGAATATTACCATAACTGAGGTGAGAGGCGATGAGGGTCTCAATTTAAGGGGGCTGCACTGTGAATAATGAGAAGGGATTGACTGCAAGAGATGTGATGGAGGAATGAATGGCAAGATTTGGTAACTGAATGGTAAGACTATGGTGATGGAGGATGGAATGGGGAATTTGTCTGAGTAGCTATCGCAGGTGCCTAGATCAGTGTAAAACCTCCCTGAGAAGCCCATATCTGGGGTGGGTCCCAGGAAGTCATCGATGATGGTGAGTGGGACAGGCAAATACTGAAAGGGACAGGTTACTTGGCGGTGCATAAGGGTATAATGCCACCCATCTTGCCACCCTCTGATTGGCTGGTCACATGCCCCCTTTGGGTCAAGCCCCCACTCTGGATACCACTTAACTAGACAATGCCTTCTCAAGCTAACACCATTATACAAGACTAGGAAGAAGAGGGCTTGGGACCATCACTGACACTTCAGTCCTACTGGGTTGCTACAATTCTCTGTAAATTATGAAGGCTACCAATGCCACATTCACTATTGTACCAGCAAGTATAGATGCCACATTTGACAAAAGAAAAACATTTTCACCTACTGTATCTGCCCGGCCTCTCCCTTCATATTCACCTACCTCTCTAATCATATGCCTACATCTCTGCAGCCACTTTCAAACACCCCTACATATTTAAGCATATTCATTTACCCACAAATACCAATACTTAATGCAAGAAAGGAGGAAGAAATATGTGAAAACAGCTAAAATGATAACATACGCACAAAAGAAAATGTACATATGGGGGAGGAATGAATCACGAAGCACCTAATAAGTACCTGTATATGCTAGGCACTGGGAAATCAAAATACAAGAAATGATTCTGATTCTTAATGAGCAAGAGTATGAATGAGTAAAAGAGGAAGCTAAGGCAGAAAGCACCAGATATTGGCAAAATCACGACTAGATGCTAATATCCAAAATTATCCCTATTTTAAAAAATGAGATAAAATGGAATAATTTTCAGCTCATCTTTAGATGAACTATTATTATAATAAAATGTAATAATTACAGCAGTTGAACCTGCCCACTTACCTGCATTAGATTGTGGGCTCCTTGAGGGCAGGGTCTATCTAACTTTTGCCTCTTTTTGTAGCCCCAGAGTTTACAGTAGTAGGCACTTGATAAATGTTTACTGATTGATACTAATTGGTCTGCCTAATTTATGTACAGGGAAATTCTAAATTATTGGTATTCCAAACTCTGTCAGATCTTCTTATTAAGAGTTGTAATAAGCACTTCAGTTCAATAGAGCACTAGCGTAATATATTAGAAGGCAGCATGAAAAAACTATAAGGGGATTGTGAGACAGTAATGAAAAATCGGGGAAAAAAAAAACTTGAAAAATAATTCACATTTGTATTGCAGTTTAGAGGGTCTCAAAGCACTTTCAATAGAACCACACTGTGAGGCAATGTAGTGGGCTTTCTAAGGAGCTTATTTTAAAATCCAATTAAATTCAGCTGGTTCATATATATCTTGAACATGAGAATTTCCCTGACCAAAAAAGTTAGTGAAACATCCTACTGTTTGCTAGTAGTGAATTCTTACAATCCCTTCTTTGTATAATGAATGAAATTCAGCATGGAATGCAATGGAATGGAAGAGGAATCCCATCCCAAGTGATGCCAACCCCACAATCTCCAATGACATTTTGCTAAGATATTTGCTAGACTGAAAAAAAAATAATAATGAGCTGTTGTCAAATACTGTTTGGAAAAAGAAGCCCTTCTTGTGTTCCTGCCATACACACCAAATTAAAGGTCACTCTACCGCGATTTTATGCTGTGCTCTGGCACAAAACATAAAGCTTGGAAGACGTCCTTTTGGATGGTGGGTGCAATGCTGCTATGCTTTCTCTATAGCGGGGGCTCTCCACATTTTCTTTGTGTTGTGGATGCCGCTGGCAGTCCAGTGAAGCCTGTGGACCCGTTTTCAGAATAATGTTTTTAATTCCATAAAACGCAAACCATTACAAAGGAAATGAATTGGAGTGAATGTTACAAAAATATTCAAAAAATAAGTTTGCAGACTCCAAATCAAGATTCCCTGTGAGTTTACAAGCTTTTAGTAGAGGCAACACATCTAGAGTGAGGGTCAATGACCTCAATCTCTGAATAGGAAGGTTTGAAGGGTGAAGGGTGAACAGTCTTCTAAAATTCTCTAACATTTAGGACACATGTAGAATAAATGTTTATGCACAAGCAAATACTGGTAGGATTCTAGCCACCCAGTGATATCTACTTCCCGAATATCAGATTTAAGATACTCCCACGAAGTTAATTACTTCCAAGTTTTCACAGGATTGCTTGGTAAATTTGCTATCTTTTTTTGCCCGATGTCACGTCCATACAGATGGGCAAACAACAAGGGAATTCAGATGCTGAAGACTCTTTAAATCCAAGATGGCACGGTGGGTGGAAGATTGGGCCTGGGGGTCAGCAAGACCTAAGACCAGATCCAGCCTTTCGCAATGACTAGGGCTATGATTCACTTTGTGACCCTGAGCAAACAAACCTTGTTTGCGTGTTGCCTCAACTCTAAAATGAGTACAGTAACTTCTCAGAGTTATCGTAAGGATCAAACGAACTAACACCGGTAAATCGCTTAGCATGGTGGTTGGTACACATTAGGCATTATATAAATGCTTTAAAACTTCTTTATTGAGTACTTACAGAATCAGTTATCCACTTACTATTTTGCTTTTTGTACCTGCTCAAAACATTTCCTGTGAGCTATTTCTATAACTTGTATAGGCTACTTATTATCCAAGCTTTAATGGTAAAAGATAGGTTTCTGATCCCTATATTGGCCAAAAACTTCTCCCCCAATTCCTTCCCATTGATTTTCAAGACTTCCAGATACTGTGACAGGGAGGCCAAGCAACTGATTAACTTTTAAATGTCATATATAATTTTCATTAAAAAGTAGGAACATATAATGAGATCTTGTGACTTTTTCCAGGCAGAAAATATCTGAAAGAAAAAAAGAACCTTGTAAAATGTTCTGGGGAATCTAAGACACTAAGGGTAGGGAGCAAAAACAAAGATAAAAACATGTGGCATAAACAAAGTCATAATCAAGTCTAGAATGACTGCTGCAAGACTGGCTAAAAGCAAAGGCCCTTGAGAATCTCAGGAGCCCCAGGAAGAGATGGGGGGGGAGGGGGGGAGAATTCCTTTTTTTGCCTTACTTAGGCAAACATAACCATCTATTTATAGCAAAATACATGTAGTTGTACTTGGTTTTAGTACGTACTTTTGTCATCTGAAGACTGTTTCCTCTATGAAAATATGGCACTTAAAACTGTACTTCACTTATTCTTACGACACTTTTGGTTGTGTTATAGGTACAATTACTTCAATATATCAAAAGATTGGTGATTTCATTAACTTGGGCACTACTTTCTCCATGGATACAGATTCATAAGCTTAGAGACTGAGCTAGACGGGACTTCAGAGAGATCCTTTGGTCCAAAGGAAACTAATGGCTAGAGTTTAAATACCTTGCCCAAGGTCACAGGTGGTAGAACTAGGAATCAAGCTTAGCTCCTCTACTTCAGATGCAGATCCATCACCACTATCTCATCTTTCCTCCAAGAGGATTCTGAACTATGTGACCAAAGTTCTGGTGATGACACCAGATTTTGAACAACAGACAGACATAAAGACCTATCGCTGAGTCTGAATTCAGTCTTTCCAGCTTGGTAGGGTCAACCTGAGATAATTTCTACAGCATGATAACCACTGGACAGCCATGAGTGTAGCATGACAGTACTACACAAAAGTCCTTCAAAATAAGCACCTGTGTAAAAAGGCCGTCTGCCTCTCACCCCAACAGAGTCCCATTTTTCCATTTAGCTGTTAATGTTAGTTGAGCCTGCCTACTGATTTGCTAGGGAACATCATGGGCTAAAGGAAGACAGAAGTCACCTTTTTGTGAAGAAGCAACAATTTAAAATCTCCATTTGCAATGCTAGCCCCAACCGAGTCCCTTATCAACTATCCTGTCTCACTTGAACTATCCCTTGTCAATCCCTTTGTTAATCCTTTTACCTCTATCTGATCCCCCAGTTGTAGGCCACAAGGTTTGGCCCCATTCCCAGGGTATAGATATTGTATTTGAGGAAAACGGCGTGGACCTCGTGGTGCTCCTGGTCTCTTTCCTCAGACACACTCTACTAAAATAGGAAAGGGAGAAATCTGAACACTTTGTTTCTCATAGAGGAAAGTCAATTCTGGTATAAAAAATGAAGAGGAAAAAGATAAATCCCTAAAGCTAAGGTAACCCATGCACCCCGTTTTGGGGAGAGCTGCTTGTTTCTGACTTCTCTCCTCCTGCATAAACAGGGATCGCTTATCTATACCCCACAATGGAAAAATGTTCTTCATGTCCTTGATAGTAGAAAACACGGTAGGGTGGCTACGTGGCACAGTGAATAGAGCACCAGCCCTGGAGTCAGGAGGACCTGAGTGCAAATCGGACCTCAGACATTTAACATTTACTAGCCATGTGACCCTGAGCAAGTCATTTCATCCCAATTGTCCTGCCTTCCCCCGCCAAAAAAGCTATAAAAAAAAAAGATCGTGGAAACACCAGAGCCAGCATTTGCGTACCGAGAGTAAGGAGCTATCTCCATGCAAGAAGAAACAGCTGGAAGAAGGGTCCTCTGACTTGAGTCTTGGCGTGAAGCTATAATGCCCGTCTATAGCGGGGGATGAGCGCGGAGACTAGCTACAAGCGACCGGGGGATAACGGTCACAACGAAACTGCAGCATCATGTTGAGATCATCATCTCTAGTGACCTGGGCGATTCCTTTTAATGAAGGAATGCGGGGAAGGAGAAGTAGGATGAAAGGCTGAGTGACGACGTGCAAGAAGGGAGAGCGGCCAGGCGGAGGACAGGAATGAAGGGGACTTGCTGGGGTTTGGGACTCTGGTCACTGTAAGGAGAGCTGGGGGAACAGCCATCAGTTTCTCCACACTGATGCTCACTACCAAATATCCGTCATTACTTTGTTCCTTCCACCAGTGCTTCCGTCTTGAATCCCGTTTTACCTGACCAAAGAGCCTATGTTCTAGGTTAAAAAAAGAACAACCAAAAAACCCAACAACCCCCAAACCAAAACTTCTGTACAGATTTTAAGTTTGTCCTGCTAACTCTGGGCAAAGACTAAAAAGCAAATAATGTGCAATATTGAATGTATATTTCCAAAACTGGATGCTCACAAAATGTCCTTTCTGCACGAGGACACACTTTAAGGACGTCTCTTTTGGGGCGGCTGGGTGGTGCAGTGAATAGAGCACCAGCCCTGGAGTCCAGAGGACCTGAGTTCAAATGTGACCTCAGACGCTTAACACGTTTCTTTTAGAAGTTCCTCTGGTACATGTTCTGGAAGCACAATGAAAAGTTTCACACGCTAAGACCATGCTTCTCGTGTGTCATGATGAGGTCTGCACAAATTTGATCCTCGTGATCCCATGATGCACACGCTGTTACTTCCCACTCCGCAGATGAGAAAGCGGGCTCAGAAAAGTCATTCGCCAAGAGGGAAGCGGGGGTTTGAGCCTACGTCTGCCTGCAAAGTAGTCGTGCCAGAGCCTGGGGATGAGATCATGAAAGTCACTTGTTATGTTCTCTCTTTGGTGGTTTTAAGTAGGCGAGCACGATCTCAGGCTTAAAAACAAAACCAAGGGTCTGTCTTCATGAGGGGCTTTGCTATTTCACTATCGAATACTTAAGTATTATTCAAAATACTTAGCTCTGTTCCTTAAAAGATGATCCTAGATGCCTTCGGTGTTCATGTTTCAGGTATCTAACTCTTGATTCTGACAGAGCGCTACAAATATTAATATCCAACTTTACTGATCTTTCAGATATAACAGAAGCTGATAAATAGGCTTTGTTTACTTAGCTGAGTAAATATTTTATAAATACCACGAGAGTGTAGTTCTGTAGGAACTATTAAATGTCAGGTAAATATAATGGACTTCAGATATTGTAATTATTGGTTACAAGTTCAGAAAAACTAAATTACAACTGTCCAAAAAATAAATTTTGAAGATACATTTTAAAATGTTTTACAGGACTGATACTTCCTAGAAGAGAGGGAAAAGGAGTAGACCTGTGGATTTCCTTGATACGAAGTTTTCCCAAATGAGGAAATTTCCTCTACCGATGTTAGGTCCATACCTTCTCTTGTAACTTATGGTCTTAGAGAGTTGCCTACAGCATTGAGAGGGTAAATTATTTGCTAGAGGTCAGAAAGCTACCATAGGTCAGCAGCAGGGCTTGAAAGCAGGTCTTGGGTCCAAGGCTGGCTCTCTATACACAATGGACTACGCTGCCTCTGGAAGGTTTATGAGTGTACAGTTACTGCATTTTAACCTCTAATATAATTTGCTTTTGTTTTACTTAGTTATTATCTATATGAAATATAGCAAGAGGCAAACATTTTTATCCCTAAAATATAACATACAAACTGTATAAACATAGAGAATTACTGAGCTGTTCACCATCTGTGGTATGAGAACCTAGATAAGAGATCTTTCCTTATCTAACAAATTTGTGTAAAGGAGGTTGGGGTATATAGATCTATTTTTCCTTCCAGTCTTTCTAGCATTCCAGATGCCTGGGTCCTTGTTAATGTGGTATGGACATCAATATGAAGGACTCGGACTCAGTAATATTGTCAGAATTGTCGACCTGAACCAGAAAGTCTGTGCTTAACACAGCAACAATAGTTCATACTATACACTACCCCAGTTTTTCTACTCCCAATTGAGTATTCCATTGATGAGATCAGGGGTTAGGGAAATTTCTCTTTTTCCTATTTAAGGCCACTAAGTCAAAGTGAAAAATCACTTGAAGGTAACATAGAAGTTTAAAAGCAAATTAACTTAGTTTTTTTTTTAAAGGAACTAATCTTCCACTTCATAAGTAAGGTAGAAAAATTATATTTAATCACAATACACACTAAGGTGAAACTAACATATACATATAGAAAGATAGAGTGGAAGAAGAAATGAAAATTAGAAAATATGTTGGGGAAGATAGGTATACACAGAAAAAGCAAGGAGGCATAAGAAAGAGTTCAGTAAAGCTGTAAAAGTGTCAACATTAAAATGTTCTTATAGTTAACCTGAACTATGGTTATCTTAGTAAATTAACTCGTTATCACAGTCCTTTGAAACAGACTGGTAGCCCTTTTTTAGCGGGAAGTAGGTTGTTTGCTCTTCTTTTCAATCTTCTAAGTTTATTTTGAGGGAAAATTTGGTTTGTTTCACCAGTTTTTATCGATGTGCTTTACTCCGGGTGAATATTCTCTTAACTTGGTTTGAGAGTCCTGCCTTGGGCACTGAGATGTTAAGAACTTGCCCAACTTGCCTAGTAATCTTACAACCACAATCTTCCTAACTCCAAAGGCAGGCCCTCTTTATCTGTTACGCCGCCTCTTTTTATTTAAAAAAGGGAATTCCAAAGATTTTTCTTCAGCGTATGACAAAATAACTTAGGTTTTAGAAATTTACTTTGCAATTTTAGAGTGGTTGATCACAGCTTTGTTAGTCTTGAGAACATCATTAGCTCTTGGGGAAATCCCTGTTAGTTTAAACTATTCATTTTCATTCCAAAAATTCAAAATTGGAATAATACTCTTCTGCCTTTATCAGTGGCATTGTGACAATTAGCTTTTTCACTAAACTTAAATCTTTAGTTAGAAATGTTGATTTTTTTTTTTTTATATTTGAAGGTTTATGAGGAAAAATTATTTTAGACCAGACGATTAACAGGATTCAGGAGAGGCAAATTCTACCTCCTGGGATGTTTCCAAGTAGATAGGAATGCAATCTTAGAACGGAAAACACTCCACCCATGATCCAAAAATCCAAAACAGACCAACTTTTCTCCTGTGAAAAAGAGCCATGATTAAGTTAAGGCTTTCTGAAAATTTTAGTATTAAAAATGCAAAAGTACACTCTTAAAGAGTACAAAACATTGAACTATGTAGTCAAGGACATAACTTGCATTGTTTATAGCTATTATATTTGTCTGGCACTAACAGCAGCTAACCAAGATTTACACAGTAAATGTTTTTAAAAGACTGGTTGTGCAATTTTTTTTACCTACAAGTAATTTTTCTTTGGATGAGTCAGAAGTCTTGTGCTCAAAGCATGACATGTAAGCCTTCTGACTCACCCTAAATATATTAGCCAGTTCTCAATTATTCATTCCAGGAAAATCCTCAATAGATGTTTAATTATTTGCTGGCTTTCTTTGCCATGCAGCACACACGTGACTACTTGCCCCTACCACCTAATCAGTAGGAATTCTGGGAATACAAATGAATTTAAATATTAGGCTTAAGCACAACAGAAGTGGGGGAGCAACTCACTATATATACCATTCCAAAATCAAATGTTATGTTGGTATCTATGTTACTGTTTCCTTCCACGACTGCAGATTATTGATAATAATATTTTAATCAAATTCCTATAAAATGCTATTTTAACTACATATAATATGGGTCTGAAATGTGATGAGAAAAAGGGTAACAAAAAAGAGAAATTCAATATACATAGTATTGAAATGTCACTGGTATTTACCATCACTGGATGTGTCATCATTAGAATGTGACTAAGTACAGGGAGAAGTCTGAGAACAATTTCACATATGATCAAGTGTTCTAAGTTATGATTTATTCAAATGATCAATAAATCTGTATTCATTCAAATAAAGTCTTTGGCAATAGTTTTCAAGAAATTAAAATAGCTAATGCCAATCAAATAAGCTACTTTTAACATCTGATGACAATATCTTATGATACAGTTAAAAATTGTACAAGAAGGCATAGAAGAGTATAATTTGCGCCAGTGGAGGGAGTACTCATTTCAGATTATAACGCCAGGGCATCTAAATATGTTAGGAACCATTTTAAAATACATTTACCTTCTCTAGATAATTTTAAGCAGCTACAACTCTATCCCTGGCAGTATTTTTCAGATTTCCTGGGTAGTATAGGTGAAAGACTACTGGCCATTTGTCTTCATATGATGTTACATGACTCTATTAACCTACTCTGAGAGAAATGAAGATCGTGTTTTCCAAATTATACAGGAAGGTTAACCTGTGATAAGCCAAGGAACTAATTAAGTTTTTACATATTTAAATGTTGTATTGGTCAGCCATGCTGAAGAGCAGACCATCATTTATGATTTCATGTCAGTACAACTATTTGACAAACGCGAGATAATGCAAATGCATTAGACTAGGCCTGCACAACCCGCAGATGTTTTCCTCTACATTTTTTGTAGGCTGCCTGAAATCCTTTGGCATGCCTGCAGGCCACAGGTTGTGCAGGCCTTCATTAGACTAACTGTAATCATTTATGTTCTGGGTGGGAGGTGGTACCCATCCTTGATAGTACAATAGAGAACTTTAATGCTTCCTGAAGTAAAAAAAAAACCAAAAAAAAACCAGGATAATTCAATCACATACTACTTTTTCCTATGAGATATTATATAAACATTTTAAAATAAGTCTTTCCAGGATTTAAAAAAAAATTATTGCTACATTTCAGTTTGGGGAGCAAATGTCACGAATCACCAACAGCAAGTTGAAGTTAGTTTTTATTTGCAGGGCTTTAGCTTCACAAAACATAAATCCTCTTAGGAGCATTAAAATTCTGACTTAATCAGCACTTTCCCATACTCCATTCCAAAAGATTCAGATGATTACCGTAACGCTCAACCCCTACTTGATGATTCAAAATAGTTTTAAACCACAACTTAAGAACCTTCAATGAGCACACTGTACTTAGAAAATACACAGACATAGAAAAAATGGTTCTAATAAGAGAATTGCGGATATGACATTGGGAGGAATTTCATGGAGTTTTTATGTAGAACCCGTATCTTGTCACCAATACATGAAGCTGCCTGAAAAAGATGCTGGTGCAACTCAAGCCCAAAAACCTAGAGGAAATGTTTTGTTCTTGGTCATACCAATAAAAAACTGCAAGCTGTGTGATATGACACCTACCTAGTCTTCTGTTCTAACTACTGGTCGTGTTCTCTAACACTCTGGAACAGAACAGTTGAAAGTTAGTTCCTTCTTAAAGAAATTAGTTATGTGGACTTTAATTCAGAAGTCTGTTCTTTCCAATGGTAAACAGAACAGAAACAGGAGGATAAAATGGAGCGAGCACTGAGCTTATAATCAGAAAACACTGTGTTCAAGTCCTGGCTCTTTCATTTATTAACTGTATGACCTTGGCAGGTAACTTGTCAGTTCTGAGACTTGGCTTCCTCATTTATAAACTTGGGATAATAATATATACTGAACAGGGCTATTATGTTACCACAACTTAGTAAACAAAGTGTTATAAAATTGAGACATTATTACAGAAATAATCACAAAAAGAACGAAATTCTTTGCTCTATTTAGGCATCTAAATAATGTTAACAAGAATAAGAATTACAAGGTTTTACTTTCAATGCCTGAATCAGGTTAAAAAAAAATACCACAAACTTTCAAATCTGTGTTTTCAAATAAAAGCAATATTTAAATGAAAAACAATTCCCTCCCACTTGAAGTAAACATTTTTAGAAGCATAATTTCAATTATACAGGTTAAAAATAACTTTGCAATTAATTTAATATCTACTTCCCTGCACCTATGAAATATGAAGCATTATTTCAAACTAGGTCAAACTGCAAGGGCTTTAAAAACAATTCTGGCAAAAATAGTTCCTGTATATCTTCTCCAAGGCACCTTTACTGAGGGAAACTCAGTGGGTAATATGCCCACCTGATATATTAAACACTTTATTTCCAAAAAGTTTACTTACCTGTGTTCACTACCACATCACACAAAATACTGATTTAAAAAAATTATTTTTAAAAAAAATCACTAAATTAATGGAGATGTTAAATAGTTACCATATTTTGTAACAATACTGCCAGACGAATGGGTCTTTTGTTTGGAAAAGGTCTATGTTCTTTCACCTTTCCAATGATACTGTACTGTAAATCATGAGGCCCATATAAAATAGGCTTCATTTAAATTATACTCACAAAGTGAGATCAAATTTTCATGAGTCTTGAAAAGATACACCATCACTTAGTTAATTATTAGTTAGAACACCGTCATATAATGAAATCAATACATTTACTAACATTCTAATTTTTTAAAGTGCCAAAGGACCATTTATAGTACATTCATATTAATTTTCTATTTTGTAAAAATGTAAACCAAATATTATAGTGAGTCAAAAAGAAAACATTGAAATAAACACGTGACATATATGTGTGTGTGCGTGTGTGCGTGTGTGTGGGATGTATATACCCATATACACCCACACCCACGCACACAGAAATACCTCTGTATGTATATAGATCTACATTAACCACCATTATAAAGTAATCATTTTGAGGGGATGAGGCAGAAGCAGGGAGAAACCATTCATACACACACACACACACACACACACACACACACACACACACACACACACATGAATGATAGCCTAAGTTTGCAGCAGGGCAAAAGATAACTACTAAAATTTAGTGCAAAAACACTAGGTGAAAATATTACGCTATAATTTACATACAAAAATGGTGTTTCATAAGAACCATGAATAAATTGATCAACAGACCAACGTCATGAATCTGCCAATCTAGCACACTTGCCTGCTAAAATACAACTTAAATTCAATCTCTAATCCATATTTCAATTTTACAAGATTTGAAAAACAAAACAAAACACAGAGCTTCAAATGCTAAGCAGAAAAAAACCTCAATAACGTTCCAAGTGTTAGACAATAGAGATTAAGTGCATATTCTAGATACAAGACTAAACTATGTAATCTAAATGATTAAATTTAGAAGTATACCTTGGTAAACAATGAATTAAGTGTACTGATATTGAAGTAACTATTATGAAGATTTTAATGAAGAGACACATTTTGACTAATTCTCCAATCAAAGGCATGGATGGAACAAACGTTATATAGGGAAGTTCTTTGAGAATTATATGGGATGTGAAAATACAGTTCCTTCCTTTAACATAATAGTCTGTTGATGATTTTCTCTCCTATACAAAAAAGTGTACTATTGAACAAAACAAAGCTAGAACAGGAGAAGTGGAAGGGCTGTCGTACTAACACTGGAGATGCTGAGACAAATCACTCTGAAATTTAACGTCATCAAGTAGCGCAGGGAAATTTTTGTTGCCCGCTGTTATCTAACTGTGGGCAGATTCCTTCACTTCTTTACTACCTTTCACTGGACAGCTGTTATGGTTTGGGCAACAAAGGGTCTTCCAAATACTAAGGAGAAGTACGTTTCTTTTTTATATATTGAAAAAACACCCCAGTGATAAACAACACATTATTCTGTAAAGGAAGGATATGCTATGTAAAAGAGGAGAAAATACACATAATATGATAAAATTATCTTCAACTCTTTTATTCCCTAACATAGACATGACTTTCATTTTTGGTTTTCTTCCAATGTTCTACAGTTTCCAACTTCCAACTGTTCATTCACACTGCTTTAACTTGATAGACATTGGTTATTGCCTTCCTAAATCTAGAGATGATCGAGCTGGAGTATAAATATATACCACAAATCTCCATAAAATGCTGACAAAACTGAATAAGCATGCCTTGTGTTTAAGTCCATGCTGGTACCGCTGATTATAAAATAGGATTTATCCACCCACCAACACTTTGTTTTCACTCTGAAGGTTTGTAAAAAGTTTTCCTGCCACTCACTTGTACTTTATATGTCAGAAAAAGACGATATTCAAAGAAAAAATAAATTAACCATATTAACATCTCCTCTTGGTTCTGACTGTTCTAAGTGTAGAGTAATAAAGTTTTTAACAAACATGCCAGACCTTGGCTATCCGAATGAGCGCTCTTCCTTTTTAAGATGGTCACCTTGTGAGGCAATATACTCACTCCAACAACGCTGCCACTGCCCTATGTATTTGCAAATCCTCTTTGGAAATTGTTTGCCTGGTCTGTGACACATTCTTTGAAGACCTCAAAAGTAGAAAATCTTTGCCCTATGAGGATGGATTTAATTTCTGGCAATACTTCAAAGCCATTAGGAACAATGTCTGGTGAATTTGGCAGGTGATAAGCATACAGTCAGGGGGTAAAAATGAAGTGGGATTTGAAAGTATTTAGACTGATTTTAGTGTGTGGCTCAATTTGGTTCCAAAATCAGTTTTAAGACAGGGTACCAAAAATATTCTACACAGCTGCAGCATCATTAGAATAAGTATCTAATCTCCCAAGGTGACAATTATAAAGTTCAGGTATGGTTGTGATATTAATGAAAAAAATCACTTTTTATAGTTATAGCTTGTAGTCTACCCTGTTGCCATATATAGGATTTGCTACAGAATTTAAAGCTTTTTAGCAATTTTTGAAATTCAAGAGATAATAAGAAACATCCTGCCCATTATTTTTGGTAATTTTCTTTTCCAAATTTTATTCTACCAAGTTAGTACTATCCAACTTGTAATGATTAAATACCTATTTTTTATTTCTCTTTATATTGTTAATAGACTACTTCAAAAGTAAAAAACAAAAAAACAAAAAAGCCAAACCTCAAAAGTAGGAAATCAATTCATTTATCCCCAAATAGTTTATCATTAATTGGAGATAAAATAATTTGAAATCTCTAAGTTACAAAAACAAACAAAACAAAACTCAAACATAATAAAAAACACATCAAGAACCAAACTGTACAATTTCTGAGCTGCACTGTTTATTTTGCTGCTTGAAACCTAAGTGACAGTATGCCACTATCATTATGGGGTTTCATCTAAACCTTTACTACACTGCAGGTACAGAAATATACGGACACATTTTTGGAGAATTGACATTTTGCAAAATGCAGCAAACATTTTAATTTATACATGAGAAAAGGAAGTGTTCAAAAGGGTATGCATTTCAAGTTATTGCAGGTTATTTCTGTGAGAGAATTTCTGCAGGTAAAACATGTTTAAATTTAACCAACAGTAACGTGTCAGTGTATTTAAAATCATGACAAAAATCTTCTCTCTGGTCATTAGTTGCCCGTGACAAATTACTATGATGTTGTGTGTTTAGGGCAAGATGTCAATACAGCATAAATCCCATGGCATTTTGGTTTTCTTCTGGAGATTAAAGCTGTTTTTCTTGGGATAAATGCAGCAGCAAAACACAAACCAGCTGATCAAAAAAGCACTTCTGCCATAACTCCAATAATTTTCAGGGCACATCAACCGACAGTAGTTTTGCCATTCCCAGTTCTTTTAAGGTTTACATCACTGCACTGTTGCCTTAAGTATGTCTTGTAAAAGCTTGTTCTCTGTTAAGCCAGTTTACTGACTACAGCTTGGTTGAGAGAATTTAGCTGGTTGGTCCATTTATCTAGTGCAGTATATCGGGCACCACCCCTCTTCTGATGATCCAGTTCAAGGAGCTGGTTGACTTGATCAATTCGGCCATGAATAGTGCTAGAAATAAATAAAAGACAATTTGTCTACAAAAACCCACTATGTATATGTCTGGAATTTTGTTTCAGAAAAAAAGAACAAATTACCAAAGAATACAGAAGAAAAAAACTGCTGTCTGTATAAATGGACAATACTCTTTCTACAGTGTTGGGTTCCTATGCTGTTTTACAAAAAATTTAGCTAGAAACCAGAATGTAGGCACACTTTCTCAAGTTAATCCAAATGTTAGGAAAAAAGCAGTTTGAGAGACATGATCATCAACATGCTTAGATGTAACTTGTTAATAAAGATTAAATGTCACGTAACACAGAAATAATGTAGTAGTTTGATGGGAGTGGGGGCATGCTATAATCTAATCTCCCTATCGTGATGCACGTGTCTTATGCCTGACAGTTTGAAGACTCAAATCATTCTCAAGCTATAGTATGACCTATATACTGATAAACGAAATCTTCCCAAAGAAACAATTTACAATTTTTTCAGAGTTCAAATGTCAAAAAAAATTTACCTATTAGAAGCCATCTCTCTAATCTACCCTGGCTTTTTAAATAACAGAAATGTAGATCCACCAAAAACCCACAGTTTTTAATCAGAGGAAAAGCATATCCTTACAGCAATTCTTGAAGGAAAAAAAATTTTACAATTATCTTTATCATTGAAAATTTCATATTCTGCAATTAAAAAGTATAAAAAAAGAAAAAGTACTTACTTATCCAATATGCATTGTACCAGCAAGCTCTCCACATCAGCTACATCTATGTTTAATTCCTAAGACAGAAGACTCATTATGTTTCCACTGATTTTAGATTTCATGCAAATTATGATAGTTTTAATTCATTTACTAGAACTTAACAGAAATAACTGAACACAGAAATGTCTGCAGAAATTTTTTCATTGTGTTAATCACAAGTCTGACAAAAAAATTTAGGTTTGTAAAACTGTAAATATTTTACTTTTTCATTCCCAATAGTTTACTGTATTTGAAGTTAATATTTCATCAATAACACATTTGTCAAGAAACCCAAATTTTCTACCACATTAAAATTTTTCTACATTAATAAGTTTATGGCAAGGAAACATTTCAGTACCATTTCATAGTAAAATTAAAGTAGATAAAAATTCATAATAAGATGTTATAACTATGATGATTAATGAATATAGATTAGTCTTTCAAACTGAAGATATGTATGCTACATTCAAAACTACAAACTATTAATAAGTGATAGATCCTATTAGTGACAAGTACCTTAGAAATAAAAGGAATATGTATTCTTGTGTAAGGCTTAATTAATTTTATAAGCACTTGTGTTCTGATGTTTCGCAAAAGCTCTGGAAGAAAAGACAAAAGTTAAACCAAAATCAACATTAACTACAATAGGAAAAGGACAGATTGTAAGTATCTTTATATAAAGACAATGTACACTTTTGTTTCATGAAAATAAACTTTTTCACCAATACTCTCAAAAAAAACCCCACCCCAAAACATGGCATATGTTAAAGTTTTTGTGAAAATATTTTGGTCCAACAGATACACATTTCTCAGATGTGGAAAATTATATTCCTTGAGGAGTTCCTGCTTATATGTGCTGCTTGTGTTTACCTCCCAATTTCCCCCCCCACCTACCTCAAATTTTCATATACTTCCTCTCTACTGTCCATTTGTACATAAAATTAAAAAAAATCAAAATAGACTATAAATGCCTTGAGGAAAGAGATTATCTTCTATTGTTTTTTATCACCCACAGTCCTTAATACAATTCAGAGTACACAGTAAGTACTTTTAAATGCTCTTTGAATGAATGGAGTTAGAAGGGGAGAAGAGTTTAAGCAGGAAACTATCCAATATGGAACCAGTTCTGGGCTTCCTTTGTGAAACTGAATTATATATAGGCTTCCTTAAGAAAAGCTTGCTACATGGAAAATTGTTCCTTTTGAAGGGCAAAAGCCTAAAGCTATGTCCATAAAGGCAAAAAGCCCTGTTATCTATGAACTAGCAAAAAGTCCCACAACTATGTGGGACACTGGTGCAAAAATAGAAATGTCAGAAACTTAATTCACTCCATAGTATCTTTGGTTTATGACTTAGATACAGCATATTTATCCAAGAATACCTTAAGTCAATTTGTATTTTTTTAGCTCTTTTTAAAAATGCATTCTAAAAAGTAACTTTAATGCAATGATCAGTAGGAAATATACACATCAAAACAAAAAAGTAATACCAAAGAGATAAAGGAAATGAGACATAAATGAATTAGCAAAGAAAACTATCCTTGGGCTGATGAAGCAGCAGTCCCTAAAGGTTAAGGAGTATCAGCCTCTCTATCACACGGTGACAAATACAAGAAATATAACTGAATATGGTGCATCTTCTCAAGAACCAGACCACATCCTGTCCTACGTCCTAGAGACTTCAAAAGAGCGATTCTCGATTACCAAAGAAACCCGGGTCTGATTCGTCAGCTCTCAGAGAGGACATACCTTCGATGTGCTCCCTTATGAAGGGATCGTCCATGATGTTGCTGTGATTGGTTTTCAGAATCTTCTCAAACTCAGTGATGTCATTATTCTGATAGGCACTAAAAGAAAAAGGGGGGGAGGGAAGGCTGAATTCTGACCCTTTCAAATGTACGTATATTATACATAAAACCAGAAAATTCAGAGTTTGCCCGTCAACTCTAATGTGCTAATACTTATATTACTGGATTCTCTAACTCAAGGGTAAAAAAACCCCAATAATCATAGGATAATGGAAAAAATGGCAACACTGAAACCAAAGACTGAAGGGCTGAGTCTGAACCCTTACTTTCCAAATAGCTACATAACAATAGGCAAATGACCTAATATCTCTGGGCCTCAGCTTCATTATCTATAAAATGAGAGTGTAGGACAATATGATGCATAAGGACTGGACATTCTAGGGGTTAATCGTATTCTCTGCCCACCTTTCTTCTTCCCAGACCTTCTCTAAGTAAAATAGGTTTTTTTCCTTAACTACTTGATTCTACTTACAGAAAGGACAATAAATGTTCTTTCCTTTTTGTTAGATGCAAGCTATTCAAATGACCTTTGAAGACTTCAAGTTATTTAGTCACAATTAAGAGCTGACTGTGACTTAGTATAGCACAATTCTTAAACTGATGTTTCTAATCATGACTATACTTTTATCAAGAATTATCACTGAAGAAATTCAAGATACGTACATATATATTATTATATATTAAAAAAGGGTGCACCCTTGGGGCAGCTAGGTGGTGCAGTGAATAGCGCACTGGCCTTGGAGTCAGGAGGACCTGAGTTCAAATCCAAAACACTTAACACAAAACTAGCCAAGTGACCTTGGGCAAGTCACTTAACCCCAACTGCCCCTTCCAAAAAGCCAAAAAAAAAAGTGTGTGTGTGTGTGTGGGGGGGGGGGGTTGCACCCTCTGTGAAAGTTAGTCAGAAAGTATAGTGACTTGTTTTTAATCTTTTAGGAAACTATTAACAGCTATGAAAACCTTTCCAAGTAAAACATCTGATTCTCTTGCTCCTAACAATGAAGTTCCATTGAGATCTGAAAGATGGAACGTTATCGTAGCAATCATAAAAAATTGCTGCCAAATGGGACACACGTACAAAGCAGAGAGTAGTGATGGAGTCCCTTACTGCAGAGAGCCAAAGGCCTATTTACAGTCACAATTTATTGAAGTGTATGTTGATACCAGTTCTGTCAGGCACTGCGTGAATCTTGCTAAAGGTGCTGAGAAGGAAGAAGCCAACCTTCTGGATATGGCACCACTGTCTGCTTTATACATATGTCATATTCATCAGCCATTCTGCACGACCTCTGCTGTACTTCCATCTGTTGGATCGCAATGCAACTTCATTTTAGGGAAAGCAGATTCAAGTGCTTCAACAGGAATTTTTTTCCCTGTAGTCTGTTGCCAACTGATTAGGAAGATAAAATTAGGAAGCATTATTTTCTTACCTATCCAAAACGCATCATTTGAAGCTATTATTACAGGACAGGATAATTAAGGAGCAGTAAAAACAAATATACATTTTAATGAGGAAATATTTTTTTTTACTGTTTTTAAAAAAATATTATGTAAAATCATAGGGACTTCTATAGTGAATGTTACAAGTTATTATCATTTTAAAATGGTAGCTCTGCAGGTTCATTACAATCAAATATAAGGAAAGCTATAAAGTTTTTAACTTAAAACATTTAAAAATGTAATGAAAGTCTATCATTAACTCCATCTATTTAGCCAAAGCAGGTTTTAAATTAAAGTAGGAAAGGCCCTCACTGAAGTTTTCTCAAGAATTCTGGACTGAACATAGATAGGATAAGCCCTCTCATATGGTAGTGTAGTAGGGTCAAAAGAACATTGGATCAGGAGTCAGATATTGCATTTTTAAGCCCAGTGGAATCTCACTGACAGTTAACCCCATAGCTTTTACTTGCTTGAGTTACGTGATAATTGATTTGTACTCAATCTATAAGTAGTTAAAAAAAAACAAACCCAAACCAACAACACTATTGTAGTTGTTGTGTCTATTATTTCCTAGACTGTTTAACTCACTCCTCATCAATTCATATAGGTCTTTTCATGCTTCTCTGTATTCATCACACACATCATTTCTTACAGCATAATAATATTCTATGACATGCATGTACCACAATTTATTTAGTCATTCTCCCAGTGACGGGCATATATTTGGTTTCCAATTCTTAACTATCACAAAAGATGCTGATATAAATATTTTGAAGTATATGAGGCCTTTTTGCTTATCATTGGCTTTCTTGGGGGTAAAAGCTCAGGAATGTAGTCTCTGGTTCAAAGGGCATGGACATTTTAGTCACTTTATTTGCATAATTCCAAACTGCTGTCCAAAATGGTCGTACCATTTCACAACTCCATCAACAACATGCCTCTTAACACAACCTTTCTAACCGTTGTTTTTGCCAATCTGTAGGTTGTGAGGTGAAACCTCAGGTTTCTCTTGATATACATTTCTCTTATAAGTGACCTGGAACACTTTTTCATGTGCCTGTGTTTACTTTGCAGTTTTTCTTTTGAGAACTATTTGTTTATATCTTTTGATCAATTATTTTCTGGGGAAACTATATGTGTTTATATGCCATTTCATGAATATGTCACTGGACTCCACAAATTCAATGGTGAATGCAGACAGCTCCATGTAGTGGAGAGTTAAAAGCTTGGAGATCAGAAGAATCATGGATTCAGAACTTCCCTCTGACACTTAATAAGTAAGTGACCATGGACAAAGACACTTAACACTTTTGAGTTTCAATAGAGTAGTGTGGTGCCATAGAGCACTGAACACTGGAACTAGAAAAATAGGTTAAAATCTCAGCTTCAATGCTAATTGTCATTATGAGCAAATAACTTAACCTCTCTGAGATTCAGTTTCCCCAAAAAGAGGATAGAGTAACTCTCCACATATTCAATCAGCTGCCAAATACTATTATTTCTACCTCCATTACATCTTTTGTAGCCAAGCCCTTCTCTTTAGTCACACAGTCAACTTACTTGAGTTCATGTCCTCATCACCTCTCTTGGATTAGTGTAATGGCCCCTTAAATGTCTCCCTGCTTCAAATATTTCTCTACTTCAGGTCATCCAAAATGATTTTTCTTAAATGCAGATCTGTCCATATCACTGCCCCAATAACTCAATCAAACCTAGCAGCCCCTTATTGCTTCTAGGATAATACAAACTTCTATGTTTAGCCTTTAAAGTCCTTCATAATGTGGCCCGAAACTTGTATATTACTCCAATCCTGTCCTCTATGATTCAGCCAAAAGAGCCATCTCTTTCTTCTTAACAAAAACTCACACCATCTCCTGTCTCGATTCCTTTGCCCTGGTTGCCCTTCATATCTGGAATACATTCCAAGCTCCTCTACCTCACCTCTACTCCTTAAAGATGCCACTTAAGAACCACCCTCTACATGAAGCCTTTTCTGATCCTCCCAACTTCTAGTGTCCTCCTGTCAAAACTGTCTTATCTTTAATCACTTTGTATAACTTGTATTTATTCTCTTTATTTACTTATACAAGTATTTCCTTTCTTCCTCATTAGAATGTAAATTCCTTGAGATTAGGAACTATCTAGCATAAGGTAAGTGCTTAAAAAAGTTTCTTGAATGATTTTAATATGCAGGTGGGAACTAGGGGTGAATGATAAGAAAAAATATTGTAAAATATGACTGAGTATTAAGAAATAAGAGAAAACAAAGGCTTATAAACCACTCAAAAGTTAAAATCCAGGGGTACTTCAAGAACAGTACTTGTATTGCATATGGACAAAGAGGGCAGCCTTAGAAGGGAGATAATTGTAATAGTGTATGTGGGAAATTTCAATAACCCCAGATACAAAAATTCATCATTTTTACACTATCCTTTAAATGCTTTGTGATAAACTGGAAATGGCACCAAGGAAAATAGTCACATCAGACCAAGTAGACAGAGAGGAAATCAGTGCTGGAGATGATAATTTGGAAGGGGTCGGGGCTGATTCATAAAGTATCTGAAAGAGGGGGCAATAACAAATGATTAGGAAAATATCACAGTTTATCTTACTGCTGAAAATTAGCAGTAAAGAGGACATGAATAACTACTGACCCATTTACCTGCTTTTTCATCTCTATAAAATCTTTATGAGGATTTTCACTTATGAGAGTATCCCTGATGAAAACATGAAAAGGGAACAAGCAGACCATGTCTGCACAATCATACAGTTTACTGAAAAGTATAGCGAATATAAGATCCCATTATACATATTGATTATAAAAATGCATTTGTTTTAGTACTGCAAAACGTAGCCTTAAAGACTCCTTTCTCAAGATGCCTCCCATGCATAAATTAACATCATACAAGATATTTTGATAGTTGAAATGGCTGAGACAACTTTTTTTCCCAATAATGTGTTGATTATCAATATCAAGCCAAACATAAAATAATAAGATATACACTTGCAAAAGATGCTTGCTTCTATACTGGATGGGATCTAGCAATATTAAGTACAGAGTCCAAAATGGAGAAGAAATTCCATATGTATGGCAAAATCTTTCAAATATTCTTTTTTGCAGAGGGTCTTGTCACTATAGCAAGTCCCAAAATTCTAAAAAGAATACTAGAATAAATCCATAATCACCCAAAGAGAAAATAATCAAGTGGATGAAGAGTAATCTATTGCCGAGATTATAGCAACCTCACTGAACCAGTTCATTGGTAGGTATGAATGCATGTAGGCAGCCAGTGGTGCAAGTGCTGGGCCTGGAGTCTGGAAGACTCATCTCCTTAAGTTCAAATCTGAACTTAGACATTTACTAGCTGTGTGACCCCAGGCAAGTCATTTAGCCCTGTTTGTTTCAGTTTCCTCATCTATAAAATAAGCTGGAGTAGGAAATGGCCAACCACTCCAGGCTTTCTGCCAAAAAAACTTCCAAATGGGAGTATGAAGAATTGGACACGACTGATATGACTGAATGACAGTAATAACATGTATGTGTGTATGTATGTGTATGTATATATGTCTTGAACAGACACTGCAGAAAGACAATGACGGTGGCACAGAATGAACAGGAGAAAGAGGGTGAGATGGACGGATTCTAAATGGAGAAAATTCTCAGTGCTTTTAATTATCCTGAGCTGCTCTATGAAATAAGATGGGTTTTTTTCAAAATCTGTTTTCAAACCCCTAAGGAGGTAGACTGATTACTTAATAAAGAGTAAGGAATCACTGGATGGCTGGCCTGACTAATGCACTGGTAATCAGAAGAAATTTTAAAAACCTAAAAAAGTCTCTCAGAAAGTTGAGCACATTCTCTTTGAAGGCCTCTGTGGGGGGATCTGAAAAAAAAAATCATTAAAGACGGAGAGGCTGTGTTCTGCATGGGTGGAAGGAGCCGTCAATGTCTATGAGATCACAGATGCACCAAATCATCTATTACCTCTTAATTTTTCATACTGTCTCAGGTTCTTCCATTACTGATTGACTTTGAGGAAGTTGAGGAAGGCCTCAAAGCAATTCTATAACCCTTATTTTTCCACATGACATTTCCCTTTTCCCTGTTTCCATTCCTGACTAATAAATTGTGATGGACAATCTAGGATACCAGACTTTGGGAAACCAAAGGGTTCCCTTCCCCTTTACATCTAGTGTAGTTACTTAAAAACCTTGGGGCCCCACTGACTGGTCTCCGCAGGCAACATGCATTCCTCTTACCAAGGGCACCACATTCCTACCTTCTTGGCATCTAGCCCTAAACTTAGGAGACTGTGAGTAGGGGTGGGGGAAGTAAGGGGTTAGAAAATGAAGGGAAGCGAGTAATTCTTTATCAGCCTTTGGGCCCCCTTCTGTCTAATAAACCTTCAGTAATTTCTGAGCTTCTTAACCTCACAGAATTACAGATAAAGACAACTAAATTTAAATGACAATCAAGGGTAAAATTGATCTAAATCTTCTACGAGTTCTCTTTCCTACTAGTTGCTGGAAAAGGCCATTTGGGAAAAAAAAGAAAAAGCTAAAAAGAATGAAATTACAATAGTGAGTATGTCAGTGCACATAAACACGTGTATGACATAGAAAGAGAAATGACTGCATAAAGAGATAACAATGCCAAGTCTTCAATGCAGAGCTTTCATAAGTACTTTTGGAAAAAAGATTCAGCAGCTCCTATAGTTCCTGGATAACTATTCATAACTGTTCATCTCGTCACAGGGTTACAAATACACTAGAGGGACAAGCAAATACCCCCAACTGCAACCCTGCTCAATTTCTAATTAAGCTCAGTCTGAGGAACTCAATCTAGGGAAAGTGGGTGGGAAATTGAATTTAAAGAGGAAAAAAAGAAAGAAATAGCTGAGTAGGTGGTATGTGGACTCTCCTCTCCATATGGACAGCTAGATGGTCTTTTAATTTAAAACTTTACCAACCTTGTTCAAGGATAAACTACATCCCCCTGTGCTTTAATTTTGTGGATGGGAAGCTTAGATCACTGTGTCAAAGACAAGAGAAGGAAGGAATAAAGTGGAGAAGAAATTTCTTTCTTCACCACAAAATGTACTGGGGGACATATTAGTAAAAATATAGGGTGTTTATGATATATAATTTTTTCATTTAAATTTGTCATTTTGAACCAATGCATGGTCAGATTTGGGAATAAGCTAACCTCTTTGGTGAGGAAAGGAACGTGACAATGGATTTTGCAACAATAACTTTGAAAACAAAGGTAATTTCATCACTCAACAAGTAATGTATACATAAAGGCTAACAACGCAGATATTTATTTCAGAGAATATCATAATTTCAGAGAATATCATAACTAAGATCTACTGAGTACAGACAGAAACTTAACATGATTATTGATCTCTAAAGGGAAAAGGAGGCTCAAATATTTTAATATTGCTATTTTGGCATATTTAAGATTAAACAATTAAACTGTAAAACTGTGATTACCACAAAAAATGAACATTTTAGTGTCAAGATGCTATTTTTAAAAGTGCTCAATTTAAATTCTTAACTTGATGTTTTAAATACATTTTTCCAATTGAGAGGCAAAATCTTACCTTACTAAATTCGTCATCGCTAGAATCTCTGGATCATTTTTATACGGCTTTGCCTAAATATAATAAAAATACATATATTTTATATGGCTTTGCCTAAATATAATAAAAATATATACATGTAGATATAAAGGAAGTGATACTAATTTATTTCCCGAAGGGATACTTAAAAATAAGAACATGGTAAAGGACAACAAATACCACACTATAAGCGTACCTCCTGAGAGTCAAATGGATTTATTCCCGATTTCATTAGCATGTTTGCTAAAACCAAGTATTTTAAGCAAGTGGTTCGTCTGGGACTCCCTGATTCATCATAATTCTTGAATGCTTCAAAAAAATCAGTGTGAGCCTTCTCAAATTCACCTTCTCTTAAGTGCATTTTACCGCCACATTCTGTAACGGATAGAAAAAGAGAATGTGCTGAGTATAGATTCACAAGAGTGAAAACATTTCAGGGGCACACTGTATGTCATTTAATTCAATATGTTTAATAGTGTTCCTGGTATGTTCATTTTTATTAAAAAATAAAACAGAACTCTTCCTTAGGCAACAGACAAGAGGAAACCATCAACTTGCCATCTCAGCCCACTCACCCACAGCCTAAGTAGAAAGGAGTTTTCTTTGAATTTTCAATTTCTCATATATTCAGTTTGTGATAAAAGTGAATTGGTAAAAACTTTACAGGCTTAAAAAAACATAATTTAAAATTCATTTCAAAACCAACCACTTTACTGACCAGGAACTATTACAATGCACATACAATATGTTTTTGTTTGGTCGTTTCAGTCATGTCCGACTCTCTGTGACCTTATATGGGGTTTTCTTGGCAAAGATAATGGAATGGTTTGCTATTTCCTTCTCTATGTATACAAGCTACTGACAGAATATATCTACTGTCAATAAAATAATTTACCAGTTATATATAATAATAACAACACTGTATAGAACTTACTATGTTTAAGAAATTGTTCTAAGTGCTTTACAATTATCATCTCATTTGTTAACCATAAGAACCCGGGGAGACAAGTACTATTAATGCCCTCATTTTACAAATAAGGAAACTGAGGTAAAAGAGGTTAAATTACCTGCCCAAGTTCAGACAGCTAGAAAGTGTATGAAGCTGGATCTGAACTCATGTCTCTCCTAACTCCAGGCCTGTTGCTCTATCTACAGGGCCAGCTAGTTGCCTACATGTTACGTTAAATATTTTGAAAGTTCTACTGTCTTTTCCAAAAGACCCTTTCCTACTTACCTCTAATGACACCCATGATTAGTGGATGGGGGATGGCTGATTTGATGTGCAGTGACTGTTCATACAATGCTTTAAGTTTTTTGTTATTTTTCTGTGCTGTATACATTTGAATTTCTAACGCATAGATTTCCAATAATTGTGTACCCTTTTTAAGGTCATCTTCTCCATCATCCGTCTAGGAAAGAGAATATTTTTAGTGTGACAGACTTAATTTAAAAACCATATATGTATCTATATATCTATATCTATACACAGTTTCCAACTTGAAAATAGTTACGTATCAAATGTTTATTTTTAAGTCTGTCATTTGAAGCTCAGAACTTATTTCCCTTCTGAACCTGTTTTAGATGAATTTAGCTTCCCAGACAAGACCATAAAAGCTTTTTTAAACCCATAATTTAGCAGAAATACAGTATATTATAGTATCTATGGATTAAATAAGAATTTGTAAACTAGACATGGAACATAATTCTCCCTTTATAATACTGCATTTGCAAGGAAATGTTCCTTGGCCAACATCAAGAACTGTAAGTAGGGAAAGACTATTTAGGTTGTACATTTGTATCTGGAGGCTATATTTTTCAAAATAATGCATGTGAAGCACATCAATAAAAAGAATATTTGATTAAGAGTTAGATACTCAAAAATCAATGTTTATTATTAGCATAGGTTAATAATTTCTTTCCAGAGAATGCTTTAATATATTTTATTTTAGGATCTTTAGCCTCTAACTAAAAGACTGTTTTAAGAGATCTGGCCTAAAGCACGATGTGAGTCTAATAAATGAAGTGCAAAAGATATGTGCACATCTAGGTTATGATCCAATTGCTTCCACAACATAATCACAAAACAGTATCAAATACAAGAATGGTATTTACAATGTACAAAACACTTGTTCTTGTTTACATGTCTTAGAATAAATGTCAAAATTTCACTAAAGGTGCTTTTACAAGACTTTATTTTGCAGTTTTCATTCCCTATAAGTATTCAATAAGACATTTCCTATAAGCAGATCTACAGGCTCCCCCCTCTCTCCAAGTCTATGGTGACTTCTCTACTATTTCCGTTTCACTTTGACACTGGAACAAATATCCTTTCTGATGCAAGCCGGACTAAAATTTACCATAAAAAACACTGAATAGCCTAGAAGTAAATTAAATAATTTTTGTGATGTTATGAAAAACAGTGAAAAAAATGGTAAATGGTGGGCTTACCATGTGGTCTAATGGCCTTTACTTTTAGGAAAGAAAAGCTACCCATTCTTTTTTCTCCTAATAAATCTTTCTTCTTCTCTTAATGGAAGATAATGCAGATATTACTAAAATAGGAAAATACTAGGAGTCCCTATAAGAGCTTCTGAAGTGTATAATAAGGTATCTTTGATAAGAACTCTAACCCAACAAATACATGACAACTAAGAGGAACAGATGGAGAAAATTTTTTGAGTTCTGAAACAGATTCTACTCTCAACTAGAAACTGTATTCTGGCTTAACAAATGAAAGGAAAAAACCTGAGGTTGTGTACAACTTACACTTTTAATTTACAAACTGTTTCTGTTTAAAAAAATTTTTTTTTGCTTTTCTTGGAGGGGGAAGGTAGGGCAATTAGGCTTAAGTGACTTGCCCAAGGTCACATGGCTAGTAAGAGTTTTAAGCATCTGAGGCCAGATTTGAACTCAGGTCTTCCTGACTCCAGGGCCTGTGCTCTATTCACTGCGCCTCCTAGCCACCCCCCAAAATGTTTTTTAATGATTTTTTAAAATATCATGATTATTTGCCTCTGACTCCCCTTCCTTGGTCTGAAATAGAACACTCTGTAACAAATCGGTACAGTCAAGCAAAAAAAAAATCCCTACAATGTCTACGTCTGGCATGCTTTATCATCAGCTCTGAGAATTTATCTCTTCACTGTGTGAGGTTTGGCCATTTTAACTTAGCACTAATTTACCGTCATATTACAAAGCAATGAAAAATTCTCCTTTTAATCAGAAGGTTCTTAAATTCAGATCTATGGTTAACATGGATTAAGTTAGGAATAGTAGGCTATAATGAGGATGTATATGACTTCTGCCTTATGTAATCTTACAGATCTGAATTCCAAATACTCATATCTAAGTAGTTTCATTTGAGTTTACATTTATATGAGATTAAATAAGCATTAATACTATGCAGACAACTAAAACAATTAATAACTCAACTTTTAAGTACCTTGTGTTTTTGGTGACCTATTAGAAACTTTGATTTGATCTTCCCTTTTTTTCCAAAGTGGGAACACTTATTTTTAAAATTTATATTTCGTTTAGGAAACTTAGTGCTATAAAAGATTTTTAACCTGTGTATAATTTTTTTTGTTCTTGGAAATGCAGTTATTTCTTGTACTTATTAAAATTTTTAAAAATATACATATGTATATATGGAAAGATAAAATGATGGATGCTACCTGGCATGACTGATGCAACTGGCGCAAAATTTTTTGAAGTTTTCCATATTCTTCTCGTTCTAGATATAATTTTCCAAGCTGTAAGAAAGCAAAGTCTTTAAAACCGTTTAATTTGTAAATTTTGAAATGAGAGGTTTACATCTTTAGGATACACAATGCCAAAACAATTAACTTTAAATATTACCTTTGTGTTTGTCTTAAACCACAGCCTATCATTCTTAGCGTCTTTCAGAGCTTCCAGTGTTGTTTCATAGAATTCCTGCAGTAAATCCATCTGACATAAAAAATCAGAATTCTATAATTGTAAACAGCAAATTTATACCTGTTAATAAAGTTAATCTGAACAACCTAAAAGTGCATGTTTGAATTTTTAATACACAAAAGATACAGTATTCTGTATCTTATTATCTGCTTACATACAGTAAAAACTAATGAAATTTATGTGCAAGCAGCCTCCCACTTGTGACTGAATTATATTTTATGACATCATTTCACTGAAGAGGGCTGCCTACAACTTGAAAAGTATTTATTAGTCACGAAAGATACTTAAGTCTCTAGGGCAATCTATAACAAGTTTATTTCACTTATAATGTAGCTGTGAGCTAAACTACAGTATTAAGAAGTACTACAGGTTTTATTCTGTTAATAATGTTCAGCTTCTATCGTCATCATATATATATTTTCTTGCCAAATAAAAGGTAAGAAAAATGAGATAGCCATCATATACAAAAATACTTCAATGACCGAGGAACTGAAAAAGGTAATATGGCAATACAGCTGGCAAGAGCTCTCTACTAAATGGAGGAGTAGAAGCACTGGCAATGGGGAAGGGAGAGTCTGTTTACATGATCAATTTCACTGATTCCCTATCCCTCAGCCCCCAAAGGGACCAGCTGTTTCCATGTCAGAAGAAAGCATTATGGCTATTGCATGTGCTTCTGCATTTCATATTTGGTCAGATCTGAATCATTAAGATTCTAAGCAGTCTGGCTGTAGAAGGTAGAAAGGCTTGAAATGCCACCAAAATGTATATGTATGTATGTGCCTTCTGCCAACTATAGCATCACAACCCAAAATGTAACAATGCACATAGTGAATAAACACATATTTTTTCACCTTTCAAAGTCAATTATTTCTCTGAACAGAGCAAACTGATTAAAATTTAAGGCTATTTTGCTTAGACAAAAAAAGAAAAACCTCACTGACCTGAAATTGCAATATGAGCTAAACATCAAATCCAAACTGACAGAATATCAGATATGGAAGGTACTTCAGAGGCCTACCCAAACCTCAACATTCCCAACAAGGTGATCCAAACTCTCCTTAAAGACCTCTAATAAGGAGGAACCCCCACCTACCAAAACCAATCCATTCTATTTTTCAAACATTTTACTTGTCAGCAAGTGCCTCCTCTTGTTAACTCTTTATCTGCCCATTTGCAAATCTATCCTTTGGTTCTAGTTCTGACCTCTGGCGTCAAGTGGAAATGATTCTAATCCCTCTTTAACACGAATGTTCTTCAAATATTTGAACAGTGATATAATGTCTCCCTTAACCTGTTGCTTTTTTATGTTTAACATTATCATATTCCCAGTTCCTTCAATTCATCTTCCTATACGGCAGGATCTCAAGGCTACTCACCATATTTTGATCACCATTCTCTAAACTCATTTCAATTTTAACATAGCATCCAAAACTAAACATAATACTCCAGATGCTTGATCAGAAAAGAGTACAACGTGACTATCACTCCCCTTATTCTGGGTTATTGCATTAGTTTTCCTGGCAGTTAGGTAGAACTGTTCATTCATTATGAATGCGTAGTTCACCAAAGTCCTCAGATCTCTCTCAAATGAACTATATCTGAACCATATCACAAAACTGATTTTCTAAAGCCAAGTTTAAGAAACCTTTTTTGGACCTCAGTTTCCTTAACTGTAAAATGAGTAGTTTAAACTAGATTACTACCTCTTTGTTTCCTTTCAAATCCATGGTTTTCCGTTAACCTTTACTATCAATTGTTCTGATCTATCAAGATCTTTTTAGAGCCTTACTCTGAAATTCAATTTGTTAGCTATCCCTTCTGGCTATGTGACCTGGAAATTTTACAAACTATATCTACCACATCACTGGAAATGTTAAACAGTAAAGGTTGAAGGGCAAATCCCTGGGAAATTCTATTTAAGATTTCTCTCCAAGTAGACCTCAAACCATGAATGACTACTTTTTAAATCTAGTCATTTTACCAGTTGTGTATCCACACAATTTTACTAGTCTAGCCCACATCACTCCATCTTGTTCACAAGGACACCATGACAACATTTCTTTGACCTAACAGTCAAAAGGGAAGTGAGGTTAGTCCATGACCTTCTCTTGATGAAATTCTGCCAGTTCATGGTGATCCCTATTTCATTTTTAACATGTTAAACGATCTCAACATTTTAGAGTACAATTAGGAACTGAAATCAAGCTGATAGGGCTTATCTTTGCAAGATGCCATTCTTCACTTTTGAAAACCGAATCCGTCTGATCTTCTCTAGTCCTACAAAACCCACCGATAGTGGCTTAGTATTAGTAAGTTTTCTGGCCCCTGAGAAGTGGCTCATTTGGGCCAAATGACTTGAATTCATCAAAGGTACTTAGTTACCCTTTTATTATCTACCTACTTATTTTGGATTTTGCCTCCAGATTATTCATTTTTGTGTTGTCCTTTCTAATAAAAAAGAGTATTATTTTGGACAGAGAAAAGAGAAGTCCTGACTTCTTTCACCTATCACCACTGGGCCATTCAGCCAAAATAATGGTTCTATCCCCTTCTTTGATCCCCTTCCCTCTAATACTTTTTTCCCTCAATCCTTGTTTCCTTTCTTGGTCATCATCAGATCCAGTATGTTCTGAGGTTGGGAGTTACTGATATGACTCTTACAGGGCCATTCCATGACTTGTATTTATCTTCTGTTATTTAACCTAGTTTCCATCTTCTACAATCGTTTGCCTGGTGAATATCCTATGCAACTACACTGTTCTACTTAAACAGCCCCTCCTTTTCTGAAGAGAATTATTTTTACATCAAATCTTTTGCACAAAGTAACTTCTTTGCATTCACATAGCCACTTCCTAGTCTGGGTTGTTGTCCCTTCTTGCCTAGACTATGGCAACAGCATTCTTACTGGTCTCCTTGTTTTCTTTCTCTTTTCTAATTTGTCCTTCATAAAGCTGTCAAACTGATATTCCTAAAACACAGATCTGACAAAGTAACTCCACCTTCTCAAAAATCACTGGTGGCTCTCTATTGCCTGTAAGCTAAACTATAAAATCCCTTCATCCAAAATGTGGGCCCAATCTACTGCTGAGTTTTATTTTATATTACTCACTTCATGTACATCCTTTTCTACTTAGATTGTCCTACTACCTGTTCTCCACACCTAACATTCTACCTCTCACCAGTGCCTTTGTATATGCATTGATCCCCAAGACTGAAATGAACTTCCCTTCTTACCTCTATCGCTGGGAACCCCTGTGTTCCTTTAAAGCATGGCTCAGATGTTAACCTCCTACACAAGAACTTGCCTTACTTCCCTCCAGATGTTAGTTAGGTCATGGAGAGTCAAACACAACTGAAACTACTTAAGAACGACAAAAATTACTCTCCACATATACCACACTAGCTAAATTTGACACTCTTCTTTCCTATGTACACTACCTGTGCTTTCTCTTTTCACTGCCTTTGTTAAAATTACTATTCTCTAAAAGAGAAAAGTCCTTAAAAACTCAACTACAATGCCACCTCCTCCAAGATGCTTTCAGCCCAAAGGATGGCATTCTCCTACTGGCCTTCACAAAGCACTATGCACACTCTGAATTATTGCTGTGTGTTATATCCTTGTATTTATTCACTTTTTGCCATGCCTTGTATTTATTTTGTATATAACTATATGTTTTGTATATTATTATTTTCTCTGTCTCAATAAAATGTAAGCCCCTTGAGGGAAAACAATGTTCAATTTTTGTTTTTCTATCTCAAGTGCCTAGCACAAAGTAGGCCATTAATGTGCTGACTGATATCCCTCTACTAGACTATAAACTCCCTAAGAAAGGGGTGGTGTCTCATTTGATCTTTGTATCTCCCAAAGAACCTAGTATAATGCCCTTACACACAGTGATACTTTAAAAATGTTTGCTGAATTTAATTAATGAGTATAATTGTTCAGTGATATTTCTAGGTATAGATTTTTTTAAAAATATAGGAAGTCACTGGAAACAACAGACATGTAGGTGAGTATCAAGATGGAAAAAACTGAAGCTAACCTGTTTGGAAGTAGAGATATAATCAAGAATAGAGTTAATAGACTTTTCAGAATAATTCCTTGTGACTGCACTCCGAATGTAGGTCAATAGTTGTTTATATCTATTCATCATTTCTGGATAGTTTGTCTGTGAAGAAAAAGACATGAGATCTTGTTTTTAAATACTCTGGATAATCTTATTAATGATATTAACTTTCCTAACTTCTCTTTCAAAAAGGTATTTCCTGTCTTACTGATTAAAACACAAAAGTTCAAGTAATTACATAATTAAAAGTCATAAATATTCTAGAGAAATGCACAGTTAGGGATATTATTAAAGTAAGTTTGAAACAACATACTTAGGTCACTAAATACAAATTAGTGTGACTAGACTCCAAAATAAAAATGGTGGTGAAAAACTTGATAGAATTCTAAATCTTTTTTTTTGTCTGTTTGATTGCTTTTAGTTTACAAGATTCAGTTCCACAATCCCTTGAGTTTCAAATTTTCTTCCCTCCCTCCCCGTTCCCCCATGGAGACATACAATCAAGTTTGGATCTGCAAATACTTTCACACTCGACATTAGCTTGGTTGTATAGAAGGGTTGTAACCACTGGAATGAACAATGGGAAAGAGGAAACAAAACCAAACATGGAAAAGATATTCTAAATCTTAAGATTCTATTCTTTAAAACTTTTATATTTTAATTATAACAGGAATACATAACAAAAAGAACCCTCAAAATTCAAAGCAATGGCCTTAAAAGTTTGGAACAAAAGTTGTAAATTAATGCCTCTCACAATACTTTGTAGAAGGCTAATTTCTTAAAATATCAAAATTATCAGGGAGATTTCAACACTATACATTGCACATGTGGAGGAAATTTTTCATTAATAGCTATGAATCTTCCCCCTAAACATTGATAATAGTTTTTACCTACAAACTTACCCCCTGCATGAAAACCACAAAGTAGAAGAAACTAAAGACTCCTTGAACCTCACACATCAATTTCAATGCCCTAAAAAGTTTTAATCTTATTTGATGCTTGTTTGATAATAGCTGATTAATCTTCAGAGAGTAAACCACCCAGAACTATTTTCACTGTATTTCATGGCTCTGAAAAGTAGCATGGCACAATGGAGAGAGAGCTGGCCTCAGTAAGAAGATCTGGGTTCAAGTTCTGTCTCTAATACATGCTGGTTGTGTGACTTTGGCTAAGTCACAACTTCTCAATGCTCTGAACAACTCTCTAAGACTATAATTTGCTGAGATGCCAACTTGCATTGGTGAAGAGAGTTTCCTTACCTGGGGTTCTCTATACCAATAAAATCACAGATCTAGTCTCTACGTGATTCTTCCAAGAATTAAATATTTAATATCTAAAGAAATTAATCTTTAGACTTCTGGTAAGTTTTTTGGCAGGTAGGTCTTTTCAGCAATGGAGAACTCTTCCATAAACCTCTCAAATTATACAATGCAGACAACTTATAAACTCAGTTCTTGCTACCTAGCCCCATTTTTCCTTTGTAGTTCTAGGACTTTTTATTTTTCTTGGGCTCTACTTTACACAATTCATCTAAGAGCAGGTACATAAACAAGGTATTATGCCTTCTGTCCTTCTCAAATGTAAAGTTCATTTAGGTATTATCCATTCTAAAGATCTCTAAATGATAAATTTCTTTATAGTTGGTAAAACCAAATCAACATCAAATTTCTGAAAAAAAAATGCCATTAAATTTCCTCTTAATCAAAAGTGAGAGATTAACTAATGATATTACCTTCCCTAACTTCTGTTTCAAGAAGGTATTTCCTATGCACACATCAAAATCCTGCAAGAATCCTTGAAAGATATAATAGAGCTCCTTTACAGCACTATGATTATTAAAACCAGGTCAGGTATAAAAAAGGAAGATAAAATGCCACCCAAGGGTGATTTTCATTTTTGTAGAAGAGATCTAAAGTACTGTCTGAGGTGAAGACGTATTCCCTACAGAACAAGGGTTCTTACCAATTTTTGTGTGATAAGCCCCTTTTGGAAGTTGAGTGGAGCCTATGAACCTCTTCTCAAAATGTTTTTAAATGCAAAAAATAAAATGCATGGATTATAAACTACTTATACTGAAATTCAATTATCAAAATATTTTTCAAAAAGATGAAATACACAGACCAGATCCCAAGTTAAGAACCTGCTGCCAGGGGCTCATTTTGGAAAGAGTTGTGTGATTTGGCCAGGCAAAACTCTGGGAAACCGCTGAGCACCCTGGCTTTGAAAAACCCAGATGTTGGTGCTTCCCTCTCTGATAACTGACTAGGTATGATCAGATGGTTGGAAGCCCTGTCTGTATCTCTGTTTCCTCTGTCTGCTTGTAACTTGTGTTTGTATTCTGTTTGTATTCTCTGAAGTTCAGGCTAACTTTTTCCCCTGAACTAGGTAAATGATATATGTTTGATTAAAGTAAGACTGTTCACCCATTAAAAAAAAAAGAACCTCCTGCTATAGATGGTGAGATCTTCTAGGTCAGTAGTTCTCAACCTTTCTAATGCCACAACCCTTTAATACTCATATGTAGGCATATCTGCATGTGGGTGCACCCGCCTGGAGACAGATAGAGGAGCAGTGTCTCAGTTCCTAAGACCATCACAAATATGTGTTTTTGATAGTCTTAGGTGACTCCTGTGAAATGGTCATTCGACCCCCAAAGGGGTCGCGACCCACAGGTTGAGAACCACTGTTCTAGGTGTTTCTGTTCATGGATATCATGTTACTTGTACCCAGTGCCTAATCAAGACACAACCCCAATCAAAAGACTATATAAAGACTGTTTTGGAAAAAACTCAAGTGGACAAAATATGCTTATTATCTATATTATGACATGAGGTTAGATAGATAATGTATAGAATGCATTCATTTCTCTTCCTCAGTATATCTATATCTATCTATCTAGTGTATGTGTACAGATATAGATACAGATATATAGTATGTATATGTGTGTATTATGTACATATTTATACATAATGCACCTATTACATATATGTGTATATTTTGTCTATATATGTTTTTGTGTGTGCTTGTGTGTATTTACACATACACACACACACGGTTAAAAAAAAAGTGATCTCTGGACTGGATGATCTCTTGAGTTCATTTTTCCAAGTCTATGATGATTCTTTAACTGACAGAAATTTGTGAATGTGTGTGATGTAGGATTTTACTGAATAGGACGTACTGTAATCATACTGGTAAGCAATAAAGCAGTGTTAGTATGGAAACATCTTTTTTATATAGAACTTCAAAGTGGGTATTGCATAGAAAGAGCACTGGACTTGATGTGAGATGATCACATCTTGACTCTGGCTTTTATACTTAAAAGCCATATGACCATGTGCAAATAAGTTAAGAGTCACACTCTTAAAGTTTATTGATCTGTAAATTGAGAATGATGATTGAATTCTCAATCTCACATGGCTGTTTTTAGGAACGCTCATTGTTTTGTAACATAATATTGCCTTGTAATGCTAACCTGTAAGAAATGGCAAGTTGCAATTAAATTCTACCTGTACAATAGAATTATTTGTATGTTTCTCAATAATCCTTACCAACTTGAAGTTTATTTTAATCATCTGTTTCAGTGCTTTAAATCCCCATTCTCCTTTTTCACCTTCAAGCTCCAAAACCTGAAAAAGAAAGACATTTTCCTCAATCCATTAATATACCATATCATGGTAACATTTAGGGTATGAAATCATTTGCACAGGAATTCCACTGTTTTTACCCTACGGATGTTTTAAACAAATAATCCAAATACAAAACAATATAAAAAACTTGTTAGAAATATGAAAGCAAAAATGATTTTGCTTTAAAATTCCTTCAGGAAAAAGCAAAGAAAGATAGTCTACTACTATACTAACTCTGAAAAAGTATTTGCATGAATTCTCCAAATGGAACACCTAAAACCGTGCCTTTATGATGTAATTTATTGTACTGGAAAGAGCACTGGATTTGAAGGCAGAGGACCTAGATTCAAATTCTGGCTCTGGAGCTCGTCTTTGTGACCTTGGTTAAGTAATTTAGGTCCTCCAGGTCTAAATTTTTATCATCTGTTAAGTGAGATAATTGTTTTAGATTGGAATTCTTAATCTTTTTTTGTGTCATAAAGCCTAAGAATCCCTCCTCAGAATATTTTTGAGAAATTCACAGTTGTGACAGCTAGGTGGTACAGTGAACAGAGCACCCATCCTGGAGTCAGGAGGACGGACCTGGGTTCTAATTGGCCTCACTCAACATACTTACTAGCTGTGTGACCTTGGGCAAGTCACTTAGCCCCAATTGCCTTGCCTTTCCCCCCTCAAAAATAAAAATTCACAATTGCAGGAAATGCTAAATTTCAGACAGTACTTAATGGTTATCAGCTAACTGGATATAAAGATAACTACTGCTACACTCCCACCCCCATCCAAAGTCATGGACTTCCTGAAATCCATCAAGAGTTTGGCCTACATGATCACTAGGGTCCCTTGCAGTGCTAAATTAAGATATTTATGACACAGTCTATGATAAATTAAAATTATAAAGAGTAGAATAGAGTACAGCTGAAAGAGTCAGGAGACTGCTCGCCTAAATCTCACTTATAACACTAGCTGTGTGACTTTGGGCAGCTCATTAAAACTCCTATGTCTCAGTTTCCTCAACTATAAAATGAAGATTTGGATTATCTAGCCTCTGAGGAATCTTCCAGTTCTAATTCTATGACTATGAAGTCTAAAGATTTGTATGACTAATTCTACGAGGAGGAAAACATGGATAATGCTCAAAGATTCTCAGTATTTTAGGATACTTGCCTTAAATAGACTTAGTAGAAAGCTATTTCATAATTAACAAAGTATGAAATAGTCCTTATTAAATGTTTGCTAAGTAGAATGCAAATTTATGTTAAGTTTTATTGTGACTACAGAATAATACTTATATTTATGGATATCTGTTTTAAAGATATTTGTATATATGTAACAGTCTCATTTGTTCTAATAAATCATATAGATATGTGCAGATATTCACAAATAGGCTAATAAAATAAGTTTTAAAAAATAAGTACCTTTTGGAAACTGCTTAATGCTGCTTTTGGGTCATCTTCCTTCAATGCTTTGGAATTGTAGTACTGGTTTTCCAAATCCACATTTGGTTCAGAGTTACTATCTTCAGAGTATTCCTACATTTTAGAGAGAAAAATGAACATAGAAAATCAAGATACTAGCAAAAATTTGCCTTGAATTCTAATGTAAAATTAAATATAAGTAACCCACTGACTGATATCCAGCGTAAGTAGACTTAAAAAACTCCTGAATCTAAGACAACTCCAAAAGACTCATGATGGAAAATGCTATACACGTAGAAAAAGAACTATCGAGTCTGAATGCAGATTGAAGCATACTATGTGCCTTTTTTTTGGTTTCTTCTTTCTCATAGTTCCTCCCATTGATTCTAATCTTTTTGTACAATATGACTAATGTATGTTTAATAAGAATCTATATATAGAGCCTATATGAGACTGCATGTCATCTTGGAGAGATGGAAGAGGAGGGAAGGAGAGAAAATTTAGAATTCAAAATCTTATGAAGTGAATGTTGAAAAGTAAAAATAAATTTTTTTTAAAACTCCTAAAAAAACACAAATGCTAAAGTTGTCTGTGACAACTTAGTTATGGCAAATAAACTTAAATGGGAAAAAAGTTCCATTCTCAGCTTCTTCCCTCTAAAACTTCATACTGGTAGAAAGTTTTGAAGGCCCACAGCAAATATAAGTATTATACGGGTAATGCTTGATTGTAATAAGCTAGAGTTTGATTCACTTCAATATATATTTACTATGAATAAGATCTAGGCTATATTGTAGGGAGATGTCAAAATGAAAAGGGAGGAGAGAAAGGTAAAACAAGGCATGGGTTTTCAAGAAACTTAAATACAATAAACTATAATAAACTTTCTAGAAAAATGGGGGGAAGAAATCAAAATTAGATGCTAAAAGAAGCAGGTTTATGCAAATATAAAGGCCCCAAAAGAAATCTAAATCTTAAGTATCCTATGAATTACCTGGACAGCAGACTATACCTATGCTTTTTCCTTCTTCAGAGAAAAAGAATATTTTCTGTAATTTGAAAGAAAGCACAGAAGCAAAATAGGGGGAAAATGTGAAGTTCTTAGGAAATGAGCAGTCAATTTAGTATCTTAGCTCCCAATCTTCCAGTGTTGTTGTCTCGTTTACTCTTTTTTTCAACTCTCAAGCCTGGATACTGAAATAAAAATTCTGCAGACCTGTGTGTATGGGAAGAACAGGCAGTCTCACTCACTTTTACAGAACAGCACCAGGGCTGCTGTCCAAAAAAATTCCATACTCTCCACTGACAAGGAGAATTCACTTTCCTTTCATCTCTTGGAGCTGACCAAAACTCTGCTACCCTTCTTAACTGCCTGGACTGGCAAGTCACCTTGCAACAATTTTGTCTTCCTCCCACAAACCCCAGTTTTCTTTTGTTCCCACTTCACCTAGTAGTAGCAAGAAGGAAAAAACTTCTGTCAGAGAAGAGAGAGAAAAAAGCCAGCTGGATACTACATTGGGACCCATGCTTCTCCTTCTTCCTCCAGTAACAGCAACTAGCATTAGGGGCTAGCCAGGCCTAACAGAGGGGGCTAAGTGGTAGGTGGAGGAGAGAGTGCTGGGCCTATACTCAGGAAGACCTGAGTTCAAATCTACCCTCAGATGCTAGCAGTGTGATCATGAGCCATTTAACCTGTCTGCATCAGTTTGGGGATTATAAATGCCCCTACTTGTAAAGATCAAATGAGATGATATCTATAATGTGCTTAGTACAGTGCCTGACAGGTAGCAGGCATTCAATAAATGCCTGTTCCTTTTACCCACCCACTTTCCCTTCTCAAACCAGCAAAACTATGACTTAGAAAGTTTAAGAGTCATTCACTAATCTCTAGCTCTTGTTCCTTAGAGAGCCTTTTCCTCCTCTCCAGGGAATCACACTTAACCCTTATCCCAGGCAACTGGAGCCATTACTGTGGCCTGGAGGTTGGAGTCCTTGTGTGTAGCTAAGATCCTACCAACCTTGCAAGGTTGTTGTGAGGATCAAATGAAGTAATATTTGTAAAGGGCTTAGCACACACAGTGCCTGGCACATAGTAGGTTCATTTCTTCCTCTCCCCCGCAGCTGAAACTCAAAACATTTGGTAACAGAAACAAGGTAATAATTTGAGTTCAGGTAATATGGCAGCATTAGTATAATGAAGGTTAAATAAATTTAGGTTTTCTTGGACTGGATTACTGAAACTAAACATCATTTAAAACTATGTTTCTATTTCAAAAGGTGCTGTCAGATACAAACAAACTCACTTAAAAATGAATGTTTGTGGCACCATTTGTTTCTAATTTTGGGGCTGCTTGCAACATGTTGTATAATTACAATATTAAACAGGAACTTTTAAACAATTTCCTTTATATCTTAACTCACTTAACATGGTTTAACAGAAAGGCTAAACAGCTTTGGACCAAAGGCAAGGAGTTCAAAATAAAAATAAAAAAGCCAATTATGTTTATATCATCTTATGAGAACTAAGTATTTCCAGGACACACTTCTTACTGGACATTGCCATTATGTAAATTTGAGCTTCTGGGGGAAAAAACTGGGAAATCAAGAAGAAAAAAATAGGGATATAGAAAATGTTTATGATCAAGCAGAAAATTTACAAAGGTTGGATTTCGAAAACATAAATTTTCCAATTTATTATTCTACCAAACATGGCAGGACCTCTGAGGTATTAAAATGGCACTAACATTTAAAAATAATTACAAGAAATACAGTAATAGTTGATTTTTATAGCACTTTTAAGGTTTGCAAAGCACTTCACATATTATTGGGGAAGGAGATGCTATTATCTTCTTCATTTTACACATAATGAAACATATGATTTGCCCAGAATCACATAGATAGACAGTGTCTGAGGCAGGATTTGAAGTTAGGTCTTCCTGACTCCAGCTCTAGTGCTCTATCCCCTGTACTGTCCAGCTGCCTTTAATCTAATAAATAGAAAAGATATATCATCTGGGATAAAACAACAAAAAAAATGCTGCTTTATAAAAATAAGATGAAAATTTCCTTCTCAGCTACAAGGTCACAGGCAAGATGTCAGAAGACAAAGGACAAGTTAATAGCAAAATAAGGAAAAAGCCCCCGAAGCAAGGGTGTAGAGAGGAGAACATAATACATCTTTAGTCAATAAATAGCAATATGGTCAAACGCTATAATGTTCCACAAGATTTTGAGTTACAAATTTTCTCCCTGTCTTTCCCCTCCCCACCATCCCCAAAACGGCGATCCCACTGTATGCTCCTTCCCCCAATCTGTTCTCTATGCCCTCCCCCATCACCCCTCTGACTTTCCAGTAGGGCAAGACGGGATCTCCCTACCCCAGTGCCTATATATCTTAATTCCCAGTTGCATGTAATTAATAATAATAATACATACATACATATATATATATTTTTAAACATTTGATTACAGAACTTTAAATTCTAAATTCTTTCCCTTACTCCATCGTCACCCACTCCCACTGGGAAGACAAGCACTTCAATACAGGCCGTACATGTGTAGTTACGCAGAACATCTCCACAATGGACATATTGTGAAAGACTGACTATATTTCCCTCCATCCTATCCTGCCCCCCCCCCACTTGTTCTATT
>CM053589.1:24579734-24627356 GCA_028646515.1 Pseudochirops corinnae | reverse complement strand
CTCATAAAGTCATTTGCTTCCATTTGCTCCCCTCTAATTCTGAAGGAATTATTCTCTTCAGAATGCTTTTGAGATTCTTTTTCCATGTGGCAAATTCGACTTTTTAAGGCATTCTTCTCCTCCTTGGCTTTTTGGGCCTCTTTTGCCATTTGAATTAATCTCTTTTTTAAGGTGTTATTTTCTTCAGTCAGGTTGTTGACTCTCTTTTCATGATTTTCTTGCATCATTATCATTTCTCTTCCCAATTTTTCCTCCACTTCTCTTATTTGGTTTTCAAAATTCTTCTTAAGCTCCTCTATGGCCTGTAACCAGTTCATATTTTTCTTGGAAGCTTTTGGTGTGGGAGTTCTGACTGTGTTGTCTTCCTCCCATTCCATGCCTTGATCTTTTTTGTCCCCAAAAAAGGAACCTAACCAGGAAAAATTCGTACACAATCACAGACATATCATATGTGTGATGAACCAACCTTGATGCACTGGACTCTTCTCAGCAACACACAGCTATAAGACAACTCTACAAGTCTCAGGATGGAAGGAGATGTCTACATTCAGAGAAAGATCTAGAAAGAATAGAGTTTAAATGGACACTGAAGCAATACATGCTATCGTTCTTTTTCATGTTTGGTTTTGTTTCTTTTTTTTCCCATCGTTCATTCCAATGGTTACAACCCTTCTATACAACCAGACTATTGTACAATGTGAAAGTATTGGCAGATCCTATACATGATTGCATGCCACCATGGGGTGGGGGGGAAGGGAAGGGAGAAAATTTGAAACTCAAGGGATTGTGGAACTGAATCTTGTAAACTAAAAGTAAATAAACAAGTCAATTAAAAAAAGGGAATCTAAAGTTGGGTTACTAAGCTGGCTTTGCTTCCTTTGCCTATTCATGTTGTCAGTCATTTAACTTGACGTTTGAGCCACAGTAGTCCTCTGTTTCCAGAGGGGAGAGCTTTGCCCAAATTGCTGGGGTTTTTGCAGCTGCTGGAAGTATTAGGAGGCTGCTGTCTCTACAGCCCCCACCAGCTTTGGCTCACTGGTCATGCACCTTAGGACCACCACCCAAGACCACAATCCTGTTATTTTTCTCCACCTAATTTTTTGTATACTTAAAGGCAAGCAAAATGAGATCTTATTTTCTATATACATTTTAGTCAATAGTATAACTGTAAAGATATTGTCTACTGTAGATTATCATATGCAAAAACCATCTTTTCCCTTCTCATGCCTATATCAGTACCCTCAATGTATGTGTACATTATTCTCATGTAAATTTTGTAGAGATTAAGCAATAGGCATATAAGATGTTTCATAGGTTGCCTGACCAAAGAATTCATTACGAAGCAATTAGCTTTTTCCATACCTAGTTTCTCCATACTTACCTCAAGCAAATATGTATGTTGCCAAGACTGCACTCAAATCCTTTCTAGCACAATGGAACCTGTTAGAGTTTTATACTTCACTAACTAGCTTTCAGGAACTCATGGCAACCTCCATGCCACAGTGAATAAGATTTTGGAAGGATGCCCACCTACATTTATTTACAAGAACATAAAAAACAATAGTTACATTGGATCATTCATGTTTACTTTCCCTTACCATGTATAAATGAATGAAAAAAAGGAAATGTTTAGTTCTCAACTCAAAGAGCAATCAAAAAAGTAATTAAACAGTAATAAAATAGTTTGTAGTGTACTCTTCTTTTTCCTTTGTCTTCCTTCTCTATTTCCTTACACTTGGGATGCTTCATAAATAATTGAAATATAGGAGTAATAAATATACACTTTCTGACAAATATAAAACTAGGAAGTAACCAAAAAGCTTCAAAAGCATTATAATATTGTTATTATTTTTTTTAATGTGGGATGGGATGTAGTATTAATGGAATACGAATATCTTCTCTCCCCATTAATAGGCCTATATGACCTGCTTTGAGCTCAGACCCAGATCACAGTTATGATGCAGCCTGAGTCACATGGAGCCCAGGGTGGGAGGAGCTTGCCCATTTGAGCAGACAATGAGACTGCAACAGAACAGGAAAGGCAGAGCAGAGAGCAGAAGGAGGAACTTGCCTAGGGGAATTTGTTTGTGGGGAAGCCTGACAAAGGAATGCTTAAGCTGTCTGGCTTTCCCTGGATTGGTGATGAGTACCATGTTAAAACTTACTTCGTGGTATCCTAATAGTGATGTTCAAAATGCCTTTGAGGAAGAGAGTTTATAATATTTTTATGAATTTACCCTGGAAATAAGTATGCATATTCATAGCAGCTGTTATGGGTATTGTATTTGCATTACATGGGAGGATGTATAAAATATTTTAGGTCTAAGCAAAAAGTCTTTTTCCCTCTATCCAAAACATCCTTACTTTAACATGTTCCTTTTATGTAGAAAAACAACTTGATTTATAGAAAAAGATAAATCAAGGGTTCTGAAATATTTGGATGGTCTTGTTCAATTTTGATTTCTGAAGGTGTTGTACTTTTTAAAGCTCCCTTCTCTATCTTTCCCTTTCTACCTCTCTGTTTTTCTCTTTCTGCTTATCTCTTTGTATGTCTTTCTCTCCCTCTATCCTGAACACACACATTCTCCATCATGCCCACAAATTCCCCTTAGGACATTTTTATATTAATTCTCTACTTGTTTATCTTTCTAGACTTTTTCAGTCTAGTCTTGAAAAGCACATTTGGTTCCTATTCTAATCAGTATTCTTCTGGGAGCAACTTCATATTATACAGGAGTAGTAATACTAAAATAATTTTCTATAATGATGCAATTTCTCATGCTTTTAAAATTATTCAATTTTTTTCCACAAAAAATCAATAATTTGAAAAAGTTGATGTAGTCTAACTGGGTAAATTTTTTTAATTATAAAAAAATTTTTTTGGTAAATAGTATTTTGTTTTTTCCAATTACATGTAAAGATAGTTTTCAACATTCATTTTTATAAGATTTTGAGTTTCAAATTTTTTCTTCCTCCTTCCTTCCCATTCCCCCAGTCCACCAAGATAAGATATGACATGATACATGATATGATATGACATTATACATGTGCAATCATGTAAACATATTTCCACACTAGTCATGTTGTGAAAGAAGAAATAGAACACAATGAAAAGCCACACACAAAAAATACAAAAGTAAAAAGAGTGTTCTTTGATCTGCATTCAAACTCCATTGTTCTTTTTCTGGATTCGGGTAGCATTTTCCAATCTGGGTCTTTTGGAATTGTCTCAGATCATTACATTGCTGAGAAGAGGTAAGTCTATCAAAGTTGATCATTATATAATGTTACTTTTACTGTGTACAATGTTCTCCTGGTTCCGTTACTTTCACTGAGCATCAGTTCATTTAAGTCTTTCCAGATATTTCTGAAATTCACCCACTCATCATTTCTTATACTAAAATAGTATTCCATTGCAGTCATATACCACAACTTCTTCAACCATTCTCCAATTGATGGGCATCTCCTCAATTTCCAATTCTTTGCCACTACAAAAAGAGCTGCTATAAATGTTTTTGTACATGTAGATTCTTTATTATCTCTTCAGGACACAGACCTAGTAGGGGTATTGCTGGATCAAAAGGTATGTACTTTTATAGCCCTTTGGGCAAAGTTCCAAATTGCTCTCCATAATGGTTGGATCAGTTCACAATGCATTAGTGTCCCAATTTTCCCACATCTTTTCCAACATTTATCATTTTCCTTTTCTGTCATATTAGCCAGTCGGACAGGTGTGATGTAGTACTTAAGAATTGTTTTAATTTTCATTTTTCTGATTAATAGCTATTTAGAGCATGCTTTATATGACTTTAGATGGGCTTAATTTTTTCATCTGAAAACTGCCTGTTCACCTCCTTTGACCATTTATCAATTGGAGTTCTATTCTTATAATAGTTCTCTATTATATATTTGAGAAATGAAATCTTTATCAGAAACACTGGCTATAAAAATCATTTCCCAGCTTTCTGCTTTCTTTCTAATCTTGCTTGCATTGGTTTTGCTTGTGAAAAATCTATTTTGACTTAATATAATCAAAATCCATTTTGCATTTCATAATGTTCTCTTTCTCTTGTTTGATCATAAATTCTTCCTTTCTCTCTATTTCTTGCTCACCTAATTTGCTTATGGTATTTACCCTTTATGTCTAAATTGTGTACACATTTTGTCCTTATCTTGATATAAGGTGTGAGATATTGCTCTATGCCTAGTTTCTGCCATACTATTTTTCAGTTTTCCCAGCAGTTTTTGTCAAATACTGAGTTCTCATCCCAGAAGCTGGAGTCTTTGGGTTTATCAAACAGTAGATGACTAGAGTCATGAAGTATTGTCTGTGGCTCTATTTCTTAGCCAGTACCAAATAGTTTTGATGATTACTGCTTTATAATGTAGTTTTGGATCTGGTATGGCTAGGCCACCTCCCTTTGCATTGCTTTTTCATTAATTCTCTTCATAATCTCGACCTTTTGTTTTTCCAGATGAATTTCATTATTTTTTCTAGCTCTATAAAATAATTTTGGGTACTTTGATTGGTATGGCACTGAATAAGTAAATTAATTTAGGTAGAATTGTCATTTTTATTGTATTAGCTCAGCTTGCACATGATCAATTGATATTATTCCAATTGTTTAGATCTGACTTTGTGTGAAGAGTGTTTTATACTTGTCTTCATATAGTTCCTGGGTTTGTCTTGGCAAATAAATTCCCAAATATTTTATATTGTCTACAATTATTTTAAATGGAATTTCTCTTTCTATATATTCTTACTGAGCTTTGTTGGTAATATATAGAAATGCTGATGATTTATGTGGGTTTATTTTACATCCTGCAACTTTTCTAAAGTTGTTTATTATTTCAAGTAGTTTTTGAGTTGATTCTCTAGGATTTCCTAAGATTATCATCATATCACATGCAGAGTGATAGTTTTGTTTCTTCATTGCGTGTTCTAATTCCTTCAATTTCTTTTCCTTCTCTCATTGCTAAAGTTACCATTTCCAGTACAGTATTAAATAATAGTGGTGATAATGGACATCCTTGTTTCACCCCTGATCATATCAGGAAGACGTCTAACTTATCCCCATTACAGATAATGCTTGCTGATGGTTTTAGATAAAATACTACTTATCAGTTTAAGGAAAGCTCCATTTATTCCTATGCTCTCAAGTGTTTTTAATAGGAATGTACTGTATTTTGTCAAAAGCTTTTTCTGCATCTATTGAGATAATTATATGATTTCTGTTGGTTTTGTTATTAATATGGTCAATTATGCTAATAATTTTTCTAATATTGAACCAGTCCTGCATTCCTCATATATAAATCCCACATGGTCCTATGTTATTCTCATGGCAAATTGCTATAATCTCTCTGCTAATATTTTATTTAAAATTTTTGCATCAATTCTCATTAGGGAAATGGGTCTATAATTTTCTTTGTTTTGATTCTTCTTGCTTTAGGTATCAGCACCATATTTGTGTCATAAATGGTTGATAGAACTCCTTCACCTATTTTTCCAAACAGTTTATATAGTTTAGAATTAAACGTATTTTTGGAATTCACTTGTAAACCCACCTGGCCCTGGGGATTTTTTTCTTAGGGAGTTCATTAATGGCTACTTCAATTTCTTTTTCTAAAATGAGATTATTTAAATATTTTATTTCCTCTTCTGTTAGTCTGGGCAATTTATATTTTTGTAAATATTTCTCCATTTCACTTAGATTATCATATTTATTGGCCTAGAGTTGGTCAAAATAGCTCCTAATTATTGTTTTAATTTTCTCTTCATTAGTAGTGAATTAATCCTTTTCATTTTCAATAATAGTAGTTTGGTTTTCTTCTTTTTTTTAAAATCAAATTAACCAAGGGCTTATCTATTTTACTGGGGTTTTTTTTTTCATAAAACCAACTCTTAGTTTTATTTATTAGTTCAGTAGCTTTCTTAATCGGAATTTTATTCATCCCTCCTTTGATGTTCAGAATTTCTAATTTGGCATTTAATTGGGGATTTTTAATTTGTTCTCTTTCTATCTTTTTTAATTGCCTGCCCAATTCATTGATCTGCTCTTTCTCTATTTTATTCATGTAATCATGTAGAAATGTAAAATTTCCCCTAAGTACTGTTTTGGCTACCTCTCATAAATTTATGATTTGTTGTTTGGCCCACTCATTCTTTAGCATTAGATTATTTAGTTTCAAATTAATTTTAATCTATCTTTCCATGGCCCTTTATTACATGTAATTTATATTGAATAATGATCTGGAAAGGATGCCTTTAATACTTCTGCCTCTCCACATTTGATTGTATTGTTATTATACCCTAATACATGATAAACATTTATGAAGGTACCATGTACTGCTGAGAAAAAAAAATAAAGTATATTCTTTTCTGTCCCCATTCAATTTTCTCAAGAGGCTTATTATACTTACATTTTCTCAAATTCTATTCATCTCCTTAACTTCTGTCTTGTTTATTTTGTGATTAGGTTTATCTAGTTCTGAGAAAGGGAAATTGAGGACCCCCACTAGTATAGTTTTGTTGTCTATTTATTCCTGTAACTCACTTAGTATTGATATTATTTTGTTGTCTATGATACCTTTTGGAAAGATATAATTTCTTTCCTTATCTCTTTTAATTAGATCAGTTTTTACTTTTACTTTCTCTGAGATCAGGATTGCTATCCCTGCTTTTTTTAACTTCAGTTGAATCACAAAATATTCTGTTCCAATCTTTTACCTTTACTCTGTACATGTCCCTCTGCTTCAAATGTGTTTCTTGTAAACAACATATGGTAGGATTATGGTTTTTTATCCACTCTGCTATATTCTTTCTTTTTATGGGAGAATTCATCCCATTCACATTCACAGTTATGATTACTAACTATGTATGTCCCTCCATCCTATTTTCTCCCTTCTTATACTTTTCTCTCTCCTTTTACCCTGTTCCTCATCACCAGTGTTTTGCTTCTGACCACTACCTCCCCAAATCTGCCCTCACTTCTATCAGCTCCCACCTTTACTTTCCCCTTTTACCTCCTACTTCCCTATAGGGTAAAATAAATTTCTCTGCCCAACTGCATATCTATGATCTTCTCTCTTTGAACTATATCCAATGAGAGATTCAAACAATGCTCACCCCTCTCTTCTTTCCCTCTACTATAATAGGTTTTTTGTGCCTCTTCATGTTATACAATTTACCCATTCTGCCTCCACCTTTCCTTTTCTTCCAGTATAATCGTTTTTACCTGTTATTTTTTTATCATCACATCAAAGTGAACTTGTGCCCACACCTTCTAAGTATACTCTTTCTAACTGCCTTAATAGAGATCTAGTTCTTAAGAGTTAGAAGTATCATCTTCCCATGTAGAGATGTAAACAGTTTAACTTTATTGAATACCACTTTTTTCTTTCCTGTTTACCTTTTTATGCTTCTCTTGAGTCTTTGAAGTATTTGAAGATCAAATTTTCTGTTCAGCTCTGTTCTTTCATCAGGAAAATTTGAGAGTCCCCTACTTCATTGAATATCCATCTCCTCCCCTGAAAGATTATGCACAATTTTGATGGGTAGTTGATTCTTGATTGTAATCCAAGTTCTTTTGCCTTCCAAAATATCATATTCCAAGTCCTTTAATTCTTTAATGTGGAAGTTGCTAAATCCTGTGTAATCTTGACTGCAGCTCCTTGATATTTGAATTGTTTCCTCCTGGCTGCTTGCATTATTTTCTCCTTGACCTGGGAGTTCTAGAATTTGGCCACAATTTTTCTTGGAATTTTCACTTTAGGATCTCTTTTAGGAGGTGGTCAGTGGATTCTTCCAATGACTATTTTACCCTTTGATTTTAGGATATCATGACAGTTTTTCTTGATAATTTCTTGAAAGATGCTGTCCAGGCTCTTTTTTTTTTTTTTATCACGGCTTTCAAGTAATCCAGTATTCTCAAATTATCTCTCCTGGATCTATTTTCCCAGCCAATTTTTTTGTCCAATGAGGTATTTTACATTTTCTCCTATTTTTTTTTTATGATTTTGATTTTGTATGACTGATTCTTGATGTGTCATAGAATCATTAGCTTCCACTTGCCCAATTTTAATTTTTAAAGAATTATTTTCTTCAGTTAACTTTTGTACCTCCTTTTCCATTTGGCTAATTCTATTTTTAAATACTTTTTTTTTTTTTGCTTTTTGGAGGGAGAAGGCAGGGCAGTTGGGGTTAAGTGACTTTGCCCAAGGTCCCACAGCTAGTACATGTTAAGTGTCTGAGGCCAGATTTGAACTGGTGCCCTATTCACTGTGCCACCTAGCTGTCCCTTCTCATTCTGAACTGATATATCTCTTTCTTTTTTTTTACTTTTTGGAGGGGGGAACGCACGGCAATTAGGTTTAAGTGACTTGCCCAAGGTCACACGGCTAGTAAGTGTAGCTAATTCTATTTTTAAAGGAGTTGTTTTTTAGTGGATTTTTTTCATTTAGCCAATTCTATTTTTTCTTCAATCAATTTTTTTTCCTTTCTTGTATGAGTTGTTGACTCTTTTCCCCATAATTCTCTTGCATAACTCTCACTTATTTTCCCAATTTTTCTTATGCCACTCTTACTTGATTTTTTAAAAATCCTTTTTTGAGCTCTTTCAAGGGGAATTTTTGGGCTTGAGATCAAATCATATTTCCCTTTGAGATTTCACATATAGGCATTTTAACATTGTCATCCTCTTCTTGGTTTGTGTTTTGATCTTCCCTGTCACTACAGCAGTTTTCTATGGTCAGGACTCTTTTTTATTTTTTTTCTCATTTTAAAAAGTTTAATCCTGCTCCTGGGAAACATGAGGAACTGTCCCAAGCTTCTTGCACTGTGAGGGCCAGGGGCCTGGTCACTGGATTTCTGTGCTGGGGTATCTGGGGCTATTGGCTTGCCCGCTGTGCTAGATTGACCTGGCTTAGTTGCGCCTGTTGTGCCCTGGGTTCTCAGGATGGCAGTTTGCCTGCTGTGCTGGGGCTGGAGGCCTCACAGCTGGCCTGCTGTGCCACTAGCCTTCTGAGCCAGAACCATGGAGCCCCAGTTGCCGATCTGTACTGTGGCTAAGAGCCTCCTGCTGGCTTGTCTAGACACTGCCTGTAATGGGCTGTACTCCCAAGTGAGACAGACCTTTCCCAAAGTCCTTTTAAATCATCTTGGGCTGGAAAGTTGTTTACTTCATCCTTTTGTGGATTCTGTCACTCCAGAATTCTTTTAGAGCCTTAATTTAATGTTGTTTCTGAGGAAAACCAGGGAGAACTCAAGCAACTTCCTGGCTTCTCTCTGCCATCTTGGCTCTGCCATGTTGCTCTTGGTTTTTGTTTTTTATAATAAAACTCCTGATAATGTTTACAGGAAGAGTTGGTGTAGGCAGATATTTGATGAAAGAAAAAGTTATCGGACACTACTTTTTAAAAGTTAGAACCTTAAAGGCAAAGTGTAAAATTAATTGACTCATCTTCTGTCATCAAGCAATATGTGTCAAAAGCACATGAGCTTCAAGATACCATATAAAGTTCTATACAGACAAGTAGATATATAATTGTAAATTCCTAAAGGCAAAAGTCCCTTGGAATCAATTGGAAACCTAAAAAGAATGATTATTAAGCAAAAGCAGTGTGATGTCATAGGGAAAATACAGAGGAACTGGGTCTGAAGCTCAGCTCTGCAATACCATGTAGCCTTGGCCCAGTCAGAAAGGTTTCTAGCCTCATTTTCATTATTTTAAAAATTATCTCTAAAGTGTCTTCTAACTCTAAATCCTGTGGTTCCCACAATTAGATGTTTTACAAAATATAAAGCTATGCTGGCAGAATTATCAAAAATTTTGCTGGACACTGGGGAATACAAAGATAAAAATATATGAAATAATCCCTGATCTCAAGAAGCTTATAGTCTATTGCATGTACATGTGTAAATATACACAAAATAAACACAAGATAGTTAAATGTAAGGGAGGGAGGGAGGGCCCAGCGACACTAACAGTTAGGAGGATTAGGAACAGACAGGTTCGTGTAGAATGTGATGCTTGAGTAGCACTTTGAAAGAAGGTGGTGAAGAGGGAATGCATGGGTAATGCCAGTGCAAAGACAAGGAACTGACAGAAGCCCAGTTTACTGGACTTTGTAATGCAGGAATAGGAAGTAATATGTAATGAGGATGGAATGATGGGAAAGGCTAAGTTGTGAAAGACTTTAAAAGTCAAATAGAAGAGTTTATATTTTGATCCTAGAGGGAATAGGGAGCCACTGGAGTTTAAAGAGTAAGAGAGAGACATGATCAGATCTCTACTTTAGTCAAATTATTTTGGCAGTTATGTGAAGGATAGATTGGAGGAGAGAGTTGAGACAGGCAGACCAATTAGGGGACCCTTGCCTGTGTGAGTAGAGAAGTAATCGAATAGGAGAGATGCTGTGGAGGTATAAATGACAAGATTTGGCCTCTGACTGGAGATGTGTGGTGAGAGAGACTGAGCCAGTGAGGATAATGCCAGGACTAAGATGAGATCATGATTAGTGATTTACTCATTGATTTGATAGGTACAATTGAGAAAATCCTAGTCAGGAGTAGGGAACCTGTGGCCTCAAGGCCACATGTGGCCTTCTAGATCCTTCAGCCTTTTGACTGAATCCAAATTTTACAGAACAAATCCTCTGATTAAAAGGCTTGTTCTGTGAAGTTTGGTTCAGGCAAAGGGCTTCACTTGAGGACTCAGAGGGCCACATGTGGCCTCAAGGTCATAGGTTCCCCATGCCTGCGAGGTCACAGAGAGCCTGGAAGTTAAAGACGGTGAAGGATATTGGTTATATGTGAAAATAAATTGTGTGATATGGCACTAGAGTGATATGAAAAGAATATGGCTAATGGCAGTATTAAGACACAGTTAAATAGGAGCCAGATTAGAGATAAGGGACCTAATGGAGACTAAATGAGATATTCAGGAATAAGAAGAAAGGAGAGACACAGCCAACGATCTCTCCCTCAGCTGATACTGAGAGACATGTGAAAAGATGGCATCTCTCAGGGGAAACGGCTGCTTGACTCCCAAGCAATTCTAAATGCTTTCACATGGAAGGTGTGTGCTGCGTGTAATATATGTATGGATTGTCTAAAAGCAGCTCACAAGAGGTTATTGTAAGATATGTTCTTAGGTCTGCATGGCACCTGAGAAGAGAAAGAGAATCATGATAGCTGGGCTGGGGGGGAGGGAGCAGACAAGCCTCAGAACTCTGCCAGGAATGGGAGCTCTTTCAGGCAGCTTCCAAGGAGATATCAGATAGGAAATGTATCTGTCTCTGCCCCCCTAAACATTGCTGGTCTAGAGGCATAATTTTTTAGATTCAAAACAAAAAGTCTCTAGCTTCCCTGGTCACTACCCTTTAAAAGGGGGTGAGGAAGAATAACCCTTAGCAACACTCAAAAGTTTGACTCCTTTCCACCAAATGCTAGTTACACAAAAGACCATCACAAATAGGGAATGAACAGTAAATTCATTTTTTTCCAAGGAATAGTAAATAGAAGTCAGAGTTCTAGAAATTAGAATATATCAGAAAATGTGCAAGCATAAATGAGCTCTTTATATAGGGCTAAAATGAGATCTTCATTCAACTAAGAGAGACAGCATGATCTCACCGAATGAGAAATTCCCTGAAGTCTCTATGGAGAAAAGCTAGAAATCAGGGACACGTTGAGGAGCTGGCTTCCCCTACATGTCTGATGCTTCCAAAGTCTTTTCTCTCACTCTACATGTGGAGTTGGACATCTACCACCAAGGATGCACTAAAACTCAGTTTGACTATATAAGTGCTTAGAGAAAGTGGGGTCTTCCTAGGGGAAGAGTTGTTTTGACCACATCAGGTATAAGCCCTTTTCATTAGTTGTCATATAAACTCCAATATGTTATATGATTAAATGTTGAGTGTTAGTGTGATGCTTACAAGGAAACTGTCTCCTGTGGTGGACAGTTTGGAGCAGGGAAAAGGGAAGCCACATTTAAATATTCTCTGTGTCTGAGCCCTGGGTGCTGGCTGACTCATTATTGAATTAATATTGAAAAACTTTCAAGAATTAACCCTGTCAGTCAAGAGCTACCATTCTGAGTGGTACATTACTTTTTGATAGAAAGGAAACATAGTTTTTTCCTCCTCCATGATTCTTTTTTTTTTTTTAATCTGAATAAGCATCAATAATTTCATTATTTGAATTTATGTCCCAAACTCCCAATACAGTATCTGGTACATATTAGACATTGAATAAATGCTTATTTATTGATTCATTCACTTTTTTGTTTTTTCACTGAATGGACATAATTTATATCCAGTATTACTGTTATGCCTCATCCATGATTTTTCCTAAATATTTCCTATCATCAAATATCTTTTTGTCCTGGGTAGACATTTCAGCTGTCATTTGCCCAATTTGAACCTTCTACTATCATTTAGAAAAAATTTTTAGTCAATAAACTTTAACACAGCCTACAAACATAAACACTCTATGGAGTATACTCCCTAAAAACTGTTATGTCTTGGGTAATTCCAGTTGCAGCTTTCTGATTTGTTATTTCTTCCTAATCATTTTTAATATTCTTTCTTTGTCACTAAAGCTCTGAAGTCTAAACACTATACTTCTGAGTAAATTAAATTTTGAATTCCTTTTTGATGGCTTCCTATGGATCTTGGGTTTCCTTTGCCATACTTCTTCTAAGAAAATCATGAAATACTTTCTTATATAAACCTCAGTCTTTGTTTTTCAGTTATTTCTGGGATACCAATAATACTCAGATTGTCTTGCCTCTCTTCTTATATCTATTTGTGAGAATCCCAAATCCTTTTGCTATGTTTTTATTTATTTGTTTGTTTATTATATAATTTATTTTATTTATTTATTTTATTATTTAGATTTCATAATTTCCTCTCACACTTCTGCATTTCTGTCTTCCACATGGATTGTTCTATTCCTCAGATAATATATGGATTTATTAACATTTACTACTGACCATTCCATACTTCCAAGCCTTATATTTGACTTTTTCTCTTCTTTCTTAATAATTTATACATATTCTTTCATTTCTTTTATTGAACTTATTGGCCACTCTGAATTTTTTTAGATCAATTTTTGTTTCTGCATGTCTTCTTGTTATCACATTGAGTCTTTCCTTTTGGAGACTTCTCCATGCCCTAGATGGTAGATGACTGAAAATGTAATGATCAGTTGATGGAATGGCGAATAGAAGGCAAAGAGAATAGGATAAATATTGTCAAACATTTGAGGGTTTTCATTAGTAATGAGTTAGATTTGCTCTGCCTGGTCCCAGGAGGCAGAACCATAATCAAAGATTAAAAGTTGCAGAGTATTAGGTTTAAACTAAATATGAGGAAATTTTCCTAACAGCTGTTGAAAAGTGAAATGAGTTGCCTTAGGAGGTATTGGGTACCTTATCACTGGAAGTTTTCAAGTAGGGGGTGAATGACTATTTATTAGAGATGCTATAGAAAGGATTTCAGTTCATTTTTTCCCTCCCAATTCTGGTATCTTATGCCTAAACAAAAGTGTTGGTTACATGAATGGAAATAGAAAGAGTGGAGGGATACAAGCAACATAATAAGGCTAGAATTAACAAGTTTTGGTATTGTAGAATTTCCGGTGCATTTAGTAGTTGTCACCTGAATATTTACTATTTATAGCTAATTTTCTATTATCAAGATATTAATAAGACTATGTCACTGTATCATATTGTCATCTTTAAGCCACTTCTTTTTAGCTTATTCTCCTTTAATCAGTTTTCAGACTTGTAGCAAAGTTCACACTAACCCAGTTTAAAATATTTTCATGAGAGATTTCATTAGATAATGTGTTAATATATGTCAAAACATTTCTAACAGTACAGTCCTTCTTACCCAATTTCATGATTCTGATCCTTTAAAAGGCAATTAAGTTCATCTGTTATGGATTCTTTGTAAACCCTACTGTTTATTACTTATAATTCTATTATTCCCATAACTTGTTATTTCATATGTGTTTTCTCTTTATGGAATTAGTCCCTAATAACATCCTGAAACTCTTTGGGACTACCCTGCTTAGAATGTGTATATAACATGAAATAGCCTACAAAGAAACAACCCATCTCCTCTTAATGGGAATTAACTATTTGTTCATTTCAGTGTATGTTATTGTATCAGCAAGCACCCTAGCATACCTAGGGCGCTGCTAGCACAGGTTCTTAGATCTGCTTTTCTAAAGGAAAGCAACTCAAAATGGGTTAACAATCTTACTTTAATCAATCAAACAAATATCATTTACCTAGTTCAGGGGAAAAAGTCAGCACCCTGAACTTCAGAGAATACAGTTACAGAATACAAACACAAGTTAACAAGCAGTAGTTACAAGCAGACAAAGAAACAGATCAGCAGACAGGCTTCTAGTTGTCTGACCATTACATCCATACCTAGTCAGTTACCAGAGAGGGAAGCACCAACATCTGGGTTTTTCAAAGCCAAGGGACTCAATCGCTTCCCAGAGTCTCATCTGGCCAAATCACACAGCTCTTCTCAAAGTGAGCCCCAAAGCAAAACCTCACATCACGACGTATATATAGCCTTCTCCTGGATCAGAGACTGTCACAGCCCTCTTGACCCACTGCCCAATCACAAAGCAACAAGGCCCGGGCATTCTCGAAAAACAAGCCTCACCACAGGCTCCATGTGATCACATTCAGCCTATTAGGGGGCAGAGTATACTTTCAAATCAGGGAAGATTCTCAGAGCCACCTAAGTCTATCAAAGGGCCTAGGGGCAGGGAAGATCTTCAGATTCCCATAACAGTTATAAATACACTATGAGCCATACACAACATCCATTCAGCAAATTGGAAAGGGAATTTGGAACCCAAAGAAGCTGAGGAATTAAGAACCCAAAAGAGAAATCTACTGACTAGCAAAAGAAAATGGTGCTATTGTGGTAGAGGTAAAAAAAATTAAAAAAAAATTAAAATAGAGCACATGGCTTACCAGATACTCCCCAAATTTGTCATTCCACCTCCTTTTCTTGTGCTTTCCTACAGTAGGCTATGCTCCACATTTGTAATGTATTTTCTCCTCACCTCTGTCCCAGAATCCTTAGCTTCCTTCTAGGTTAAACGCAGGTACTTTCTTTAAGAAGCTTTGCCTAAGACCACCCAGACCACCACCATGCTTTCTACCTCTTCAACTCATCCGTATAGTGCATCACCCAGCAGAATTTACGTTCCTTGCAGGCAGAGACTGTTTTTGCTTTTACCTTTATTTTTTTTTTCCTTTATGAGTGGTTTATTAAGTTTGTTCCCTTCTTTATTCTTCTCTACTATCCAGTTGGCTGTCATTTATCATCTACAATTCCATTCGGAGATATGGGAAAAGAGATAAAACTTAAACCTGTAAGTTCCATTAATACCATGTCTTATCTGCACTTTTCATCTTGTATGTCATTATGCTCTGCACCTAATAAGTACCTTAGAAATGTTTGTTAAGGGGCAGCTAGGTGGTGCAGTGAGTAGAGCACCAGCCCTGGAGTCAGAGGGACCTGAGTTCAGGTCCAGCCTCAGATACTTAACACTTACTAGCCATGTGACCTTGGGCAGGTCACTTAACCCCAATCGCCCTGCCTTTCCCCCTCAAAAAAAAAAAAGAGCAAAGAAATTTTAAAAAAAAGAAATTTTATTTGATTTCATTTAGTTTTAGTTTTCACTTGCATAATATTTTGAGTTCTAAATTTTCTCCTCATCTCTCCCCTCCCCCTGCCCCAAGACAATGTGTAATATGTAAAGAAGAATTAGAACCAACAGGAGAAATCACAAGAAAGAAGAAACAAAAAGAGAGAGAGAGAGAGCAAATAATATGCTTCCATCTGCATTCCAACTCCAGAGTTCTCTTCTGGATGTGGACATTTTCCATCATGAGTCTCTTAGAGTTGTCTTAGATCCTTGCATTGCTGAGAAGAGATAAATCTTATCAAAGTCATCACACACTGTGGCTGTTACTGTGTACAGTGCTCTCCTGGTTCTGCTCACTTCACTCAGCATCAGTTCATATAAGTCTTTTCAGGTTTTTCTGAAGTCCACCTGCTTCATCATTTCTTGTAACACAATAGTATTTCATTATATTCATATACCAGTTTGTTCAGCCATGGTTTTACTTTGATATCTCTAGTGTCTAATGCTATGCCTTTCATGCAGGGAATGCTTAATACATGGCTATGAAATGTTGAGTGAATGACAGGAAAGGAAATTGGTGACATCCATAAACTTGAACAAATGATCACTAGGAATACAGGAACTAAGGGTCAGAATAAGAAATAACAACCTTGAGTCACTTGAGTCACTGATATCACCTGCTAAATTTTATTGAGTAATGATTAATCTAGGAAGGATAAAATAGGGATTGGAACTGGGGTTCTGGAATATGAACCAAGAGATCCATTTAAATCCAAAAAGCCAGTTGGCCAAAATGCCTATGGCCAGATTTGATATTATCTTGCATTCAAATCTAGACAAACACAAAATTCTCTTTGTTGTTTTTGTTTTCTTTCCTAGTAAAATTTCTGACCTAAACATCCAGTCATTGGTGTGAGAACTAAGGATCATAAGATCATAGATTTAGAGCTAGGAGGGACCCTAGAGATCATCTCATCTAAAACCTTCATTTTAGAACTTGGACCCAGATAGGCTAATTGGCTTCCCAAGGTCAGAAAGATAATAAATAGCAGAACTGGGATTTAAAGTCAGGTCCTTTCATTCCAAATTGAGAGATCTAATTTTCTCCCATTGTCTTAAAGGGAAGGATTTCTTACATTCATCAGCACATCATTAAAGCATCCCTACTGTGTGTAATGGAGGCAGCCAACTTGGTAGCTCAAAATCTAGGAAAGGTTTTGAGGAACTGGGGCAGCTATGCAAGAGAATGGGAGGGAAGTATTTTGGAAACTGACTTCAGTGCCCCCATTACTTGATGGGGGTTCCCACTACATGACCTAATCAACCTGGAATAGTTTCTTGCACTCTTTGACTCATCTTTTAGCTAAAATACTCAAGTGGAAACCCAACTAGATCCTCTACAGATACATTTTTAAGAGGACAAAGCTATAACTAATAATTCTTGAAACCAAAGAAAATTAAAATGTGGTCTGGGGGGAGGAGTGAATAAAGAGGAGATTCTGTCCCAGGAAGAGTCACGCAGAGAGAATGGGCAACCTGAATGCCAGAAAGTCTAGCCTGTATCTATACAACTAAGGCAGTGTTCCCTGATCTCCAATAAAGTACAGTAGTAAAGGGGAGGTAGGATCTGGGAGACAGGGATGTGGTAACGGGACTCTTGAGGTGGTGGTCCAGGGCCAAGTGAGGGAGTGGGTGTAGTCACATTAAGTGGCCTAGAGATGATGAGCTTGGAATACTGAGGTTGGGAAGTACAGTCAGTGCCCTAGGGCAAAGTCCTGATTGTGCTCTCCCAGTATTAGCTTTACAAAGGGAATCGAATTCTAAGAATTCTGGGATTATTTTTACTCCCAGTCATTTTGCCTAAAACATTCTCTTTCAGAATTTAATTCCCCAGGGATTCACTTTTTATGTGTTTTTTACCTCACAAGACCTTAGGGTCTTCCATTAGTGGTTTTTTCCTAGTCTTTTTTTTTCTTAATTATGGACTTAACAGATATTAGCGAGCATGAATGTCTTCCATTAGGTTGAGGAGTTAGCATATGTCAGAGTAAGAGCTCCTGGGTTTAGATCCTACCTCTTGCTACCTGTGTGACTTAAAGAGTTTATTTAACATTTTTGACCCTCTGTCTTCTTTTCTCTAAAATGAATGGATTCATGAATTAAGTGACCTCTGAGTTTCCTTCCAACACTAGCTATATGAATTTATTATTTATATTTTAATAAATTGCACAGTCACAGAGAGGTTACTTAATCTAACCTATCCTCAAAAGGAAGTCCCACTATAACATACCTATCAATTGATTATTCAGCCTTCGCTCAGTCTTCCTAGGAGAAGGAATTGACCACCTCTTAGTACAGGTCATTGCATTTTTGGACAGCTAACGTTGTTACATAACTTTTTCTTGACTCCATACCTAAATTTGCCTCTCTGCAGCTTCTACGCACTGCTCTCCCCAGTGCCTAGCATAGTGCCTACTACATAGGAAGCCTTAGTAAATGTTTGATGATTGATTGGTTGCTCCTGGTTCTGTCCTTTGGGGCCAAACAAAACAAGTCTAATCCCATCAACACATGACAGCCTTCAGATACTGGAATACAGATATCAGCATCCCATTCCCCACTCTCAAACTTCTCTTTTCCCGAGTAAATGACACAGTTCCTCCAACTGATCCTCCTATGTCATGGACTCAAGGCCTTTTGCCATCCTCCTCTGGAAACTCTTCAGCTTATCATTGCATCTAGAACCTAATAAATCGGGCAGCTACATGGAGAGAGCACTGGTCCTAGAGTCAAGAGGACTTGAGTTCAAATCCAGCCTCAGACACTTGACACTTACTAGCTGTGTGACCTTGGGCAAGTCACTTAATCCCAGTTGCCTCATTTAAAAAAGGAAGAACCTAATAATTCCTAATTGTGTATGTATTAAAGCCAAAAAGAGCAGAAAGTTTGGAACAATGATAACTTTGTCAGTAGTATCATAATCAGAGATGAAATGAAGTTCATCTTTTTAAGTCAGTCTATAAGAAGATGAAGGAGACAGATGCTAGGGGTCATCAACCTCTCTCCTGAGCCTAAGGCAATTTGCTAATAGTATATTAGAGCAAAAAGAACCCTGATCTCTGAACTGGTGCTTTTTAAACTGGCTCTTATACTGTGGCTGCAAATGTTAGGATCTGAGGTTAAATGAAAGGGGGTTTAGTAAGATATATATCTGAGGAAGTACCCCAAACCTTGAAGCTCCAGCATTTTAGATAAGAAATTAAGCATGAAGGTGGTGACATGAGAATAGAGGTTTGTACTTCTTAGGGGTCTAGGGAAACCTAGTGTCCCTCATGTACCTATTCTTGTTCAAAGGACCTATGACATAAAAACCCAGTAAGAATCCACACCTGAAAGGCAAATTTCTGAGCTCTGTGCATTCCTTTCAAGGGCAGAAAGTATGCCTAGCAGTACACATATGTGAGATCTGCATGACTATGGCTGATTTTCATTAAGTGTGTAAGGAACACTCCTCCCCTATACTCCAAGGCTTTTAAGTTACTGAACTCCCAATCTGTAATGCCATGCATGAGCAGCATTCCAGAAGAATGCTACTGTGAGCAGCTTTTAAGGTTCTGATTGCACAGTATAGTGAACACTCTATTTATTCCATAACAAATCAAATCAAAAAATTCACAAAAATCAAGGTACAGCATTCACAATATTACAATTTATCACAGAAAATCAAAATATAGCATTCACCACAACTCATCACAGAAAATGGCCACTTAGTTTCCACTACAGTGGTCACAAAGTTTTGAACAAAGAACAATCATTCAGTAACTCAAGCATTCACAAAATCCTTAATTCAATCACAAAGTACAATAGTCAAAGTTTTCCACTTATGGGGCATACTATGTTACAACTCAATTACTTATTCAGGCATCAATCACTAAGTACAATCATTTAGTCAGTCAATCACCTTTCATTATTCACTATTCAATCATTAGAAACTACACAGACCCTCCACCCCTAGGTCACTAGTAAATTTACAATTTCTGTCTGTGCAGTTCCTGCTGCACATTAGAGCTCACAGTGTCCAGTCCATCTCAAATCCTTCCCAGTCTCCATTCCCAGGAAGTCAAAGTTTAACAAAGCCACAAACAAGTTAAGGCAAAGTACCAGCATCATGATCATGCTTCCTCAGTCTTTGGTAGCTCTGGCTGGCCCTCAGAAATCCTCTGCAACTCCTCAGCAGCTCTGGCTGGCCCTAGGACTCATCAGAAGTTTCAGCTGGTTCCCAAAATCAAAATCATTCCATCCAGGTTTTCAAATGCAAAATCATTCTCTCAAACCTGAAAGGGGCTTTCCTCTTAAGCCTCCTGGGCTCCTCTTCAGCCTCCACTGAGCCGTCTCCAAGAAAATCTCCACCTCCCTCTCTGGGGCTTTTCTTATATACACACAGCATTAGCTTCCTGTTTCAGCCAACCCCTTCCTGTTATGTCAGCAATGGGAGATAGGAGTTCATATCTTCTGTTTCCCCAACAGAATTACTAAGTGCTAAGTACCTGCTACCTTTGCCAACACAAAGGGATCTTCAACTTAATTTTTAAATTACATTACCATTACACAACCCCAGCTCTACCTTGTTGCCTATTCTTCCTAGCTTGCATTGAGGAAGGTCAAAAATAGAAACTTAATCCACAGATGGACAAAGTTGTGGCTCCCTCATACCCACATACTCCCAAACCTTCTGTGAATCTTGGAGAAGTAAAGGGGGGATAAGGAGATCGGAGGAATTTCAAGGTCCAAGTGATGAGTCTGGAAGCCTAACCTCATGGAATTTTTTCTTGGTTAGCATCCTAACCATTCAGTTTGATCTAGATCCCATGCAGTAGGCTTGCCACCTGGCATAGGCAGGACTCTCAGTGTTGGCAGTATAAACCAAGCTACAGTATACTGTGCACTTTCAGTGGGAAACCTTAGATCAGTGGCTACTGTTTCTGTGCCTGGGCTCAAGTTAGAAAAAGGGAAAAGCAGCTATTGAAATAGCGACTACCAGTCAAATGCTGGTTTACCCCAGAGTTCAGCCCTTTGGGAATGACCAAGGTTCATGATTTTAAACTGATGCTGGGAGCACTGGAAATGTTGATAAAGACAATACCACTCCTGTATCCATTAAAGATATATACAATGTCTTTCTCCTAAGATAGGCTGGATCTATATAATGGCAAGAGCCCAAGTCCATGGTTACAAAAAAAAAAAAAAAGAGGCCACTACTATCTAAATTAGGTTCAAAGTTGGGAAGGAATTGCCCAATACCCTTCCAGTTCTGAAAGGGTAGATAAGGGAGTCCTTGCTTGTAAACATACATAGGATTTCCTCAATAAAGAGCCCTGAGGTAGAGAGGACCAAGGCAATGGACTGCCATTTTTTAAAACGTTTTATTGATGCTTTTAGGGACCTCTGTCACTTTGAAATAATCCAACCTTCCATCGAAAAGAATGTTCTCTTTTAACAAGCTAAACCAAACAAACTATCATTGCCAAGGCCTCTTGAAAGTTTAGGTAACATCTGATATCTAACAGTAATTCTTTACCTTTGCACCAAGAGGAAAGAACTAGGTTATATTATCTATCCTCAGCCACCAAGACTGGCAAATGCATTAAATCTGAGTTCTGTTGTCTTTTAGTGCTGTTTTCATTTACATAATTGTGGTCATTGTGTATATTGTTCTCTTTGTTCTGCCCTGGATATACTTGGCACCATTCAGTCTTTTGGGAGAAAGGCAGCCTGGAGGGACAATAGTTAGGAGCTGGGGGGAAAGAAGAAACCAAAAAATCTGAGGAGGAGTTGTCTCTGGTAATGATTGGAGCACAGAAAGAGCAGGAGGTTGAAACGGATAACTGATTATCAAAAGATCTCCAAGAATAAGAGTTCTAAACCAGGGATCGACAGGTCCATGGAAAGATTTCAAGGGGTCCATGAATTTGGATCAGTTGTTTCAATTGTGTCTGATTCTTTGTGATCCCACTTAGGGTTCCCTTGGCAAAAATACTGGAGTGGTTTGCCATTCCTTCTCCAGCTCATTTTATAGATGAGGAAACTGAGGCAAATAAGGTTAAGTGACTTGCCCAGGGTCACATAGCTAGTAAGGGTCTGAGGCCAGATTTGAACTCTGGAAAATCAGTCTTCCTAACTGCAGACTCGGTACTCTATCCATTGTGCTACCTAACTGCACTTCATGAACTTGGATGGGAAAACAATTAGATCTTTTACTAATCTCTACCTGAAATTATTCTGAGAAAGGGTTCATCAGTTACGCCAGGTTGATGAGAGTGTCCATGTCATGAAAAAGGTTAGGAACCCCTTACAATGAGGAAAAACAAATACAAGAGAGGTAGTCATGGTTCCCTCTATGGTCTTCTCTCTGTACACTCCAAAAGTCCCTGGGAGAAAGAAGTGTAAAAATATTATGAAGGTGTCAGCAAAGATTGTCATCGTTTCTGATGGTGTTGCTTTTAAATCAAAATCAAATTAAGAAGACAGAAACCACCAACTCAGACATTTGCAAGAGTGTGGTTTTTTGCATTTGGGTTGGGTTTTTTTTTCCTCCTTCTGTCACTTTAAAGACCAAAAATGTGCCAGAGGACTATTCCTGATTTAAATGTACGAAGATCATAAATAAATCTATGTGTATGATTTTAAAAAAAGAGGTTCAGCTCTGGACAGAAGGCTCTGGGAGCATACACTTGTCAGCAGCTGACAGTTACTAGACCTATTTAAAAAGTGTAGTGGCAATTATTACAGCCATATACTAAATAGATCCCTAAAAACAAGCTGTTCTGTGCCAGCCTGACTCAAGCCAGTCAGATAGTTCAGGCTCTGGATTGGAATAAAAGGAGAGACTCTTGCAAAAGTATCTTTATTTAATAATACCATGGGAAGATTATTCAGTGACGATACAGCATTGGTTCAGTCGGGCTCAGCTCCTCTTGTTTCCATGTGTAGGTATAGACACTTGTAGGTTGTCAGAGAATCCATCAAACTTGGGAAACACTGACTACTCACTCTAGAGCTAGGCTTTTTATTCATTAGATGACCAAGAAATTAGCCTTAATTAACCCTCTATACTAATTAAGCCTCAAACACACTTTCATTACCTTTTTTTAAGAGAAGGAAAAAAATAACCTAGACTCCATGGTAGAGACTTTACAGTCCAAGTAGATGTTGCTTCTACCACACAAGTCAAAATCAGAGGGATTGAAAAAACAAGGTAGGTCCCAGAAAACAGATAATAAAACATCCTTTCCTTCTAAATAGCAGAGAGGCAAGGGATTAAAAGAGCAAAATGCTGTTATTGTCAGATATCATAGGAGCATAATTTAGAGCTGAAAATGACCTTGCAGGCTGCCAATTCCAAACCTCTTGTTTTATAGTCACTGAAATTTTTGCTAATTAATTTTTCTTTTGAGTGCTTTTTGGTCCCAAGAAAAGGCTTAATGTTGAGGGGAAGGGAAGAACTTTGCTCCCTGAAGCCACTGTGATATTAAGATGAAATGCATCAATAAAACACTTTTTTTAAAATGTGGAGCCATTCTCTCATCAGAATGTTCACAAAAGACCTGGGTAATAGAAATTAGCACTAAATATGAAGAAGGAAATTTGAGATGTGTACTGTATTTGAGAAGTAACAATGAATAGGAGTGAGTATGCAGAGGGGAGAGGGAGGGAGGGAGAGAGACAGACAGACAGACAGACTAAATTTAGGAGTGTCAAGGAGCTTGGGTATATGCCAGTTTGAGAGATTAAATATGATTGAGAGAAGGGAGATGAGTGAAAATAAGGGAGAATTGGTCTATGTTCTGGGCCCTAATAACCCTTCCCCAGCAACAAATCAATATTTGGGAGCCATGTCAAGAAAGCCCAATGAGAATAAATTTTAATAACATTTTATTTTTCCTAATTACATGCAGAAAAAATTTTAACATGTTTTTTTTTTATTTTGACTTTCAAATTTTCTTTCTTCCTTCCTCCCCCCATCTGAGATGGTAAGCAATTTGATATAGGTTATATATGTGCAATCATGCAAAACATTTCTATATTAACCATATTGTAAAAGGACACAAACTTAAAAAAAAAACAAAAAAAAGAAAGTGAAAAATAGGGACTTTATCTTGGTGTGTGGTGTAAGATGTTGGTTTATACCTAGTATCTACCATACTGTCTTCTAGTTTTCCCAGTAGTTTTTGTTAAAGAGTGAGTTCTTGTCCCAAAAGCTCGAGTCTTTGGGTTTATCAAAAACTAGATCACCATGGTCATTTACCACTGTGTGTTATGTGCCTAATCTATTCCACTGATTCACCACTCTATTTCTTAATCACTACCAGACTGAGAATCTATATGTGAATGGCAGGTTTCTGAAGTTCTCTGCAATCTGCCCAAAGAAATAGATTGTGCCTCAGGATCAAAGGAGACAGAGAGCTCAGGACTTGACCGAGATCAGCATGACTATTTGTCATAAGTCCCCTGAGAGTTAAATTTGTGTTGAAAGGAGGCAGAACAGACAAGACCTCGCTGTGACAAAACAGTGCAGTTGTGGTGTGAGTTATGTTACCAGAGATGCTGTTCTTATGTATTTGCAATTACTTGTATTGGGTGTGTGTTCCTGAGAAGGGTCTTATGCGTTGGATTGTATATAAGTTATTTGAGGTCATAGACCCTGAATTTGTTTAAGGGCTGGAGTAGTGACTTAGTGTCAGAAGGTTAGCAACAGCAGCAATCTGATAGAACCCTGACATTAAATACTTATTAAAAACATAAAAGTACTTATTATTTCAATACATTTGTATTTTTCATGCATTACTCAAATGTTAATATGAAGTGATTTGTTTATTGAGACTTTCTGCTTATGGTTCATCTTACGCTACATCTGCACAGTGAGTTTTGCAATATAACCTTTCACAATGGGACCTTTCATTCCCTTACTATAGATTTACATATGGTAAATATGTATCAATAAAACACCTTTTTTTCAAAATATGGAGCCATTCTCTCATCATAATGTTCACAAAAGACCTGGGTAGTAGACATTAGCATTGAGTATGAAGAAGGAGATTTGAAATGTATACTGTATTTGAGAAGTAACAATGAATAGGAGTGAGTCTGCAAAGGGGGTGGAGGGTGGAGAGAGAGAGAAAGAGAGAGGGGGGAGGAGAAAGAGAGAGAGAGACTGATTTACTAAATTGAGGAGTGTCAAGGAGCTTGGGTATATGGCAATTTGAGAGAGTCAATATTAGAATATGAAAGAGGTTGCATAGGTGCTTATGAGTCCATTTATGTGGTTTCTTAATTGTACCATATATACCCAGATAGTGCTCAGTTCCAATCAATTTAGAGAGATAGTTGTCTTATATCGTATTTTTATGCATAACAGATACAAAAATACAAAAATACACTTTTTGCAAATAATTCTTTATAGCAAAACATTAACTTTGATAGTATGCATTTTTCCTAACAGTAAATATGGAATTAATTCATAAAATGCAATATGCAAAATAAAATTGGTAACGCGCAAAACATTTTTCTCATTAATTCACTAGAATTCTGTGACCTTTTATACTAACATTTCAATAAGAAAAACATTGATTTTAGACAATATTCACTTTTCATAACACATGAAATCTATAGTACTATAAATACTGTATAGCAAATAAAATTCTTAAAATTAAAACATTTTTTAAAATTGAATCTTATCTTCTACTGTGTCAGATGGTGGTGTGAGGGTATTGTACTGTCACTCTACTGCTATAAACCTCTCTACCCTGACCACCTTCTGAAGACCAAGGGAGAGATTTCCGGGACCTTAATTCCTGTTGTCAGAAGACACTGAAACTGGTGAAGTCTCAACAGCACACACACACATACACACACACACTCTCCTTCACAGCTGGTGGATGGTATTGGAAACCAATAATTCATCAGCTACTCTTCATGAGCCATTGCATTGCAAAGGTGAGTTGACATTTAACCTTGATGTTGTGATTAATGATGGGATCAGCAGCTTCAGTTTCTCTGGTTGACCATACTAAGTCATGCTTCAATCTTGGAAACTATGAGTGACACAGTCTTTTGAGCTTGTTTGTACACATTGTTGTAACTACACATAGCTGTTAGTGTGCATGGTTACCAAAGCAAAAGTGAAAATGAGGGTACTAATGAAATCATACAAATGCTTGAAGTTATGAAAATTAAATGCTCTAATGCTTAGGATTTACTGTATTTACAAATGGGATAATTTATACTTCTAATAATGTCCATTATTATTCCAGTTGAGTAACACTGATTCCAATAAGAGTAACCAAAAAATGAGAATTCAAATTGGAGGGAAGGAACTAAGAGGGACAATACTCACCAATCTGGGATCTTGTGGTCAGAGTCAGATAATAGCAACAAGAGTCAATAAAGAGTGAATCAAGAAACTATTTACTCTGGTCATTTGTGGGTGATACCAAGATGGATGGAATCTACCATGAGTCTGGTATAAGAGATTCCTTATATACAAATTTTTAGGGTCACATTCATAAGTTAAACATTATTCAGTGTATCATCATACAAAACAAAGAAAAGAAAGATGACTATTCATAAAACACAGGTGGTTATACCAAAAGAATAGTATACTTGTTGGAGAAAAAAATGTGTATTATTCATTACATGAGGTAGATAAAAGAGTCATTGTCTGACTATTGCTAGTCTCACTAAATCAAAGAAATCTACCTTTTGGGCCAGACAGGGTATTATGGGAATCTGAAAATCTTCCCTGCCCTTAGGCCCTTTGCTAAAGTGGCTACATGACTCTGAGAACCTTCTCTGATTTGAAAGTATACTCTGCCCCTTAATAGGCTGCATGTGGTCATGTGGAGCCTGTGGCACGATGCTTGTTTTTCCGGAATGCCTGAGCCTTGTAGCTTTGCGATTGGGCAGTGGGTCAAGGGCTGTGACATTCTCTGAGCCAGGAGAAAGCTATATATATATGCCCTGATGTGAGTTTTTGTTTTGGGGCTCACTTTGAGAAGAGTTGTGTGATTTGGCCACACAAGACTCTGGGAAGTTGAGCCCCCCAGCTTTGAAAAACCCAGATGTTGATGCTTCCCTCTCTGGTAACAGAATAGGTATGGATGTAATGATCAGATATTGGAAGCTCATTTTGCTGATTTGTTCCTTTGACTGCTTGTAACTTCTGTTTTTGTTCTGTTTGTATTCTCTGAAATTCAGGGTGCTGACTTTTTCCCCCTGAACTAGGTAAATGATGTATGTTTGATTGATTAAAGTGAGACTGTTAATCCATTTTGAGTTGCTTTCCTCTAGAAAAGCAGATCTAAGAACCTGTGCTAGCAGCCACCCTGGGTATGCTAGGGTGCTTGCTGATACACAGGGAAAATAACATTCCCAGGCTGTTACCATCCTCCACTTTTAGTAGCTAAGTCTTTTTGTAGCAATAAGCGAAAATGAGACACCAAAGGACAATTAATAATTGCAGCAGGTGGTCTGGTAGTTCACTAGCAAAATGGTTGATACAGCAAGATGGAGTCAGCATGCCTTGCAGCAGGGCTGTTTCTTAGGAGGGTAGACTCTATGTGTTATATAAGCATATCAGAGAAGTTCATGGTGCAGTAACAGGGAGTTTAGTAAGTGATATGAAGGCAAAGGCTGCAAGGACGCTCACTGGAAGGTGCCGACCTCAAGAAACTTGCTGAAGTCAATGACGGGAATTTATCTGAGGAAAGAAATTGTGTCCATTTTTCCAATACCAAGTTCAAGCAAATAGGTGGATTTTAAAGTACATTTAGAAGGTGAAAAATATCATTGAAGTGTAAAGATGCTGAAGATATCATCACTATAACCAACAAAACAACAAACATCCACTGAGGGTCACTGCTCACAAAGCACTGCGATGGGTACCAGGGCTACAAAGAAATAGAAGTAGTATTCATGCCAAGCACAAAATTATTAGCACAGATAATAAATACACTAAGACTTCAGAGGAGGGATCTGTGAAGCTATGGTCTTCAAAGGTCTCATAGAAGAGGTAGAATATGTGCTTATTAAAGACATACCTAGGTTATCACTATGGTTCTGTGTACCAAATCTGAATGTTGTCTGTCCCAATAGTGGGATATAGGAATAGTGGTGAGGACTGAAGAAGTGGCTCTATGCAGGTGATGGTTCGATGATGCTGAAGACTCTGTTGTTTTACCTCCCTTGCCCTGCTCAAGTAGGGCAGCACCTACCAGGCTGACCATGGGACTGGCCATTTTACCCCTTGAGTAGTAGGAACACATGTTGCAAAAATGGGCAATTCTAGAATCAATCTTTGTGCAGAATCAAAACAAGATTAAAAGAAATAGAGGCCAGAAAGACTACATGAGGCCAGTCAATAATTCTCAGAGCAAAACAGGGCAGAAAGATACTCTACAGTTATTCCCAACAGAAGTTTCTTTCCCCAACTTCACTTTCATGAGCAGATTGGACTGGTTCTTAAGAAGATCCTTGGTGCAATATCTCTACCTACCATGTGTATTTAGAGAAGAATCAGACTGTTTGCAGCACCAGACAGACTGAAACAAAAAGATATGTGCTTGAAAAAAGAAAGTACTATGTGAATCTCTGCCATGTAAGGAGTTGTAAAGTTAACAATATATTTTGCAGTTTGAAATGTGTATGTGCATGTGTGTGTTGTATGCATGTATATATGAATAGAAGGAATTTTTTTCATCCTATGTCCTACTGATGCTTATTCTGAAAAACCCTGGTTTGGACAAGAGCTCAAACAGCACTTGTTCTCTCTCTTCTCCTCTCCCCGTCCCTGTCTCTAACTTTGTCTCTGTCTTGGATTTTAGACCTTTACTTGAGATATTTGATGCAAAGATTTTTTTCTCAAGTGAAAGTTTGTCTTTTCTCTAGTTATATCGATTTTATTCATGCAAAACCTTTTAAATTTTGTACAACTGAATTTTTTTTGTCTTGAATGATTCTTATCCTCATGAGATTTTGAATTATTCTGAAAGATCCACCTTCTATCTTTCTCATTTTTTTTGTTGTTTCTTAAATGACAAGGTCTTTATGTAAACATCACTAATCCATTTGGTGTTTATTTTAGCATATGTTTTAAGATGCTAGTATAAATCTAATTTCTACAAAATTGCTCTCCCATTTGTCCAGCAGTTGTTATAGAATGGGAAGTATTTTCTCTAACAGTTATTGAACACGGAGTTACTGTGTTCCATTGTTTCTAAGCCTTGTTTATCTAGCCTGTGCTAGATCTACTTTTATTTTTTAGCCCATACTAAATAGTTTTGATGATTGTCACTCTATCATTTAGTTTGAAACCTGGTAATCCCTAGGACTCCTTCATTCCTACTTTTTTTTGTTTTCCTGAAGCATCTTAACCTTATGTTAATTAAATTAAACATGGTATTATTTTGACTAGTTGTACAAAGTAACAACTTGATAATTTCATTAGTATAGCACTAAATTTGTAAAATAATTTAGATTTTATTATGTTGTAGTAGCCCAGCCACGAACAGTTAGTTCATTAATTAATACTTAACTAATTATTTGTCTTCATTTTTGTAAAAAGTGATTATAATTATACTTAAATCCTGAGTGTGCCTTGGTTAGTTAACTTCCAGATATTTTCTAGATTTTTGTGGTTATTTTAAGTGCACTTTTCATTTTTATCTTTGTTATTCTTTATGTCTGTCACTGCCACTATTAACCACCTCACTTCAAGTTTCCTTAAGCCACAGTAGAAATAAACAAAAAAACTAATTTCTGCTCATTTTTATCAAAACTATTTTTCAATTTCTGTATCTAGTGATCCTCATTATATTTACGGTCAGTTGTGAATTACCAAAGGAAAATTGTCTATATTCTTGGCTTCAAATTCTTATTTTGTAGGAAAAAAAGATAATCTTTGTTTATCCTAACCTAACAGGACGTAAAGAACAAGAGAGAGAGGAAAAAAAGGAGGCAGGGGGCAACATAAAGCTTAAACAATGATCTAAATCCCTACCCTAGAAGTGTATAACTGCAACCCAGTTCTATTTTAGGCTCTTTAAAAAATTAATCTGACATGCAATACTTACAATTTTCATTGAGGAGCAAGGATGGAGTTAATATGGGGCAAGTTTAGTTAAGGTAGACAATTGTACCTTTCATCTGTGGTTCAAGTGCCATCTTCGCAGAAGAACTTTCTTGATCTCCCAATTATTAGCACTTTTCTTCCTCTTGAGATTACTTTGTATATACAATACTTTTTTTACTTGCTTGTTGAATGTATTGTATCCCCTTAGTAGACTATAAGTTCTTTTAAAGGCAAGAACTATTTCATTTTCTATTTTTGTGTTGCCGATACATAGTATGCATTTAATAAGTGACTGGTAGGTTTAATTTAATTTTGTTTGACATAGAGTAGATTCTCAGAATATAAGCTTGACCTGTCCTCTCCATTGAAGACTCTCCCTCTGTCAATGCAGGTCAGCACCATCTCTAAGAAACTGATTTTTATATATATGTACCGAAACACCATCTTAACAGAAATGTTCATTTTAAACAATTATATCTTTTTTTTAATTCAATATTTTGTTTTGCCCAATTACATGTAAAAAGAATTTTTTAACATTTTTTTTTTAAAACTGAGTTCCAAATTCTCTCCCTTCTGCTCTCTGTTCCACCCCTCACTGAGAAGGCAAGCAATTTGCTACAGGTTATACATGTGCAATCACACAAAACATATTTCTGTTAGTCATGTTGTAAAAGAAAACACCAGCCAAAAAAATCCAAGAAAAAGTTTGCTTCTATCTGCATTCAGACTCCATCAGCTATTTCTCTGGAGATGGATAGCATTTTTCATCACAGTCCTTCAGAATTGTCTTGGATCAATGTATCTCTGAGAATAGATAAGTCATTCACAGTTGATCATCATACGATACTGTGGTTACTAAATACATGTTCTTCTCATTCTGCTCACTTCATTTTGCCTCAATTCATGTCATTTGTTCCAGGTTTTTCTGAAATCCACCTGATCACCATTTCTTATAACATAATAGTATGCTTTGCAATCATACACCACACCTTCTTCAGCTATCCCCCAACTGATGGACATCCCTTCAATTTCCAATTCTTTGCCACCACTGAAAGAGCTGCACTCTTATCCACCCTGGAACTGTGATCAGGATTTCAGTTCCTCTGCAGACACAATCTCTAGTGTGCCACTTCTACTCCTCACCCTGGGACTGAGACCCAGGTCTGAGACCCAGATCCCAGTATGGGCAATGCATCAGAGTCCTGACCCCAGTGTCAGCAAAGGGATCTCTGTAATATCGTTCCGACCAGTTACCACCTGTGGGCTGAGAGGTCCAGAAATGGACACTGCCACCATTGATTCAGTCTCCCCAAGGCCTACTGCGGGTTTTCTTGGTCACAGCCTGTGCTTGACTGAACTTCACTCTTACTTCAGTGCAACAGACCTTTCTTGCTGACCTTCTAAGTTTTCTTGAACTGGAAATTTATTTCATCCCATTCTTTTGTGGGTTCTGCTCCAGAATTTGTCTGAGGGCACTATTTAAAGTTGTTTGAAAGAGTTTGGGTGAAACCTCAGGCAAGACCCTGCCTTTTCTCTACCATCTTGACCTATTGTACCTTTTGTTAGCAGAGAGGATTGGAAATCCAGATTTTTCATTAGTTTTGGATAGTTAGCCCACCATAGCATCCATCTATAAATGTAGATTGAAATTTAACCATAGCTATAACTAATATGGACTCATGCAAATGATTATTAATTTAGGAACAAATAATTTTCATTTCTATGATTAGATAATATATTGCTTAGCTCTTAAGCACTATGGCATAGTTAGTAATGTATTATTAATGTCATTTTATAGATGAAGAAATCTCACTCAGTTAAATGACTGATCTGACCTAAGGTAAACTATCTGATAAATATTGGCATTGAAACACTGACCCATCTGCTGTCTATAAGACTACACCATTCTGTCTCTGGATAGAGAGGCAAAGTAAGTCCTAGAGTTTCAAATGAGGTCTATTCTTAGCTCAACTACATAGAGTTAACTTTAAAACACTACTCACTGTATTGTTTTAGATACATGGAAAGATGAAACTACATCTGGAATAATGTCACATACTGAGAAGGACCGGTCTTCTTCCCCAAACACTGGGATTCTATCTTTCCATAAAGTAGTTTGGGGTTTTATGGTTATGTAAATAAACTGCTTCTGACAGAGCTCCTTCCTTTGGTGTAGCTCATTTATTGGGCTTTGTTTGGATCCAGTGGCTCTTAGCAGTTGGGTTGGGAACTTAGTGGTAGCCAGATCAAAGTCACTGGAGCTAGTGAGCCTCATAAGATTCAATTCTTCTTCCAATCATTAAGTTCAACTATTAGCTTTTTATTCACTTAAAAGCAGTTGAGATCGTCTTTGGTTTAATTAAAAACAGAACCAAAATTTGCCAGTTTGATCTGGGAAATGGATTTATTTTAGGGCTTATTGTTAGTGATGAATATTAAGAATCTGCCCATGAAGGAAGTTTGAGTCTATAATTTATTTTCACAAATAATGGAATAAAACACAATGCCAGTTTCTTTGTTCAGTGCAGAAACCTGACTTACAGTAAGTACTCTGATTGAAGGTTTTTGGTTAAAGGGTGGGGAGCGGACACTGCGTCACCAAGGCTTTTGCTAATATTTTTCCCATTACAACACAATAGGTCTAAACAAAGAGAAAATGATATGGGTGAACCACAGCACCCTCCATTTAACATTTATACTCAAAGTAAAGAAAAAAAAATGACCTGTTTTGAAAGTTCTCCTCATCACCATTTTACACTTCCATCCAAATTTATGACCATACATATATAGTCCCTAAGATAAAAATATATGATGGCACTCCTCAGATGTCAATCCTATCTATCCTTATAGTTCATAATTATAGGCTTTTGATTTTTTTTCTAGAAAAGTCCCTAGATTGTATTCTCCTACTGTGCCATATAAGTGTATATTTCTCAACCACTTTTCCCTACTACCAGATTCAAAAATCTATCCCTCATATTATTATGAATGGACTTATAAAAATCTCTGGAGTCCTTGACAGAAGTTTTCAAATTCCTTCTTGAAAATAAGAGAAAGGCATAATTGCTCACAGAGCCCAGTCTACTTTTTTATTACCTTGTTCTTTTGCAACCAGTTGATGGGGAAATGGAAGTTATCATAATGGCTTCCCAACTTCGATGTCTCCAACCCCAAAAGTCTAATAATTAGCTGTGTTTTTTTAAGTTAAAAGCATATTAATTCATAATTACTCAGAAATTATTTCATCCACCCTCAATGATTCCACTAAATTGTTTTTCAACACTCAGTTTTTTAAAAAATGCTTAACCGGTATGACCACATCTCCTCTAATTTCTTTGTTGCCCTGCATCTACTATCTAACTGTTAAAATTGCCAAGTTCTATTCCTGTTCCAGCCAAGCAGAAGTCCTTGCTATTACCCAAAATGTTTTGATTATGATCACCTCTATACTTTCGCCTGGAATGTCAATCACCTGCTTCTCAGCCTATCTAAATACTACCCATTATTTAAAGTTTAGATCATTCCACTTACCCTAATCATTCTGTACCACAATAGATCTATCCTTCCTTATTGTATGACACCTTTGGGCATATACATGATACTTTGCAAGTATACCATGAAACACATAGGAAACACTGCAGTAGCAGTAGCAGTCCAAGTCAACTTAGCTGTTACCATAAACCTAAGAAGAGGCGATGCGCCACTACGGTAATTTCAGCAAATGAGTATAAGATCAGAATTGTTCTCCAGGTGACATTCTTCAGGCCACTGGCCAAGTTGTCGCATCCAGTTCTCTCCAGTACATACATATATGAGGAAACCTCCTACACTACAGTGCCATGTGGTTCCAAATATCTGTGCTGGAAGGTTTTTAAGTGTCTATACTGGCTGGGCTCTGAATTTAGTATGGGATAAAAACCACAAATGGGATCATGAAGAGTCAGACATGACTGAATGGACTATATGACAACTACTATTTCTCCCATGCTACATCTGAAATCTTCTCTCTAAGTCTCCCAGCTGAACAGGACAAAGGCATTAGTGCCTGTGGCCACATAGCGAAATAAAACAATCCAAAGGGCTACATTTTCTCTTTCCTATAATTCTATGTAGTATCCCCAATTGATGGCTGATACTTGTACATCGCTCTGTCCAAATCGGTGCTAACTTTGAATCTAGAAGACATAGCCATTATTAAATGACAATGGATTTTTGCTCACCTCATGGCCCCCAAGTTCAGCTTTCCATTCTACTATGCCATGCTGCCTCTTTAACACTTTTAGTCTCATAAAATCCTTCTTGGCAATAGTGATAAATTTCTAATTAGTTCTCACAGCTGATGCAAGGTTCATAATGCCCTGTCTTTACCACGGATTTCATTCCTATGAAGGTGGGAGTTTATTAGATATAGAAAAAATTAAAGGCATAATATTAAGGCCTTCTACAAGGAGATCTCTGCCTCATAATCTCCTCAAACTGCTCCAATTAATCTCTCCATTGTTTAAATGTGTCTGGGGAATTTCTAAACTTCACTTGACCACAAATGGTGGAGAGGGAACAAAGGGGATGGAATTTAGGTCTGGGTCCCCAGTTTCAGACTGCAGAGTATTGAACAAAGGAAGGCAGAATAGTGTAGAGAGAGACATCCATCTTCCCACTTCTAATTCACCAATTTACAATTGCTGACAACTGTCTATGGTACTCTGGATCTCCTCTCATTCCAGTTTTAGCTTCTGCTCCCAGGTCTGGGTTACCTCTGCCTCACTGATCTCTGCACACTAATCCCAGCTTTTAAGGATCTGGCCTTGGTCATTGCAGACAGAAGCTTGGACAGTAGCATTTTATGCCATCTATCAGTCTCCAATCCCAAAGTGTAAATCTGATTAGACTTAATTACCTCCTCATCTCTATCTCTCATCTGGAAACCCAGAAGCCTTTCTCACCATGTCAACTTCCATTCTTAAAAGAGCTAGACCTCTTTTCATATTGAACATTTAAGAAGCAATCTGAATCAAACAGAGAAAAGATTTTAAGTCCAGGTATGTGGTGGCTTCTTCACAATATGAGTAAAAGTAAAAAGCCCAGGTCAATAAAATAGCATACAGTTGTGTTTTCTGAAAGCTTTGTAGCAAATGGGAACCAGATTTTTCAATTCAGTTTTCAATGCTTTAGTTCCTATGCTTTCATTTTGGTTGTTACTATTGTTTTGTGATAGACTCAGGGCCTAACAGTGTAAGAGAATAGTTCTACTACACCTAATGTTGTTGATTGATTCCAAGAAACTAAGACATTAAACAAAAGTATAAAGGGTCACTGGTTCCATAGGAACAATATTGGTGGGGGGTGGGGGTGGGAAGGGGAACAGAATGAAGGAGAGGAGAAAAGAGAGAAGAAAAGAAATTTTGAGGGGACAGAGCCAACCTCCTCTGGGTTTACTTGTAATTTACTAATAGCATTAATAGGAGGAATAAGGTTGGCAAGAACAATATTATAAAAGTCATGCTTATACTCTGCTCATCAATGACTGGGATCTTAGGAAAACTAAGAATTGAATGTGAGGAATAGATAAGGCTGCTTGGAGGGATGGGGTAAAACACTAGATGTGAAGTTAGAAGACCTGGGTTTGAATTCAGACATTGTCACTTGCCATAAATGCAACAGTGGACAAGTTGCTTCCCTTCTCTGAGCCTTAGCTTCCTCATCAACAAAATGAGTGGTTGGTATTTAAGGTCCCTTCACACTCTAAAATCCTAAGTAGAAAATGTTGGAGAGGACAATGAAAACTAACCTGGGAAAGAATTCTAGGAATTTAGGCAAAAGGCTGAGGAGGGGAGAAAGGGAGAGGGAAAGAGAATACGCCATGGTGTTACTTTTTCAGTTTGACCTGAGCTTCTGGACTTCTGAATTGGATCTTGATCAAGTTAACATTGGCATTAAAGTCAGATTGCTGCCCAAAATGTAACATGTCCCGTATATCTCCAAAGACTCATGTATTTCTGCCTTTTCGGTATCAACGGCAATGAAGTCAGTCAATAAGCATGTTAAGATCCTATTATGTAACAGGCAATATGCTAAGTGGAATACAAAGAAAAGCAAAGGACAGCCCCTCCCTCTAGGAACTTACAGTCTAATGGAGGAGACAACATAGAAACAACTATGTACCAACAAGCAATATAAAGGATAAATTGGAAATAATGAACAGAAGGAAGGCACTAGAATGAAGAGGGATTGGGATTTGAGCTGGAATTTGGAGGAAGCCAGGAGGTGACACAGAAGGAGAGCATTCCAGACACCGGAGACAGACAGAGAAAAGGCTGGAAAGGTGTTAGAGGTAGGGAGGTTAAGAAGGACTTTGAACAACAAACAGATAATTTTGTATTCGATCCCTGGAGGTGACAGGGAGCCACTAGAGTTTATTGGCCAGGGGACTGAGCGAGGACTGTAACATAGTTGGACGTGTATTTAGCAAAATTACTTTGGCCACTGAATGAAGCATAGACTAGAGCAGGGAGAGACATGAGCGATGCAGACCCACCAGCAGGCTATTGGAATAGTCCAAGCAAGAGACGATGAGAAGATGAAGGGGACAAGGAAGGGAAAATAGGAATCATATGCTCCTAATAAATTCAGCTTTAATTAATATTGTTAGACTACCATTCTTTCCCCCTCCAAAGCCTGACCTCCTTTTATACATTCCTGAGTGGTTCTAAGTAGTTAACACTTGTACTTCCATTCTTATTTTTTCCCACTTAACTTCTAATATAATTTTATAAATACAGGATATCCCAAAAAGTCTTAGTGCCATTTTCACAATTTAAGTGGTTAAAATGGCACTAAGATTTTTGCAATGCTCTATGTTATAACAACAAAAAATATCTTGACTCCACATTATATCTAAAAATTTTGTGGACACATATTTCAACATAGGTGACTAGATGGCACAGTAAATAGAGTGCCGGGCCTCAAGTCCGGAAGACTCATCTATCAGTCCATATCTGACCTCAGACACTTACTAGCTGTGTGACCCTAGGCAAGTCACTTAACCCTGCCTGCCTCAGTTTCTTTATCTGCAAAATAAGTGGAGAAGGAAATGGCAAACCACTCCAGTATCTTTGCCAAGAAAACCCCAAATGGAATCGTGGAGAATCAGATGTAAATGAAAAACAACAAAAATTTTGACATAATTGCTTTCCTTTAGAATCCTATGCATTTTATTTTATGCATTCAAAAATATTCTGAGAAGTACATAGGTTTCATCAGACTGCCAGTGGAGTCCATGCCACAAAAATGGTCAAGAATTCATTCACTAAAACATTTGTCTGACTTCTCCTTTGCTCCCTTAATTCCCTATCCTGTAATATGCTTCTGTTCTGTCACATCCTTCTGGCAGAAAGCAAGGTCCTGGGGCCAAGGACCACATGTCGTTTGTGTGTTTGTTTTTTATTTTGGATCCCCACTGGCTAGTCCAATACCATGTATGTGGAAAGCACTTAATAAATTATTTATTGCATTGAATTATTTTTACATTACCGTAACTGATTAAGTTATTACATAGTCCTAAAACAAGTTACCAAAAGACCACAAATTCTCTCAAGAGGGTATCTCCACGTATCCTGTTGCCACCTAGGGAAGATAAAGAAGGTAAAACAGTTAAATGCCCTATCTGATGAAGGTGAACACTATGTCTTTGGTCAGAGTGGACCCCATTCATAAAGCCAAAAAGCTAAGCAGAGCGAAAACACTATGGTAAATCTGATGAAGAATGCTAGGGGTTCATGTTTTTCAGGTAGGGTCGAGATATGTGACCCCTATTATAGGAAGATCAGCTGTACCAAGATCTATTGGCTCTGCCAGGTACACAGTCCATAGTTTGCCAGGAACAAAAGAAAATAAGATCAATGTCAGTTTCAACATGTGGAAGCTAAGGCATGTTGTTGCTGTAACTTTCTGAGCTTTTCTCCAGATCCATTTCCCTCCTATGCCAGGAAAAGTGTACTGCTAGGAGAAGGATGTGAACTGGTTGTCTTTTTGTGAATGGGAAATCTCAAACTTTGAAACCAATAATTGTATTTTTTATTTTAGATATGAAATTTGACTTGGACAAACGAATACAAGACAACCAGAATGCACTGCTTCGAATACCTGAGCAAGAGACAAATCTAATACCAAGACAGGTTTGTGATACGTTTATTAAAAATTATGGTCCCACTAGTTAATTCTGTTAAGCAGCAAGTTTGTTCACATTAACATGAAAAATGTTGTTGCTTACATGTCTGATATATGTACACTGGAGTAATTCAACCGATCAGAACAGGTTCTTTTCAATTGATATAACAGCTGACATGTATATAGTATTTTAAAATCTGCAAAACATTTTACATATATCATCTCATTTGATCCTGACAGAAATTCTGCAAAGTAGGAACTATTACTATTTCCACATTACAGATGAGGAAACTGAAGCTCAAAGAGGCTCAGCGAATTGCTGAAGATCATATAGTTAGCAAGAGTCTGAAGCAAGATTTGAACTAAAGTCTCCCTGAGACCAAGTTCAGCACAAAATCCACTAAACCATGTTGTCCCTTTGCTTGTAACTTGATTTTGAAGATTCTGAAAAGTCAAGTATTCCTCACTAAAAATGCATACTTTCTAGTTCTTTCATTTACGATCATTCTTCTTTTTAATTTAAAGTTCCATTTATGTCTCTGTTTTATTCCATTATAGTCATTTCTAGATATACTTCCAAGCCAACTACCCAGTGAGCTGTCCTTTGTAACCAAAATGAAAGTTAGGCAAAATTAATCTACATAGTGAATCACAGACAATATTTCGCCATCATAGTCCCTCGCTGCTCCAAGGCAAGAATGCAAATACATTTCCACATTTCATCTCTAGAGCTGAATTTGATCATCATAATTACATGACATTTAGCTTCATTTTAATTTGCTTTGCCTTTTCTTACTATGGCAATTATCTATACTATTTTCCTAGTTTTATTTATTTCACTGTGCATCCATTCATGTGAGCCTTCTAAGTTTTCTCTGAATTCGTCATATTTGCTATATCTACAGCAGAGTAATATATTCTATTGTTTCATACATCACCACTTGTTCAATCATTCTCCCATCAGTGAGAATCTATTTTGTCTCCAGGTTTTTAATGTCACAAAAAAGTCAGTTAAAAAGCATTTATTAAGTGTCCACTACATGCCAGGCACTGTGCTAAATGCTGGGGATATAAAAAGAGGCAAAAGACAATCCCTGAATTCAAGGAGCTCACAATCTAGTGGAGAAACAACAAGCAACAAATACATACAAAGGAGTTGTAATACTGGACAAACAGGGAATAATGAAAAAAGGACAGCACCGGAATGATGATGGGATGAGAAAGGTTTCCTTTAGAACATGAAGTTTTAGTTGAAACTTGAAGGAAGCCAGAGAAGCAAGAAGATAGAGTATTCCAGACATAGAGGGTAGGTAGATAGATAGAGAAAATGCCCAAAGCAGAGCGATGGAGAGAGATGTTTATGGCACAGTAAGAAGGCCAGTGTCACCGGTTTGAAGAGCATGTGGCAAGGAGTAAAGGGTAAGAAGACTAGAAAGGTAAGAGGAGGTTAGGTTATGAAGGTTTATATACCAAACAGGATTTCATTTGATCCTGGAAGTGATAATATTTTGGTATGTATAAGACCAATCTATCTTTGTAAATATCTAAAAGTAGGACTTCTCTCCTGCTAATCTTTGGGGTACAGGGCATGAATAATATAATGACTTTCCTCATGTGATCCCAAATTCTTTTCCCAGTACATTAATAATCTTTTTAAGACTTATATAATGAGCTTTCCTTATTTGGTAGTGGGATGGTAATTATGGTCTCCATGTTAGTCCAAGAAGTTTAGTTCCTGACAAATTCTACTCAATCTTAGTAGAGCAGCTGCCAAAGAACATAGCTACAAAGAGATATCAAGAATATCATAAGCAATCAGCATTCCCTATCTATATCTTGAATTCTATATTTCTTTATCAGTCACCAGCTTAAAGTAGATAGAGGAAGAGATCACTTTCATGATGTTAGGACTATTCAGTTTCAAATTTTGGTTTTGAACCATCCCTGGATGTAACTGTTGCTTCCCAGAAGAAGTCAACAGAATTGCCATATTGAATTTCTTTATCCATGTTTTGAGAAAGTTAATGACCTATGCCCCTAACTTAAACTCAAAGATATTCATTTGACCCGTTATGTTCTTCATCTCCCCACTTATAGTATCTGAAAACAAGCTTATCTTTTTTTTTAAGATTGCCTAGTATGAAGAAGTTTGATTTATACCAGATTTGCGAGTGTGGCTCAACGTTAAGAAACCAATAATATAATCATATTAACAAGAACTTCCAAAACTGTGATTATAGGAACAAATTCACAAAAAGTCTTTTATATTGTACAATATTCACTTGCATTAAGTTAAAAACAACCTATGAAACAAAGGCAGAGAAAGACCTTATCTTAATATGATTTTTTAAAAGGTATCTATAATCAAAATTGAGCATTACATTCAATGGAGAAAGACTAGTTTTCCTCATAAATACAAGAGAAAAGCAAGAATGTCCCTTCCCCACTTTTATTTCACATATCCTAGATATGGATAGTCTAACAATAGCATATACAATAACAATAGCAATACAAAAAAAAAAAAAGAAAAGAAAAGGCATAAAAAGAAGTAAAAAAGAAGATAAAACTATCCTTATTCACTGATGGCATGATAACTTAACTTAGAAAACCCTAATGAATCAGGAAAGAAAATAACTGATACATTGAACAATCTCAGTAAAAAGTAAGATATAAAAACAAGATATAAAAAGTAAACATTCAACAAAGGTTTTTCCTTACATTGGACAAATTGACAAAGCTTATAAAAAAATGAAATAGTTAATTTTGAGAGGTTGTAGAAATAAAATACACTAATACACTATTGTTGGAGCTGGAAAGCCATTTTGAATCATGCTATTAAAGTGTCTAAAACACCCATACCCCCTGACCCAGAGAATACACTACTTAGCTTATTCCCAAGGAGGTCAATGGTAAAAAGAAAGGTTCATAGCAGTAGTTTTTATAGTAGTAGAAAACTGAAAATAAAGCAGATGCCCTTAGATTGAGGAAATGCCTGAATAAACTATGGTACGTGAATGTCACTTAATGTCTCTTTGCCTTTTTCCTCATCTGTAAAATGAGAAGTTTGATCTCTAAGGTCCCTTCCAGCTCTAAATCCATGATCCCATAATCCTAATGGAAAAAGAGTGTAAGAAATAATGAATATGAAGAACAAGATTATATGAATGAATGAATGAATGAATAAATGAAAAAGAAAATTAATGTTTACTATATGTCAAGCTCTACGCTAAATATTAGGAATACAAACAAAAATAAAAAATAATCTCTGCCAACAAAGAGTTTATATTCTAACAAGGGAATACAATCATAAAGAAGAACGGTGGCAAAGGAAAGGCATTATGGTTTAGAAAGTGACAGATGTGGTGAAAGGAACAATAAGGGAGTATCCACTCCCTAATACTACCCCTAATACACCTACTCTTTAATACAGCCTTGCTTTTTGCTGTTGTTGTTTAGTTGTGACCCCATTTCTTGACAAAGATATTAAGAGTGATTTGCTATTTCCTTCTCCAGCTCATTTTACAGATGAGGAACTGAGGCAAATAGCCAAACTGAAAAAAGTGACTTGCCCAGGGTCACACAGGTAGTAAGTCTCAGAGGCTTGATTTTAACTCAACATGATAAGTCTTCCTGACTCCAAGTCCAGTGCTCTATCCACTGTACCATCTAGCAACTCTTTTTAGTAGTGCTCACAATACTGACCTAATTATAGTTCTTGGCTAGACACCAGGTAGGAAGATAGGAGAGTTGCTAAGCCCATCAGAGCATGGTCTTAGGCTTGAGTGGCAAAGCATTTGGTGTAATATCTAGGAAATATATGAACTGATGGGGACTAAAGTTGGCAAAATCAAGACAACGGCATACACGATCGCCAAAACAATGACAATGAAAAGGACGATAATAACAAACCAAAGAAACTGAACGCTATGAAATTATAATAACTAAGCTGGGGCCCAAAGATGAGATTTTAGAAGATATCTTATTCTCTTTTTCATAGTTTGGAGGCTATCAGTGTGGAACACCACATATAATGGCATACTTGGTTGATACATCATTTAGTTTTGCTGAAATGTTTTCTTTTTTATTCTTTGTTATAAAAAAAATACTCTCTGGAAGAGGCACAGGGGAAGAATATATTGAGAAATGTAAAGAGTTAAAACAAAAATATAAGTAAAGATTATTCTAAAGGGAAAAAAGGATTATTTAAAATATGTAGTATGGTAGTGAAGCATAAGCCTTGGAGATAGATAGGAAGATCTGGGTTCAAATTCCCATTTCTAATATTTGGTAACTTTGTGATCTTAGGGCCAGCAGTTCTCAACCTGTGGGTTATGGTCAATTTGTAACAATGAAAATATATCCTGCATATCAGATAGAATCATAACAGTAGCAAAATTACAGTTATGAAGTAACAACGAAAATAATTTTATGGTTGGGGGGTCACCACAACATGAGGAACTGTATTAAAGGGTCATGGCATTAGGAAGGTTGAGAACCACTGCCTTAGGCAAAGCACTTAATAACTTTGTACCCTAAGCTAAGTCTATTTACCAAGACAATTGGTATTAGAGAAGGGAGTTCCCACACAAAGCTTCCAAAGAATCCCTTAGTGTAAATGCCAAGATCCTCTATATTGTCCCTATGATAAGGGATAGGTTGGAATAAACTGGTCATTCACGATAAGCATGTGTGTATGCTCCCAAGGATCCAATTATCTCTATGTAGACATGATTAGATAGATAGATAGATAGATAGATAGATAGATAGATAGATAGATAGATGATAGATAGATGATAGATGGATAGATAGACAGATAGATAGACAGATATAGAGATAGGTAGACAGATAGATAAGATAGATAGATAGATAGATAGATAGATAGATAGATAGATAGATAGATATACATACATACACACACACACACACACACATACACATAGCTGTAACCTCTCTTTTGATCTCCAGTCCTACATCACCAATTGCTTATTGAACATTTCAAATTAGATATCCTGTAGGCACCTTAAACTTAACATGTCCAAGAAAGAACTCACTATCCCTCCCTCAAAACCCTTCCCTCTTCTGAACTTCTCTATTACTGTGGAGGGCACTACCAGCCTTCCCAACCAGGCTCACAGCCTCCTTGTCATCTATAACTCCTCGTGCTTACTCATCCCATATATCCAATCAGTTGACAAATCTTGCCATTTCTGCTTTGAGAACATTTCCCCTGTCTCTCCACTTCTCCCTAATTACAAAGCCACCCTTCCAGTTCAAATTCTCACCACCCCTCACTTAGACTGTTACAAAGTCCTCTAATTGTTCCCCCTACTTCAAGCCTCTCCACATATCTATCCATCCTCTAGTCATCTAATGAAGTGATTTTTCTAATGTGTAGGGATGCTCATGTCATTTCCCTTACTCAAATTCCAATGATTCTCTGTCACCTCCAGTTTTAAATATTGAGTCCTTTTTTTTTTTTTTTTGGCACACTTACAACACTTCAAACCCTAGCCCCTTCCTGCCTTTCTAGTCTTCCTGCATTCTACTAACCAATACACCCTCTCCATCTCTCTGCCTTTCCAGTAGCTGGCTGTTGAAAGTTCTTCCTCCTCCCCTACATCTTTTACAATTCCTGGTTTTCTTCAAAACTCAATTAGAATCCCTCCTTCTCCAAGAGGCCTTTCCCAGTTCTCCTAGTTACTAATTTCCTCCCCTAAAATGATCTGCCAACTACTCTACATATATCTTGCATCTAACTACTTATTTAGATGTGTTCTCCCCAATTTGTCATTCCTTAAGAGCAGAGACTGTGCTTTTCTCTGCATCCCTAGGACTTAGCAGAGTATGTGATAGTACTTACACAATAAACACTTAACAGATGTTTGCTAATTGATCACCTACATAAAAACAACACTGGATTTGGAGTGAGATAACCTAGGTTAAAAATCTCAGCTCTCTCACTTAATACTTCTTTGGCTTTAAGAGGAAAGACAGGAATAAGCATTTATTAAGCACCTACTATTTGTCAGGCACTTTTCTAAGCACTTTAGAAATATTATATCATTTGATTCTCACAACGATCCTTTGAGACAGGTGCTATTATTATCATCCCCATTTCTTGTTGAAGAAACTGAGGCAGATAGAGGTTAAGTGACTTGCTAAGTTTCTGAGGCTGGACTTGAACTCAGGTCTTCCTGATGCTAGGCCCTGCATTCTAACCTAGCTACTTTGGACAAGTCACTTTACCTCCTGGTAAATTACCATCCAAAAGGAAACTTAGAGATGCCAGGAGACTGTTCGGTATAAATGCCTAAACCTTTTCAAATAGCCTATATTTTAAAATGTTTCATTGATTTAATTGCCAAAAATTTTTCTGCTGTTTAATCCATATAATACTTGTTTTGGTTCCTATTTATGTATCTTTCTTTATAACAAGGGTACCTAATTCATTCCCTTAGTCCTACAAGTAGAGAAGCTTTTATAGATTTCTTCTTCCATGGTCCATTTGGCCCTGCCTCATATCAACCTACAAACTAATCAACCAACCTCCTAAAATAGCCAAACAAAAATAAAACACAGGAAAGCCAACAATTGGGGGAGCAGGAAAATTGGGTTTCCTCTACTTTGTTTAGAGTACCTCTTTTTTAACTTGCTAATACAAGATACTTCAGATTAAGAATGTAATTTTCCAAAAAAAAAAATGTAATTTTTCATCACCTAAGCTTGCTAATGACTTTCTCAACAGAATAAAACTATGCGAGTCCATGGTGCTCTTCATAATGGGTTTTGACCAATACAGAGAATCTATGAGTCTATTATTTTTCTATATTTTTAACAAAAATTTCTTTTCATAATAAACTGACTGGTGGTGAACTGATGTCACCTTTAATAAAATGTGTTCTACAATCATATTGTATATTGAATTATGAAGGAGGTATTGCACTTGATTAGAATATCAGCAGATGCTCAGCTGAGGGGAGTATTTAATTCTTTGAGATAATAAAGAGAAAAATAACCCTACTGGAAATTACTACTCAATAACTTCTGGTTTAATAAATTATTTTTCTCTAATTTGAAGAATATTTTCAAGCTATTTATTCCAATCAGTTATAATTTATATTTGATAGTGATTCTAACTATAACTATATTATATTTATCTTGTTGCATAGACTTTTAGAAATTACATAAACATGCCTAATTGGCTTTTTTTCCCCCATACAGTCTCATAATATTGGTCCTGGTCCAGAATTTTGCCGGAATATCTTCAGAGTAGCATGTCAGAGTCCTCTGGTAGCATATTATCTGAAGGTACATGAAATTGCAACAAATCGAAGACTCCCCTGGTCTTGGAAAATTCAAATGACTCAAATTTTCCGGTGGCCATATCCTTTTGAGTTCTGGTTCATATGCCATTTGTAAAATAGTCTAATTTTAAATGTCTCAGCCAGTGAAAGATACAAAACTTGTATTTCTCACTAATTCAGTTATTTCCCTTTTCATTATGTTCAAGGGACTATTTAGAGTACTTTTTCTTCATTCTATAGTTAAGGTAGTGTGTATATGGGAAAATGAGTAAGCAGAGATGTGAAAAATTGATAGATTCAATTGTCTTTTAGCCACATTAAGAACCATATAAATTAAATAACTGATTTCACCTTCTTATCAATACATTGTTGATAATGAAGAAATCTATGGTACCCTGTAGGCTTCTAACTTATTCCACAGAGCTCCAGTTACCTTTAATGTCACCAGAGCATACCTTTTTCCATGTCAAAAGGACTTCAAAAGAAGTCCTACCCTTGGGAGGATCCCAGGACTACTTATAGAGCATTAGAAAGATAGGCAAGGCATTAATACTAAACTCATGTGCTGTGAGACCAATCCTGTCTTGACTGAAAAATGGAATAGTGATTATCTGTCATGCAAAAGGGTAGTTCTTTACTATAGATTAGATTCCACTTGGGGGTGATGATGATGATGATGATATTAATGTTAATGCTATTACTATTAACAACAAAAAACTGGCATTTACATAAAATTTTGGTGTACAAAGCACTTTATATTCATTATTTCATTTGAGCCTCACAAGTCCATGAAGTAGATACTACAGCTCAACTTCATATAGTAAAATGTACCTGAAACTTTTATTAATGATTCTGTTGACAACTGTAACAATACTCAATTTAGCAGATACTTAGCCCTTAGCAACTTAGGGCTAAGTATGGAAGGTGTGAGCACCGCCTCCTGTTGAGAGGGTGTGAACTCCCCTGTTGCTGACATGGCAGAAGGGGGTTGGCTGAGACAGGAAGTCAGTGTGTGTATATAAGAAGAGTTCTAGAGACAGAGAGACAGAATCAGAATGTTCCTCCTGGTGGCTCCTGTTGGAGGAAGCAGGATTGTCCCAGCATCTGGGAGCTGGGCTGCTGGACTGAAGAAGTGAGTTGGAGTTTTCCTGAGACTAGAATCTGGTGAAGGCCAAAGTGGCTGTTGCTGCCACCTGGAAGGCCAGTGTTGCTGCTGCTGCCTGGAAGGCTGAGTTTTCTACTGGGTCCTAGGGCCAGCTGAACTGCTGGAAGACTGAAGAAGCATGACCAGCATAAGACTTTGTTTGTTCGTGACCTGGCTGATCCTTGAGTTCCCAGCAACAGAAGTGGTGAAGGGTTTAAGATGTGCTGGACGCTGTGAACTTCAGTGTGTGCCAGGAACTGCCCTGAGGACTGGACAAGGACCTGGGAGCTGTCTACCTCTGAGGACTGGATGAGGACCTGTCTGCCCCTGAATCCAGGTGACTGTTTGGTGAATTCAGGTAGGAGTTGGGACCATGGAAGGGAATCCAAGGAATCTGAGAGACCACCCCCAAGTCAAGATGAAGAAAAGGCTTCTCCTTGGATACTGAATGAGTTTACTAGACACCGAGGGGTGGAGAGTTTGTGTAATTTTCTAATGATTGTATCTTGTGATTAACGATACTTAGTGATGCTAGATAAGTGATTGATTAAGATTGCCCCATATATTGTGAATTGATTGAATGACTGCCCCATGAGAAGAAGATTGATTATTGTATTGTGAACTGATTGAATGATTAAGTGAGGAGGGTTTCCCCCTTAGGGAAACCAGATGATTATTCTTTTATTCCTTGTTCTAAATACTGTGGCCACTGTAGTGAAAACTGTGTGGCCATTTTAATGTTAAGCTGTTACGAACACTATATTGTGATTTTCTGTGATAAGATGTAATGTTGTGAATATTGTGATTTGTTGTGAATGTTTGCCTTGATTTGTAATGGAATAAATGGAATGTTCAATATACTGTATAATCCGAACCATAAAAGCCATTCACAAAGCATTCTTTTGGGAATCTGCTTGTGCATGGCATTACAATAACAGAGGACATTATTTTCTATTTTATGACCATGCGTCCAAGACAATTTCTTGTAAACACACATATGCACATGCATGCAAACATACACACACACACACACACACACACACACACACACACAAGCAACTTTTGAGATTTTGTATCCCCTAAGCAATTTTTTTTCTTTTTTTTTTTTTTTAAATTTATTTTTTTTATTTACTCATTTACTTTTAATTTACAAGATTCAGTTCCACAATCACTTGGGTTTCAGATTTTCTCCCCTCCC
>CM053589.1:24556185-24579234 GCA_028646515.1 Pseudochirops corinnae | reverse complement strand
AGTGGTATTGCTGGGTCAAAGGGTATGCAATTATTTATAGCCATCCCCTAAGCAATTTTTATTAAGGCTAACTCCAATTCTTAAACAAATAGTCTATTGGTTGTCTAATACAGATTGAGTAATTTACTTGAAAAGAATAAATGAACTGGAAGATGAATGTCTGAAATAGCTTTAAAAACAAAAATTAGGAACACTTTTCCAATAAACATAAGATGAAGTGTACCTTTTTCCCATATTAGACACATAATCCTTCAAAAAATATTTCAGAGAAAAGGTTTATCATGTTAAATATGTAGGATTTCTTCTTTTCTTCATACATATTTGTTCAGTAAGTGAGAAAGTATCCTAAGGAGGTAATATTCTACTCTATTTTGTAAGACTTTAAAACCATTTAGACTGCATCACTTCAGTATATGGACATCTAAGGGCATGGGGTGTTCAGGGAGGACTAGCACCTCTGGCATGAAGGCTTGCCAAGTCCTTTTCAGGCAACTTTGGCTCAAAGAAACTGTAACGTGCAGCGGTCATGTTCTGGTTAAACTGTCTCAGGAGACCAGCTAAACTAGGTTGAGGGTAACCAGTAGGCCTCAAACTCATCAATGAGTTAGGGAGAGATATCTGCCCCAAGGATGGGAAAACTTCCTCTTCGAAATGGGCAAATGAGACCAGTTTGTTCCAACAGCCGCAAAGACAGCTGAAGCAGGCGCTATGGAGAGCTTAGAGCTTGGTAAGACATCAAAGATGCCCAGGTCATCCACTGCATCTCAGGCCCTCACCAGCTGTCCTGTCTTGCCACTGGACTTGGATGACTCTGGAAGAGAGATCAAGGCTGATGACTTTGTGCGGCTCTGCCTCACTTAAATCCAATTCCCACACAAGTCAAGATATCACTCATGAGGTCATTGTTCCTCTTCAAAAATGAAGACTGGACAACAACAATGTGGACATCAAATCAGACTAAAATCCCTACTCTTTCATCTATTCTACCTTTTCTTTTGGGCCAGCCAGTCAAGGAGGATCTTGGAAGTAACAGGTGCCTCATCACCCCAGCATTCTCTGTGTGAGGGGAGAGGAAGAATGAGGAAATAATTCCCCAAAGAGGTTTTGCTATTGTTACATACTCACAATCATAGATTTAATAGGAATTAAAAGGAATTGCTTAACCACAAATCAGGTGGTTTTCAAGGACCAAAGAGCTGAAGACAGCATAAGGAAATAAGCGGTCAAAAGAATAGATTTGATCTTAACATGGGTCCATTTGTCTAACTATTGTTGTCTGCCCAGCCCAGTGTGGTGGTTCATAGTCCTCAGCTATGTCTCAAAAGCAGTATAGCTCTCCCTGTTAGGGGGGAACTTTCTAAACTAGTATACCTAGTAGACAGTAGCAACAGATGACCTGAAGTAGCTTAAGCTCCACAGATAATAGCAGAGAGCAACTTGGTGACCAGGAGAGCAAGAAAAAAAGTCAGCCTATGCCTGGAGGAGAGAAGCACAATGATGCTGCTGACAGTGGAAGACATTGGCAGCTGTGTGGTATCAGAAGTGACATTATTGGAAGACACCAGGAGTTCTGCAGCATCAAAAGGGTGAGTTACCCTAGCTATGCATGTGGTGTGATCATATGGGACCATACATGTAGACTTTTCAAATACACACACCATGTTCACATGACACCAACCAAGTGCCCTTTACTTATGTTCCCAGAGGAAATGTATTCCCTATGAATGTGCCCCACCATGATTTTAGTCACCTATGTTCCTTGTATGTGTGTGCCCTTCCGCACTGGTGGTGGAGTGACCTGTGAGAGAGAGTAACCCTCGTGTACATATTGGAATCTTTTTTCTTGTCATTTAGGTAAGTTATTTGAGGATTTTTTGGTTTGTTTTGCTTTGAACTGTGTTCTCTGTTTATTGGCGTGGATGTTTGCCCAAAGAGTCCCTTGAGGCTAGGGCAGCTTTTCTAAGGGGAATCCCAGGAACTACAAAAGTAAAACTCAGTCAATCAATCAGCAGACATTTATGGTATGAGTGATAGTTGGGGCAAAGAGTTTAGGATGAAGCCAAGGTTTTGAATGTGGGTGACTGGAAGGGAACTTTGGAAGTGAAGTCCAAAAGGTAGTTGGTGATGTAGAATATGAGGTCAGGAGAGAGACAGAAATGAATACAAATGATGAAGAGGCAGAGAGCAAGCATTTATTAGACGCCAGGTTATTTGGCAAACATTATGCTAAATGCTTTATAAATCTTTTATTTGATACAACAACCTTGTGAGAAAAGTGATATTATTACCTTCACTTACAGTTGAGGAAACTGAGGCAGGCAGTGATTAAGCGTTTTGTTTAGATAGGGCATAATTCTTCACCTAACTATTAAGTGTCTGAGGCTGGACTGGAATTCAAGTATTCTTGACTCCAGGTAACCTATTGCACTACCTAATTACAGACCTAGCAGTAATCTATTCAGAAATGGTAAGTGAGTCACATAGGGAGCTGAGGTCAACAAGTGAGAGAGGAGAGAGAAAAGAGAAGACCCAGGACAGAACCTTGCAGTATATCCATAGTTAGTGGGCATGATATGAATGATGATACAGCAAAAGAGACTGAGAAGGAGCAGTGAGGCAGATAGGAGTAACATCAGGGGAGGGACATGTCATTAAAAAAAAAGTGTCTAAGGATCTAGGGTGATCTTGTGTACAATGTTGCTGAGAAGTCAGGAAGAATAAGAATTTTGCAATTAAGAGAACCCTGACAAAATTAGAGTGATGAGGTTGAAACCCAGACTACAGTAAAAAGATTGCCTTAATTACAGTGCCCTCCTAGTTGATATTAAAGAACATGAATTTGCAGCAAACTCAGTGAGCATAGTGATGTGACTTCTTGCAGCTCCAGCCAGCAGCATGTGAGTAGGAATGGATGGGGCAATATACAGGACTGGATTTTGGCAAAGTATGAGAAGAATAGGGGATAGTGTAGAGTGGGACTACATCACTAAGATATCAGTATTGGGAAGAGAGGAAAATATAACCAGAGTAGGAAGTGATGACCTAGGAAAGTACTAAAGGGTAGCAGGATTAAACGTCATGACTAAAATGAAGGATAAATTAGGAGATATAAGGTACAGGGTGAGATGAAACAATAGGGATGATAATTAAGTAAAAGAAGTTCTTAATCATAGAAATAGAACAGCGGTGACAGATGAAGACATCAAGGGTATAACTGTTGCTGTGTGTAACTGAGGTGAAGTGAAAGGACAGTGTGTATCTATATTCTTCCCTCTTTGAACCAATTACAATGAGAATAAGCTTCAAGCATTGCCTCCCCCCACATTCCCCACTTCCTTCTCCACCATTAAAGCTCTTCCTTGAATACCTCTTTTATGAGAGAAAAATTTTCCCCATTCTACTTCTCCCTTCCCCCTTCTCTCAGTGTATCACTCTTTCTCATCCCTTAATTTTGTTGGAGATCAATCCAGCATAACTGACTCACATTCATGCCCTCTATGTAAATTCATTTTAACTGTCCTAATAATGATAAAGTTCTTAGAGGTCACATGTATTGTCTTCCCATATAGGAATGTAAATTTCTCTTTCATGTTTACCTTTTTATGCTTCCCTTGAACCTTCTGTTTGAATGTCAGATTTTCTATTCAGCTCTGATTTTTTCATCAGAAATGCTTGAAAGTCTTCTATTTCATTAAATATTCATTTTTCCTCCATTAAGGATTATAGTCCACTTTATAGGGTAAGTGATTCTTGGTTGTAATCCTAGCTCCTTTCCCTTGCAGAAAATCATATTCCCAGCCTTCTGCTCCTTAAATGTGGAAGCTAATAAATCTTGGATGACCCTGACTGTGGCTACCTGGTATTTTAATTGTTTCTTTCTGGGTCTCCTTGATCTGGGAGCTCTAGAATTTGGCTATAATATTCCTGGGAGTTTTCATTTTGGGATCTCTTTCAGGAGATGATCAACGAGTTTTTTAACATCTATTTTACTCTCTGGGGCTAAGTTATCAGGGCAGTTTTCTTTGAAAATTTCTTTAACTATGCTGTCCAGGCTCTGGTAGTCCAATAATTCTGAAATTATCTCTCCTCTGTCTATTTTCCAGGTCAGTTGGTTTTCTGGTGAGATATTTCACATTGTCTTCTATTTTTTCATTCTTTCGACTTTGTTTTATTGTTTCTTGATGTCTTATGGAGTCATTAGTTTCCAGTTACCCAATTCTAATTTTTAAGGAATGATTTTCTTCAGTGAGCTTTTGTGCCTCTTTTTTTATTTGACTAATTCTGCTTTTAAAGTAGTTTTTTTCTTCAGTGAATTTTTGTGCTTCTTTTTCCATTTTGCCTATTCTGCTTTTTAAGAAGTTCTTTTCTTCAGTGAGTTTTTATACCTCTTTTACCATTAGGCCAATTTTTTTTAAAGGTATTATCTTCAAAAATTTTTTGCTTCTTTTACCAAGCTGTTAATTCTCTTTTCATAATTTTCTTTCATCACTCTCATTTTTTCCCCCAATTTTCCCTCTACCACTCTTATCTCTTTAGCTCTTCCAGGGATTCTTGCTGTACATGTGTTCAAATTAGCATTTTTCTTTGAGGCTTAGACTGTAGCTGTTTTCATGTTATTGTCCACTTCTGAGTTTGTGTCTTGGGTGGCACAGTGGATAGAGTGCCAGTTCTGGACTCAGGAAAACTCATCTTCCCAATTTCAAATCTGACCTCTTGCTGCACAGTAACAGCAAAGTTGTAATGATGATCAACTATAAAAGACTTGGCTACTCTGATATACAAAGATAATACAATAATACAATGGTCTAAGATTAGGTAAGGTAGACAAGGCTTTAACTGGTTCAGTAACAACCCTGCAGTACTTGTGCTTGTTGTAAAGTTAGTCCCTATTATAAGCTCTTATTTTATTATTCTGCAATGATTGTGCATGGAGGTATCTATGCCTTTTAGGAATATATACTTCACTCTGTTTATGTCTGCATTTCAAAAAAAAGAGTTGCATTTTTGTGAGAGGAAAAAAGGAAGAAGGGAAGGTAGGGCTAGAGGGGGAATCTGCTAATTCCTACCTGTATAATTTACAGCAAGATACTTAGCATTTCTGGGGCTTCATTTCCTCATCTGTAAGATGACAGAGTTAGACCAGAAAATTTCTATGTTCCTTCCTCCTCTAGATCCTATGATCAATCTAATTTTATGATCAAAGAAAGAAGATCAAGTAAGAAAAATGTGCTAATTTTCCTATTAACCACACATGGAAAGCCTGGCTGTTTGAACCATGAGATCTCAAGTAAAGTACTAATGTTCACCTAATGACAGGGCAAACTAATTACAGGCAGTGATGAGGAAACAGTCAGTGTTTTAAGTACCATAGTTGCAAACCTGACCAACTAAAAGCATTAAAGTATCATCACACTCCCAGCCAAACTTATAAACATTGAGGGCAGGGGACCATATCATATTTTGATTTCTTTTGTATGCCTACAATGAATAGAACTGAATTTCAGAGTAGAAAAACTTCTGAAGATTTGTGTGTGTTTGTTTGTTTGCTTGTTTAAAAACTCAAGTTGCATCATGAAGGTCTCTTCTAACTCTGAGTTTATAAAAATTACCAGGAAATTCTGTGTTTTTATCTTCTGAAGCTCATAGGATGCTGATCACTTTCAATTTATTCAAAAACTGCATCTAAGTAGTCATAATTTTCCCTATTATTGTAGTAAATTTTCCATTTGGAACGCCTTTGATGACAGTAATAATTCAATAACTGAATTTCCTTGACAACAAACTGGGTGCTTCACTGGTCCATAGTGAATATGCCCAGCTTTATGCTTTCTACTCTAGACCAAAGCTGTATGAGATCCAATTGTGAATTTCAGAACAAGGAAGACCCTCTCCTCCACCCCAACATTTATCAGTTATAGCCAACTAGAGTTATTTAAAGTAGTCACTGCACACTGACCCTGCTGTTGGTCAGCCTGGAATGTACCACAAATCCCTTCCCTCATTAGTGTGCAGTCACTGATTACTGGTGGCAAGAAGTGAAATCCAAGCTTGGCTGACAGATACCCAGAATCTAGATCAAATTACCTGAAGAATAAATATTCAAACTCCACAATAAAAAAATAAGATAACTGAGAGTATATTAGCTTTTACTCCTACATGAAAATAAAGGCTTTACAAAGTCAACATCTGTTTTTAATTACCAGTTATGTGGGGGAAGCAGACAGGCAGCACAGAAATTAAACCCCCTCTGCTCATAAACGGTTGCCAGCTGTGGGTAATAAGTCAGCCCATCTTCACACAGAAAATTTTGGGGGAAGGAGTAAAAGGGTGTAGAATACTTTATGAGCAAGTGCAGCTTCTTTCCATGATGTTTCGTTTTAAACCGAGATTTTCAACATTCTTAAGTACACCAATACTCTAAGGTTTGGTTCCAGTTTGGCCGACATGATTTTTTTAACCCCACATTTAAAGTTTTTGTTAAGGCTATACCTAATTCAATTCAAAAAGTACACAGAACTATTCACAAAAAGGTAACAAATTACTTGAAAGATAGATCCTGAATAGCCCTGCAAAATAAAGGCTTCCATCCAGTGTCTTTCCTAGCAAAGATATGATAAAATACACTTTTTTAAAAATCAGTAGTCAAGCATTTTTCTAGCACCTACTATGTGTCAGGCACTAGGGATGCATAGCTTCCTAAAAATATGCTAAGGAAAAAAAATGTTCACTGTAATATTAATAGATTGTACTTGTTGGGACCCAAGTCATCAACCCCAAGGGGCAACAGTTTTGGGGGGGGAAAGTTCAATAGAAAAGCAACATGGTACAATGAATACTTGATTTGAGAATTAGAGGAGGTGAGAAGTTCTATGGCTATTATTGCCATTTACTACTTGAATATCTTTAGGAAAAATCATTTATCTAATCTCTCAGAACTTCATTTTCCTCATCTGTAAAATGAGGGGTATATGTTAGATGAACTATGAGTTCCCTTCCTGTTCTAACTCTGATTCTATGATGCATGGCCCAACTGCTTCCGTTCCTAGAAACCAGAACTGAGGAACCCCGAAGGTATGGATTCCCCAGCTGAGTCTAAGGTAGCTCTACCTTCAGCAACAAAGTTATAAAACACATAGACTTATGTGGTGATTCTGTGCTTGAAATGGATCAAATTCAATTTGAAAAATATCTCTGTTATTCCATGTGCAAGGCATAGTGTAGTGGATAGAGGGCTGGGCTCAGAATCAGGAAGAAAAGAGTTCAAGTTTCATTTCTGGCATACACTGATTGTGTAACCCTGGTCAAGTCCCTTAACCTCTCAATACTAGGCAACTCTTAAGTTGTAGAGAAGGTTCTGACCTGAGTGAGATTCCTCACTTAGAAGTTCCCTATAACAATGAAATCAAAGGTTCAGTTTCTATCTAATACTACCACCACCACCCACCCAATCCTACAAGGCAGAACCACCAGAATTGAGGTTAGAGAAGTGGAAACATTGTGATAAAAGACTTACACCCTGAATCCTTCTCCAAAACAACAGAACATGTGGAGCTTTCCTTGGTCTTGGTCTTGACCAGTGCTAGAGCTCAGCTTACTGTTGACTTGTTGATCCTAATTGCCTAACTCTGCCTCCTGCCTAGTCCATTGCTCTACCTGATGCCTTGCTGCTTTCTTTATTCTTACTTATTTTTGATTATTCAATGGACTGAAGCACTACTTCTTCCCACCCTTGAACAGGTGGTTTGCACTTTGGTTAATCACTTTCATTGACTGATTCTGTCGAGAAGTCAGACTTCTGTATTTGTTGAGGCTGGAATATGGAATGTTCTTCTTAATGTGGCTACTTTTCCTTATTTTGTTTATGGGAGAAACTTCCCTTTCATTTAAGGCTTTTAAAGCCATGGACAAGCATCCAGGTGGCTTACTGTTTGCAACTTTCTGGTTGTATACATGTCAAGGCTTCAGAAAACCTTGTCAGTCAAAAGTCCTACCTTCTTAAAATTTATAAGAGGAAAGCTGTCATTTTGATCTCAGACTACTCTCCCATTTAGCTAACAATGCCTCGCTTCTCTTTTGCTTCCCCCTGCATACTTCCACATGGCCTTTTTTTTTTTTTTTTACTCCATCCAACATAACTCCAACCAAAAGAAAAGGGGTTGCCAACCCATGTACATTCACTACTTAGCTTTGCAGCTTCCCCCAAAGTTGCATAAAATAGTTAGTGTCTTTTTCCAGTGGGGAGATTTCTGACCTGACTTAACTTCTGTCCATATCCTTGCTTTTTGAATACAGCATTCTGTAAAAGTTTCTTCGCATGCTTTCTTAAGATTATACATTCAACACTGTGGCAGATTCCCAAATTTTAGAACCTGATTGCTACCTGAAACTCCAGCACAATATTCTTCTCTCCTCTTCTCTCTCTCTCTTTCTCTCTCATATACACATTCTTTCACTGTGGATATATATATATATACACACACACACACTCATATACATACACATAATCCAAATCCATACATACACCCAAACACACACATAGGACTGACTTTCTTATAAGGGCATGATAGGACAAAACTGAGTAAAAGCAAAATCAGGTATGGCAATTTTGTTCTAGAAAAAAAAAAGTTTGGATTTATTTTTAGAATACTTTTAATTGAAGCTGTTTTGAGCTATGTTGATGAGGTTGCTAAGCCTTCTCTTTTCTCAAACTCTGCCAGTTGCCTAAGAGGATGGGACCAAAGAAACCAGGGGGCAGAAAAGGAAAATAACACTTTTCTCAAGAACATGGTGAACAAAGGAGTTTTGTTTTACTGAAGTGGCCATGTGCGTGAGGAGTGTAACCATTTTTTTTTTCAGCCACCTTGAGCCAGAGACAATTACAAAATTGCTCAGAGGATCAAGCTCCTTTTTACTCAAAGGACTTGGTTTAAGTTCCAATTTGGGTTATTTTATAAAGTATACAATACCCAAACCACAATTCAACAAACTTGTTATTAAACTAACTAATGAGATAAATAGAAGACTTCAGTTGCCTGAGGAAATCAGGTTGGGGAAAGGACATTGTATCAATGTTTTTAACCACAATTTGGACTTCAGATTATAAACATGGTTTATGGAATGGGGTGTGGAAGGAGGGTAGTTTGGGGAAGATAATTTCATCATGAAAGTGGGTTTTCTCCCCTTTTATGGAAATTCAGAATGAATGTGTGAATATGTGAGAGCCCAAGTTGTATTAATTGGGAGAAGAAAATGGTTCAGAATAAAATTGTTCTAAATGATCCCCAAAAGTTAAAATACACACATATGTGTATACATGTACACACGCACACACGTTCCCATTAAGCCTCTGGTTTTTCATTATGATCAGGTGGGAAACCAATTCTTGAAAGCTTAGGGTTTCTTTGAAATGAATGTTGAAAGCAATATTCTAAAAAAAAAAACAACACAAATTTGACCAGACTATCAAAAACAAACCCCACCCATTCATCCTAGGAGGGAAAAGAAAGAAAGAAAGGAAGAAAGGAAGAAAAGTAAACAAATTTAGCATTTGTTACTACTCATTCACCCTGTAAAAGGGGAATGCCTACCTTGGGCAGGAGATCATTTACCTATATCTAGAATATATCTGGTATTTAAGAAACCAGAAACCTTATTCTAATTCTAAAAATCTTGTCTTCCATTTATATCACCTTTTTTATATCATATGATGTTATATCATAGCCAAATGCCTATTTATGTCAAAACCTCCTAGCCTTCCCTTTGCTTCTGCCTCTAGGATAATACATCTCAACACATCTCCTATTTCTATTCTATCCTCCTATGCTTCCATCTCTTCCTCTCATCCTTACTAACCACTTTCTGTTCACTCACCATGATCTCTAGTCACTCTGTTCCTCCCTGTTCTCTGTGCCTCCAATAATGCTTCTCCTCTTTAGCAAAGGACTTCTCTCCTACTTTGCTAAGCAAATTGAGGCCATCTATTACATTCCCCTTTTTCTCTGCTCCATATTTCCAAATGTTCCACTGCTCTCTTCTCATTTGGTCTAGGCTCTGAGAAAGAGAGGACCTTTCTCTTTGTCTCTTTTGCCAACTACTCTACCTGTGCCCTTGATCCCATACCTGCCTGTTTCTTCTGGGAACTTGCCCTCTTCTTTCATCTGCAATTTCTCCCTGTCAACTGCCTCCTTCACTGTTGCCTGTAAGCATGACTGGTTGACTCTGTCCTTAAGAAACCTTCATCAGACTCTGCTATCACCCTAAACTGTTATCCTACATCTTTCTTCCCTTTCTTGGCCAGGTTCCTAGAAAAAAAAGGAATCTATACTCATTGTCTCCACTATTTTACCATTCAGTCCCCTATGAACCCTTGCAATGGGGCTTCTGGACCCATTTCAAGTGAAAATGCTCTCTTTCCAAGGTTACCAGTGGTCTGTTAACTGCTGTGACATGATTCTTCATCATTCTTGATCCCTCTGAAGGTTTTCACACTGTCTACCACCTACTCCTTTTGGTTACTCCCTCTTCTCTTTGTATGTCAGGATGCTTTCCCAATTTTGTTCTTGCCTGATTTTGCCTCCTTTGAAAGATTATCATCCTTCTTTTTCCAACTGTGTAGCCCTTTCTAAAGCTTTGTCCTGAGCTGCCTTCTCTCTACAGACCCTCTCAATTGATCTCATTAGCTTCCTTGGGTTCAGTTATCAACATCTACACAGGTGACTCTAAAACCAATATATCTAGTCCTAAATTCTCTCCTGAACTCTAGGCTTATATCCACTGACTGCTAAACATAACTACTTGGATGTACCATGAGGCACTCACAGTCAGTATCTCTTTCCCCTAAATCTGCCCCTCCTCCAAACTTCCCTATTTCTGTTAAGGGCACTAACACTTTGCTAATCTAGTTCACAAATTCAATATCATCCTTGACTCTTACCCCGACCTATATCCAAATAGCTGCCAGTTCTGTTAAATCTGCCTCACTCCTGTATGTCTCTCAACCCATCCCCCTACTTACCCATTGCCATGCTCACCCACCCTTATTCTGGCCCTCAGTCACGTAGTATCTCACCTGTGTGATTTTAGACAAGTGGTTTCATCTTTGTGAGCCTCATTATCTTCATCTATAAAATGATGGGATTAAATCAGATAGTTCCTAAGGTCCCTCCCAGTTCAAAATCTATGATGCTATAATAGTCTCCTAAATGGTCTCCCTTCTCCTAGCCTTTCATCTTTCCAATTCATCTTCCATGCATCTGCCAAAATAATTTTCCCAAAGCAATATCTCTTCCTTACCCCCAAATCCTCAGTCTCCCCTTTGCCTCTTGAATAAATAACCTATTAAGTCTTAAACCTTCCGCAAGCTGGCTTCCAAATCTACCCTTCCAACTCTTTCACATTACTCTCTTTTTTATGCTCTACACTCCAGCCAAAATGGCCTATGTGCTGTTCCCCAAATTTGTCATTCCCTTTCAAGCTTCTCCTCCCCACTGACCATGCCTGGAATACATTCCTTCTTCACATATGTCTCTAAAATCCTTAGTCACCTTCAAGGCTCAGCCCAGATACCACTTCCTAAAATGAGTCCTTTCTAAAGTTCCCTGCAATTGTCAGTTCTCTATCTCTACTCAAATTACTTTGTATTTATATATCTGGATGTAGATTGTCTGAGAGCCAGCCTAGTATAGTAGACAGAGTTCTGGGCCTAATGTCATGAAATGCTTAATATTTCTGACTAGCTGTGTGACTCTGGAAAAGCACCTTCCCTCCTTGTGCCTCAGCCACCTCCCAAGGACTTAGCTACTAACTTGCAGTTGCTATAAAGGAGAGTATAGATTCTCTGGATATAAATGTTGGAGAGCAGGGCTGTTCTTTTTAGTTTTTGCATCCTCAGGACTTAGCATGTTGCCTTGCACAAGTAGGTGCTAAATCACTGAGTTTGTTTTTGTTTTTTTATTACATATATCTGTACATGTAAAATTTCACTAGTAATGTTCAGATTTGGTTGGTCATGAGAATACATCGTGATACCCAAGGAGATAAGACAACAAGGACTGAAAGCCAGGGAATGAACTGTTCCACATAACGAAATTTCCATATAAAAGAACTTTGCCTCTTTAAGCAGCAAGACTGCTTTTAACTATGATAGAAATCTTTCTAAACCCTCTTGCACAATTTTCTCTTTTCAAAAGGCATAAATGGAACATGATATAACCTTTTCTAGATGACTCAAGGGACATCAGGATAAACATTGGTTATTGTGCTGCCCTCCGGGGCTGAGGAGGGACGTAGGATTGCTTGTCCTGCCACTAAATGGCCCAAATTGCTTTCATTTTCTAGTGATCATGGCTGCTTTTTCTCTTGCAATGTCAAGGAATATCAGTTATCACTTGTCATTGCTGTTATTGCTTCTAACACACACACACACATACACACACACACAACCTCCTCACATAAATGTACTGCTTCTAACAAACAGTAAATTGGAAGCCAGACCGGCCATGCCTGTTTAAGCAGCAGAATACCAAGTTCCTAAAATTATGAGTAAAGGTAGCTTTTTCTATGGAGTAAAATACATCAACTTTGTGTCAATTATTTCCCTTCTTTTTTTTTGCTTTCTTCTCAGGTCATAGGATCATAGACTAGGAGTTAGAAGGGGTATTAGACATCACCCCTTCGTTTTATAGATGAGGAAATGTGATCCGCTAAATGTCTGAGGTAGGATTTGAATTCAGGTCTTCAAGACTCAAAGTTCAGAGCTCTACCTCTTTCACCATCTAGCTGCCCCACAGATGTGTTCTGAAGATCTGAAGTCTCCAGTAACCTAATTTCTAATTACACGGCAGAGGTGGGAGTCAGGGAAAAGGAAAGGTTTGTGTTGTGTATCAATGGGTGCGCATGTAGGAAATCAAAACAACATTTCAGTAAGAGGATGACCTGGAGAAAAAGGGCTTGAGCACCAGTATTAGGACCCACTCTTAATCTGCTAATGAATCATCTCATGAAGCTTGTTGTTTTCATTCCAATCAGCATATTTAGTCATTTACGAATCAAGCTTAGGTTAAATTTCTGGCCATCATGTATTTAGTCCAAATTCAATCAGTCAACAAGCATTTATTAAGTACTTACTATATACTATCATATGCTTACTATGTAGTATTAAATACTTACTATATACACTGGGCAGTTAGGTAGCTCAGTGGATAGAATGTTGGGCCTGGAGTCAGGATGACCTAAGCTCAAATGTGACCTCACCCTGGACAAGTCATTTAACCTTTGTTTGCCTTAATATACTGGAGAAGGAAATGGCAAACCGCTCTAGTATCTTTGACAAGAAAACATGAGTTGGACACACTGACCAACAACAAATATACGAGGCACTATGATAAGCGCTGAGGGTACAGAGAAAAAGCAATCCCTCCCCCTCACAGAGCTTACATTCTCTGGCAACATATACATAAATCAGTATTTATAAGATACATGTGGAGCAGCTGAAAGAAATCCTTAACGAGGAAAGGTACTAGCAGCTTGGGGAGGGGGGGTACGGACTGGCAAAGAAAGGCCTCCTGCAGGAAGGAGAGAACAGAGCTTGAGCAGTGTTTTAAAGGGAATCAAATGCAGAGAAGGAAGAGGAAGAGCATTCCAGGAATGCTGGGCAGCCAGTACAAAGGTAAGGAGATGAAAGCTAGAGTCTTATGGATGAGGAACAGCAAGCCAGTCTGGTTGGACCATAGATTACATGGGAGAACTGTGTTAAAAGACTGGAAAGATAGGGAGGGTCTAGGTTACGAAGATATTTAAATACCAGAAAAAGGAATTGTATTTGATCCTAAACTTAATAGGAGCCATTATAGTTTACTGAGTGTGGGGTCAGGAGAAACTCACTTTAGCCACTGTATAGAGAATGGATTGGAATGATGAGAGACTGGGGGGAGAGGGGGGGGAAAAAAGAGAAGAGTTCAATTAGAAAGGTACTATAATAGTCCAGACTATATTTCTAGATTGCCAGCACTGTAGGTGGTATGGGGACATTAGCCCTGACTCCAGAGAATCAATTCAGGGAATATTTCAAGGAACTCACAAAGAGACAGGATTGATAACCAGCCCGTCTTACTTTGAACCCAGTTCTGACACCCTGAGGACCTTATTAACTATTTAAAATGTTGCTCCTAGGGCCAGTCTCATAGAATTAACTTTCTTGAGTGAAACTTAGGTTGCCTGAAGGCAAGACAATTCATTTGGGAAGGGGAAGGGGGGGGGGGGGGTGTCTTTATTTCTTTATAAATAAATAAGTAGGTTGTATTGATTCAGGAGTTCTCAGTAACTTTTTTTTTGTCATAGACTCCTTTGGCAGTCTGGTGAAACCTATAGACTCCTTCTCTGAATAATGCTTTTAAATGAAGAAAATAAAATATCTAAGAACAAAGGAAACTGATCATATTAAAAAGAGTTATCAAAGTAGTTTTAAATAAACAAGTTCAAGGGTCCCAGGTTAAGAATGCTGGACTAGACGACCTCCAAGTTTCCTTCTTTCTCTCAGAGTGGGGATCTCTTTGATACCTACAAGTTCCTAGGACTGGGACTGCAGTCTTGGAATACTCCAATAACAGTTTTGCTAAGTCTTAAAATGGAATGATAACCAGGATTTGTCCCCAAATGGTTCCCTTTCATTTTAGATATATACCACATATTCATGCAAGAAATGTGGGAGTTTGGGGGGAGGTACAGGGGAGGGGAGCTCATTGCCAACTCATACAATACACTGGGAAAACATCTCACCATAACCATCTTCAAGGAACAGTTTTGCTATTCTTCAGATTTACTAGCATTAAACCTTCCATTTCCTTCTATAGTTGGAACCAAAACAAAAAAAAAAGTCCTTGAATGCCTTGACATAATAAAAATTACTGTATTCATTAATGTGCATTAACTAAAGTCTTCTGAAAATTCTACCAACAATGAGTAACAGAAGGCAATGCCGAAGCCTAAGTCCGTACATACCACCATACTACATGACACCTCATGTAATAACTTCAATGCCCAATAAGGACTAAAGCTTTGTGCAAGCTGAGAACATATTTGCCTAAGGATGTATGCCAATTCATCACACTAATGATGTGTCCAAAATTAACATTTTATAGGGAGCAGCAATTAAAACATAACTCTTTGTTTCCATTCGTCAAGATCAAGGAAAGGCTATATAACTAATGTGCAAAGCAAACAAAATTAAATTATTTCCCAGAAAAAATGTCATCTCTCTCATAAATACTTCCTAGTGTGAAAAGTCCAATTTGGAAGAATAAAATCTTTGAAAAACCAAGTAAATATTCTCAAAGAGAATTTTAATAATAGCAAGAAGTGACTGAATGCAAATTTTATTTAGACAGCACAAGGACCACCTACACTTTGGAAAAATGTATCACTGACAACTTCAGCTAATCCCTTCTCTGGCAGAAACAGAATTCAGTTCTTGCTTTGCATCCTTCGAAAAACTTATGGACCCCTGGACATTTACTGTAATGGAAGAAGGCCTAGAAAGGCTAGTTTTAATAGCCTGAGTAAATATAAATGGATATTATATAAAAATTAATGGCAGCAATAAAAATAAGAATTTTAAATTAGCCTTTAGTCTTCCCTATCAAATTGATCTTAAGAAGACCTAAGCATTTCCTTCATTTATTACTAGATTTTCAATACAATTTCCCTAGCAGTCAGAAAAAAATAGAAGCAGAAGAGCCAGACCAAAGAGATGTCTGGTTCAATTAAGATTGGATGCTTCTTATTCACATATTTAATGTAATTAACACCTTTTTGTAGATTACCTAAATCACTCTAAATTTCATCTTCACACTTGAGGTATGTAGAAAACTGCCTATTCATATTCTTTGACCATTTATTTTTTAAAAAGTGAAGTATCTATTGAAAACCCAGAATCCAAAAAGATACTGTGTGGGTAGAAGGATTATTGATTTACCATGGAAAGGGACCTCAGAAATTATCTCTTCAGACTGCCTCATTTTACAAACGGGGAAACTGACATCAAGAGAAACAAAGTAATATGTGAAATTCTCCAAAACTCCTAAGGATAAAAAAGTATCCATTTTTTTTCTGTTCCATAGTCATTTCAAATATAACTCAAACAACAAAATTTCCAGCATTTTCCTTATTGGACTATTCTGATGATTAATAGGTCGTTGAACTCATATAAACTCTGAGTTTAATGCCAACTCCCATTCCTACTGATGAGTCCTCCAGTGTTGAGCTGTCTACGTCACCTCTCGGGGCTCTAGAAATAACCTAACACATGATATCATTGGTTTAAGCCCCCACCAGCATGCTTTCCCCCAAGATTATCATGTGAGAATCATTATTCAGTCAGCTTTGAGTAACTTTTAGAAAGGCTATTTAGAGGCTAATGGTACAGTGGATAGAGTGATGGTCATGAAGTCAAGACTACCTAAGTTCAAATCCACCCTCAGATACTTCTGTGTGATCCTGGGCAAGTCATGTAACCTCAGTTTCCTCACATGCAAAATAGATGCTATAATAATAGCATCTAGTTCACAGTTGTTGTGAGGATCAAAGGAGATGAATGCACAATGCCTGGCACTATAGATAAATGCTTATTCATTCATTTCCTTTATTTCTCTATTTTCTAAGGCAGTATAATAAGAATAATACATAAAATGTCCCTAACATACTCTCCCACAATAGCGTCCAGGGGAAGGTGGGATTCGATTTAGAAAGCATATGTGACAAAAGGGCAGCTCACAGCTCCCGATTGCTGGAAGCGCCTTCCTCATTCCTGGGGGCATCCAAGAAGTTTCCTTTACCCATGTTGTTGCCTCTTTGCTGGGCTCCTTATTGAGCCACCAGTCCACTCTGTCCTAGGTCCCCCTTCATGCAGACGCTGCTGCCAACTCTTCTAGGGGACTGTTTAGCATACCATGAGGAAGATGGGAAGTCCAGCATTCCCTGGATCCTTGAAGCTGAGAAGTCCTCTTCTGCTCCAAGATTGGGGAGGGGGAGGAGACCTGGCCAAACCTGAGGGCTGTTCTCCCCCCTTTTTCCCTCACTGTCCCCCCATTCCCCCATGGTTCCTCCTTGGGGAATATGCTGAAAAGCCACAAGCTCAAATTTCTACAGAAGTTCCCACTATAGATAACTTGACACTTTTATATGGAATTGAGATTGGAATTAAATCCCACAGCCAAAAAGAACTGACTTCTCTGGATCTTTATCAGGTGACTTTCAAAGACTCTTCACACTTAGCCTGAGGTCTTAATTGGTTGCTTTTTTGAGATATTCTCTCTAGTTAACAAAGCTAAAATGACATGGGATGGCTTTGACCCCACTCTTACTATAGCAATGTTCTTTGGTTTGAATAATCCCCAGAGTTTCTCTGAAAAGATATTATTTACAAATAAAAATATTTTTAAGTGACCTGAATGAACCATGAAAGGATACCTAACCAATCAATAAACATTTATTAGCACCTACTGTGTTTCAGGCATTGTACTAAGCCAAGGGTAGAGAACCTGCATCCGCAAGGCCACGTGTGGCCTTCTATATCCTTTGGTGTAGCCTTTTACTGAGTCCAAGTTTTACAGAGCAAATCCTTTTATTAAGGGGATTTGTCCTGTGAAGTTTGGATTCTGTCAAAGAACCATACTTGAGGACCTGGAGAGCAATGTGTGGCCTCTAGGCCTCAGATTCCCCACCCCTGTACTAAGCACTAGGGATGCAAAAAGAGGCAAAAGACACTCCCTGCCCTCAAGGAGCTTGCAATCTAATGGGGAGACAACATGCAAAGAAATGTATACAAAACAAGCTCTATACAAGATAAATAGGAAATGGTTAATAGAGGGAAGGCCCTGGTGGAATTAAGAGGAGTTAGGAAGACTTCCTGTAGAAGGTACCTCTGAGAATCTGCCATTTAGAATGCATTCACTTGGTAGAACCTTCATTATATCTACCCGATTTAAGCCAATTTAGCAAATATTTATTAAACACCTGAGGGTTATCATGGATTGAGAGGACACTGAGCTTTGGGAGTCAAAAAGATCTGGATTCAAATCCTGCCTCAGAAACTGACAAGTAATTTAACCTCTCTAGTCTTTAGTTTCTTCATTTGTAAAATGAGAATGTTAACCTCAACCTCTAAGGTCCCTTCCAACTTTAAATCTATGATTATCATCCTATGACCCACTATATTTAAGGATGCTATGAGTCAGTGTTTAGACCATCTATAAACATTAACTTAGCAGATGGTAGCTGAAAGTTTGACCTAAAAGCCATATTACTGGAGCAATTTAATTATACCAGTCTTGTGATATTTTAACTATGAATGAAACTGAAAAATAAAATGAAGCTACAGCTAAATAGAAGCTGGGGTGGTACACATGTTCTTCTTGGAGAGGCAATAAAGAAACTGGTGCAATTGGTTTAATTATGTATCAAAAGGCAACAGGAGAAAAAGCTTTTCAAGGGACAGTTGATTATCTGGTATTACTGCAGGGTTCATGACAAGCATTGGCAAGAAGTGTTTCAAAGATCATTGTAGTCTATGCCCCAGCATCTGCTGCAAAGGATGAAGGGGAGAAATTGTATAAATCATTAGGCAAGACCTTCCACATTATATTTTAATGCAAGGTGACTTCAAGGCAAATTGGTATAGAGCAGGGGTTCTCAACCTGTGGGTTGTGTTCAATTTGTAACAATGAAAATACATCCTGCATATCAGATATTTATATTACGATTCATAAGTAGCAAAATTATGAAGTAGCAATGAAAATAATGTTATGGTTGGGAGTCACCACAACATGAGGAACTGTATTAAAGGGTCATGGCATTAGGAAGGTTGAGAACCACTAGTACTGAGGAAGACAGTGAAAAATAAGACAAGATTCAGGAGTGAAAAATAAGAGAAGTCAAAAGACTGTGGAGTACATCAAAGCCTAGTGCCTTTCTATCATGAAAATGGGCATGGCAAGCACCAAATATCATCACAAAATCTGAAATTATTTGTATTTTACCAGACAAAAAACTACTGTTAACTGCTGTGGGACACACTGCTGAATCATTGGTCAGTTTATCATAAGAATACCAACTTGTTAGAGCAAGGATAAAAATCAATGCCAAATTAGAAGAGAAATGGGAAAATGTATAGCATGCAACTGAGGCAACTCAAACCTGACCTATTTCAATAATATAAGAAATTACTAGTAGAGCAGACATTAGCATAGTATAGCATAGTAGCATAGCATATCTGATGGAGATATACCAAACACACAAGGAAAAAGAATCACAAAGCATACCATTGTATAATACTCAAAGAGTAATAGTTTTGTTTCTTCATTGCCTATTCTCATTCCTTCAAACTTTTTCTTGCCTTACTACTATAGCTAGTATTTCTGGTAAAATATTGAGTAATAATGAACATCCTCGCTTCATTCTTGTTATTATTGGGAAAGTTTCTAGTTTATCTGCATTATATATAATGCTCTTAATCTTAGATAAATACTACTTATCATTTTAAGAAAAGGCTCTATTTATTCCTATACTTTCTAATGTCTTCAATAAGAATGGGTATTACATTTTGTCAAAAGCTTTTTCTGCATCTACTGAAATAGTCGTATGATTTTTATTGTTTTTGTTATTGATATAGTGAAGTTTTCCTAATATTGAACAAGACTTGCATTCCTAGTATAAAGTCCACCTAGTCATAGTGTATGATCTTTGTGCTATATGTAATATCCTTACTAGTGTTTTAGTTAAAATTTCTGCATCAATATTCACTGGGGAAACTGGATTATAGTTTTTTTCCTCTAATTTTGCTCTTCCTGGTATAGGTATCAAAACCATATTTGTTTCATAGAAGGAATTTGGTAGGACTCCTTTTTTTAAACCTCTTTTCACAAATTTATATAGTATTGGAATTAATTGTTCTTTATATGTTTGGTAGAATTCATTTATAAATTCATCTGGTCCTGAGAAGTTTTTCTTAATAAGTTTACTTACGGTTTGTTCAAGTTCTTTTTCTAAGATAGGGTTATTATGTATTTTATTTCCCCTTCTGTTAATCTGGGCTATTTTAGTTTTGTAAATATTCATCCATTTCACTTAGGTTGTCAGTTTTATTAGCATATAATTAGAAAAAATAGCCCCTGACAATTGCTTTAATTTCATCTTCATTAATGATGCATTCACTCTTTTCATTTTTGATACTGGTAATTTGGTTTCCTTTTTTAAAAAAATCAAATTAATCAATGGTTCATCCATTTTATTGGGTTTTTTAAAATAAAATTAGCTCCTAGGTTTATTAGTTCAGTGAGGTTTTAGACTCAATTTTATCTCTTCTTTGATTTTCAGGGTTTCTATTTTGGTTTTAATTAAAGATTTTTAATTTGTTTTTCTAGTTTTTTTTTAAGTTGCATCCCCAATTCATTGACTCTCCTTTGTTAATGTGTGAATTTAGCGATAGAAATTTTCCCCTAAATACTACCTTGGTTGCATCCCACAAAATTTGGAATGTTGTCTTATTGTTGTCACTGTCTGTAATGCAATTATTGATTGTTTCTATGATTTGTTCTTTGATCCACTCATTCTTTAGGATTTATTTCATTAAAAAAGGATTAGATTATTTCATTTCAAATTAATTTTTAATTTATTCTTCCAAGGACCTTTATTGAATGTAATTTTCAATATAATGTATAATGTATACATTATACATTAATATGTATAATGGTCTGGAAAGGGGGAGGTACAGTTAATATTACTGCTTTTCTCCATTTGTTTGTGAGGTTTCTATGCCCCAATACATGTCCAATTTTTGTGAAGTTAACATATACAGCTGAGAAAAAGTATACTCCTTTCTATTACCATTCAATTTCTTCCAAAGGCCTATCATATCCAACTTTTCTAAAATTCTATTCATCTCCTTATTTCTTATTTTGATTTGTGATTAGATTTGTTTGGTTCTGAAAGGGGGAACTTGAGGTCCCCCACTAGTATAGTTTCACTATTTTCTCCTATAACTTATTTAACTATTCCTTTAAGACTCTGGATGTTATGCTATTTGATACATATATGTTTAATGTTGATATTATTTCATTGTACCTTTTAGCAACATGTAGTTTTCCTGGTTATCTCTTTTAGGTCTATTTTTGCTTTTGCTTTGTCTGAGATCATGATGGTCACTCCTGTTTGTCTGTTTGTTTTGCTTCAGTGGACATATAATAGATCTTACTCCAGTCCCCTTATTTTAATTCTGTGTGTCTGTCTTTCTGTTTCAAGTGTGTTTCTTGTAAACAAGCGTTGGATTCTGGTTTCTAATCCATTCGGCATAGAAGAAATCTCTTTCAGACCTGTTTAGGGCCCTACGTGAATAATAACAATAAAAGGTAAAGGATATTGTACATATGGTTCCAGGAATTTTTTTGTAAACCCAAAGAAATGATATGAGAAATGCACATCCTTACCACAGGCTTTACTTTCACGACTGGTCCACCAATTAATTGTCAGAGCCACTGCCCTAGGCCACGCACTCCCGAATTCTAATGCTGCATTTCCCATTGCTTATTCACTGCTGAGAATTCCATTTTTTCTAACACAAGAAGCAAGAGTAGAATTGAGGAACTGTCAATAGCTGAAGAACGGGCAAACAAGGGAGAAAAGGCAAAATGGTATGAGTGGTACTAATTCTATTTGTAGTAACGGAAGAAATAACTAGTCAGCTCCACAATACTGCTTCTTTTGAAAATGTAAATTTGTTCCAATAGGATTGTTACATTAGGGAATGATGTGAGCATAACTCAGATTTTGTGTTTGCCCATGCACAATTTCATCCACAAGAAACAACAAGCAAACACAGAAAAGCACACTACAATTCACCAACACCCACTTCCCCAAGTAAACTTCAGGTCTTTTTCAAGGTAAAGTGCTATCTGTTGTGTATTTTCTAGTGCAGCAGGACCTTTGACCTGAAGGTTAGTTTGTCCCCCACCCTCCACCACAGTCTAGGCCACTGGCCAGGAGTTTCTGCCTATTGAGGCCATCCTCCCAATCACAGGGACTTGACTTTACTAACCTGTGCCCCACAGAAACAAAGGCACAACCCAAGGCCTTGGGCACTACAACTATTTACTGGACTATGTGCATATTTCTTGACCATTTAATGTGGATAAATCTGTACTAATGTTTTTATTAGGTTTCATTATTTTGTGTGTTACTAAGAAGTTTTTGGGTGCTGTTCCCCTAACCTCATAAGCCTCATGGTTTTACTTCATGATTTTGCATAGCATGGGGATTTTTCAGGAACACATGTCAGTTTATAATGGAATTGAATGTACATTGGTGAGAAATACAGACACATCGATTTATTGAAATTGTGTTAAATAGGGGGTGGAGTCAATATGGTGGCGTAGAAGCAGGAAAACTCTGTGGCTCCCACCATAACTACCTCATGTAAAATATGACTCTAAACAAATCTTAGACCTCCAGAACTCATAAAATGACAGAGAAACAAGGTTCCCGCTGAAGGCAGACCAGCAGAGAGACAGAAAGGTCTCATAGCAGCACGCTGGGAGCAGAGCCTAGCCCCATGCAGTTTTAGCCTCAGGCTGTACAGGAGAAGCCCCGCTGGAGCTCTGAGGAGAGCAGATGATTGGCAGCTGTGGCAGTTTCCAAAATTACCAACCCATAAGAGCCAAGGACAAAGGGAAAAGGTCAGTGGAACTCAGCCGAATTTCAGGGAGAGGGTCTAGCCAACTGCCTCTAGAGTTAGAAGCAGTCTAAAGCGGTGGCTGCCTCCATGTGGCTGCTTCACAGCTCACGGCCTGCAGACTGAAGGGGGGCCAAGCGATCATTCAGAGGCTAAGTGCTCTTGCCTTGAGCTGCCTGGATCAGGATCACGGCTTGGGTGGTGGTCCTGAGGTGTGTTTTCAGTGAGCGAAAGCTGGTGCGGGCTGCAGAGACTGCGGCCTCCTAATAGATCCAGCAGCTGTGAAAAGCCCAGTGATTTGGGACAGAGCTCTCCCCTCTGAAAGCAGGGTT
>CM053589.1:24510643-24548922 GCA_028646515.1 Pseudochirops corinnae | reverse complement strand
GATTCTTCCCAGCAATGCAAGGTTATAAGACAACTCTAAAAGACTCAAGATGGAAGGAGATGTCCACATTCAGAGAAAGATCTAGAAAGAACAGAGTTTAAATGCAGACTGAAGCAAACTACACGCTCTCTTTCTTTTCCATGTTTGGTTTTGTTTCTTCTTTCCCATTATTCATTCCAATGGTTACAACCCTTCTATACAACCAGACTAATGTTTAATGTGAAAGTATTTGCACATCCTATACTTAATTGCATGCCGCCATTGAGGGGGGAGGGAAAGGAAGGGGAGAATAAAATTTGAAACTCAAGGGATTGTGGAACTGAATCTTGTAAACTAAAAGTAAACAAACAAATCAATAAAAAAGTTTTTAATTTTAAAAATTAAAAAAAAAAGAAAAGAAAACTTCCATTTATTCCTATACCTTCTAGTGTGTTATTTTGTGGTTGTTTTAACAGGGATGGGTATTACATTTTGTTAAAAGCCTTTTCTGCATCTACTGGAAATCATGTGATTTTTGCTGTTTATCTTAACATAGTCTGCTATACTTGTAATTTTCCTAATATTGAAACAGACCTATATATTCCTGATGAAATTTCAGCCTGATCATAATAAATGATTTTGGGGATATAGTGTTGTAGTCTTCTTGCTAATTCTTTATCTGGTTGTTTGGGGTTTTTGCATCAATATTCATTAAGGATATCGGTCTATAGTTTTCTTTCTCTGTTTTAACACTCCCTGATTTAGATATTAAGACCAGTAATTGTGTCACAAATTCAAACAGGTTATATAGCATTGATATGATCTTTTATATTCACTTGTAAATTCATCTGGTCCTGGGGTTTTGTTCTTTGAGAGTTCAGTTATAGCTTGAATAATTTCTTTTTTCTGAGAGAAGATTATTTAAGTATTCTATGTCTTGTTCTGTTTATCCTGGCAATTTATAGTTTTATAATTAGTCACCCACTTCATTTAGATTCTAATTTTTGTGTAATTTTATTACACATAGTTGGTTGCACAAAATAGCTCTGAATTGGTTTTTTTTCATTTTTAAATCTTATTTTAAAATTTTATTTTTTCCCAAATGCATGTAAAAATGATATTTTTTTCAAATTTTATATTCCCAAATCTCTCTCTCTCCTCCCTCCATTAGGTACCTTGCTTTGAGAAGGCAAACAACTTGACACAGGTTACTCATGTGTAGTCATACAAAACACATTTCTGCGTAAATCATTCTGTGAAAGAAAACACAAGCAAAGAAAAAGAAAGTAAATGGTCTGCATTCAGGCTCTACCAGTCCTTTTTTGGAGATGGATAGCACCTTTCATCACAAATCCTAAAGAACTGCCTTAGACCATTAATTGCTGAGAACGACTGTTATCCATAGTAGATCATCATGCAACGTTGCTATTCCTGTGTACTTGCTTTTGTTTCTTTATCAGTTGCAAATCTGCCCTTTTCATTTTTGATAATTTGATTTTCTCCTTTTTCTTATCAAAGTACCTAATCAATTACCTGTATTTTCTTCAAAAAACCTAGCTCCTATTAAAAGTCAGTGCTTTAAAAAAAAAATGTTCAATACTGTTAATCCCTGCCGGATTTCTATTTTTTGTGTTTATTTGGGGACCTTCAACTTGTTGGTTTTCTAGTTATTTTAGTTGCATGCCTTATTAATTGACTTAAGAAACATTCACACTCAGGACTTAGTAGAAAGAGTACTGAGCCTGGAGTCAAGAAAACTCCTTGTCCTGAGTTCAGATGTGGTCTCAAATACTATGGACAAGTCGCTTATTCCTGTTTGCCTCAGTTTTCTCATCTGTAAAATGACCTGGAAAAGGGAATGGCAAACTACTCCAAAATCTTTACCAAGAAAACCCCAAATGGGGCCACAAAGAGTTGGACACGACTCACAACTAAGACCTATGGTAATGACAAAGTTTAACTTTGTTGGATCCGTTATGATTTCTTACTCCTATTTATGCTTCTCTTTACTCCTGTGTTTTTAGGTCACATTTTCTACTCAGCTCTGATCTTTTCACCAGGAATGCTTGGAAGACTTCTATTTCATTAGAGTTCCATTTGCTGGGCTCTTTTTTTTCCCCTCAATGTAGGCTTATATCCAATTTTGCTGGGTAAATTATTGTTGGTTATAAGCCCATATCCTTTGTCATCTGGTATATCACATTCCAGCTTCTTTGTTCCTTTTAATAGTGGTAGTGGCTAAAATATTTCTGATCCTAACAGGCTCCTCGGTAGTTGCATTCTTTCTTTCTGGCTGCTTATAATATTTTGCCTTTGACCTGAGAGTTCTGGATTTTGTGCCATCTCCTCTGTGCCTCTGCACTGATTTCCCCCACACCTGGAATGCATCAGCTCCGCCTCTTGGAACTCCTGATTTCCTTTAAGACCAACTTCTACATGAAGCCTTTCCTGATGCTCTTAGCTACCCTCCACAAACTACTTCTTATTCATGTCAATAATCTGTATATATTTATGTGAATATGTTGTCTTTTACATTAAGTTCCTTAAGGGTAGTGTCTGTTTTACTTTTGGTTTTTTATTACCAGAAACTAGCATAGTGCCTGGAATCTAGTTTGTAGAAAACAAAGAAACAGCAAGTATAGATAGGGAAGGATTGATGATCTGACAGCATGGGAAGAGTGTATAAGCAAGGATGGAGAGTTTTGGAAAAGCTGCTTTGGTGAATGGGATAGTGAATCAATTGGGAAGATATAAAAGAATCACCTTGCCATAGTAAGAACCCAGTTGAAATTATGTAACGTAAATTTGTAATGGGTCCAGGCAATACAGTTTCATGATTTTTTTCTGGCTCTGTTGAGTAGCACAAGAATGGAAGTCAATGCAGGGATGATGGCCTGGCAGAACATATAGGGCTGGAAGTCATAGGGTGAATGAAGAACACGTTTAGAAGTCATAATGTAGCAAGAATGATGTAATGATAAAAGTGATCAGATAAAGGAATTTTAGAGTTTATGAACATGAAAGTTGAACATATGTGGGTGATGGCAAGATCAAAAGTATGACTATCTCTGTATGTAGCTGAGGCAGAGTGAAGGATTAAATGATAGGAAATTCATAAATTGAGGAACTAAGAAGTTAGGATGTTTGAGAGAGTATTATATATAAAGTCCCCAAGTTTGAGGACAGGAGTTGAAGAGAAGAAAAAAGAATGTTCCAAGTACTGAATTCAGTGAGGAAGGAAGGACAGCATAGATAGCTCCTACCAGAATCTTGACTGGATGATGTGTGGGATAAGAAACCACTGCCAGATCTTCAAAATCTGAGTCTGAGTCGGAGATCAGAAAAGGTCTTTATTCTTTCTCATGAGAAAGGGCACAGCCCTCGTTGCTCAAGGGGCATCAGCCAAGGAGTGCAAATTGAGAAGCTAGCAATCTTCTGTTATCCCAATCCTAACCTGGCCCACTCCCCATCTGATCTCACCATTGGTTGGTGAAGTGGGCTCACAATCTCAAGATATTCAGTGCAAAGCAATCTCAATCCTTGATTACCATAATTATTCATGAATTAGTATCCTATCAGAGGACAATGTTTTCCAGTCCCTCATTATGCACCAAATTTGGAGACAGCCAATGAGGGATACAGTTGACAATCCTTTATTATCATAATTATTTGACTCTTCTACCGAATCAGAAGGAAACATCCTTCAATCTCTTACTTATGCATATCTACACACCAACTTTGAGGAGAAGAAGGTTAGTGTCATTTCCTTTAAGTTTCGTTACCTTATTCCAGGGCATGTAGAACCTTAATACTTTGCTATCTCTCACAGATGATAAACAGGGATTGAATGAACCTCAAAGAAGGAGTCATTACTGAGTGACTGGTGATAGAGGGAAAGACTGGAAATGGCAGTGAGAGCAAGGAATATTTCAATTCAAACATGACCAATGAGTATATGGGGGGACAAATGAATGAAAGTACAGCCAATGCTGGAAAGCAGGGGTAGGGATAAAATAGGTTATCAGTCTGCCCCCAGGGCTCCTAACAGGAGCCTGCAAACCCCTGCAAGGAAATCCTAATATTGTCCCCATGATCTTTATGAAAAGCATACAGCTATCTCAGAGTCTGCAATAGCCTGCACATATGATCCTTGAAGAACAGGGCTTAATACCTGAAAAACTATGGCAGAATCCCAAATAAGAAAGGCCAGGTCACACAAGACCAAAAGAACTCAGAGATTAGTCCCAACACAAAGTCCTAATCTGAGATATAAGGCTGGAAGGATGAGTAAACAAAATAAGATAAAGAACTACTGTGATGCCAGAGATGCCCAAAACATCTACAAATCCCTGAGAGGAGAAAAACACAAGCAATTCAAATGTCTTTCCTTTGGATGTCTGCTCATTTCTCCTCAGCTTTCCTCTGACTCTATTCAACATTCTGCTCATGTTTCTTCCTTGCTTCTTACAGCTAATTCTCAGCCTTTCAAGGCCCCAGGTTGCTATGCCTCTCCCCTTAGTCCTGGCTGCCTGTTCTTGTTCTGTGTTCCCTGGCATCACCCGAGTCGTCTTCTAAGTCACTCAGGAATTAAGGTGTCTTACTGAGATAAAGGAACAAAGCATAAACAGGGTGAAAAATGGCAATTTAGGAAGGAGACATCCACACATTTAATTCTCAAAAGTAGAGTGTATTTAGTCATAAACTACTCCTAGTAGGCAGAAAATGGCTATCACCTAGTGTTACTGCTGGTTCCAGGGCCACAGAAAAAGAGGAGGCATGATAAAAAAACAAAGATTAGATTAAAAATACCTTCTTGGTCCATAATAGAGGATCCTGGGATAACATCTGAATTTGAGCCTGTAAAGCATTTCCATATCAGGTAAGCCAAGAAAATAACAGGGGTATAACTGTAGAATTTAAGACCCCAAATAGATGGATAATTATACATGCTTAACCGAACAAAATCTAATGAGAATGGTCTGAGACAAAATGGGAGCCCTTCTCTTTTTCTTTTTTTTTAAAGAAACTGGTTAACATCTCTTTTAAGGACATGGCATTTTGGTGACAGAAAATAACTGGTTAATGTGACCATGTCAGCAAGTCATCCCACACACAACTGGAGTCTTTTTATCACTGTTACTCCCACCCCACCCACAAATACATGCAGACAGTCCTAAGCCCTCATTCCTTGGAGGAAGAGTTCCTCCTTTGTGCAAGTCCCCCACAGAAGATCCCTAATTTCACAACATAATCAAAATGTAGAGACTGACCCCGCAGAGCTCCTCTTTTTTGAGGATATGAAGGAGACACCCTTGTTGACTAAACACTTCCACAGAGGCACACAGCAACTCAGATACCCGATTGTGATGGCAATGCGCTTATTTGATCTCCAAGGTAGGGACTGCAATATTTGGTTTTTTAGGTCTTCTTTAGAGAGCAGCTACCAGTTTTCATCATTTTGCTGTCTCTCTGGAGGGTCAGAGAGTCTTCAGATATGATTTTTTTCAGTTTTGTATCTGTATCCCCAGCACTTAACAGTGCATGGTAGGCACTGTGTTTGTCACTTGGTAGATTTCTCTGATCCATAGGGACATATACTTTTAGCTGTTCTTGGCACTTCCCTTCCAAAGGTGGTATACAGGAACATTATTAACTATGATGTATTGTTGAGGTCAGGGAAACAGAAAATGCTGAGGTTTAAGGTTTGGGGGTGCTTGAGACCCCAAAATACCAACACACCGGGTCCTGCCAAATGAATTCAACTCAAGTCTTCTCTCAGCCAAAGTAAAGCAAAGTTTATTAAAGGTTCACCATAATGGGTAGACTCAGTATCTGTGATGCTTGTATTGGACAAGAGGGCCAGAATACTCTGACACAGAGTGAGTCTGTGCTAGATAATTCTCTGGCTCTTTCATGGAGGCAAGATGGGTCTTACATACAGAAAGATTAAAGGAGGATTTTAGGGGTGGTCTAGAGGAGGAGTTTGGGGAGGATCTTCAGGAGGAATAAAATGAGGTCAGATTCCAGTAATGAAATTAAAGTGGAAAGTAGCTGGAGGCTACCTGGAGATGACAGACAATGGAGGGCTAGGCTAGTTTAAAGGTAACAGATTTGGGCACAGATATTTTGGGAGGATCAAGGGTGGGGACTAGCTGGACAATGGAGGGCTAGGCTAGTAACAGAGATTTGGGCAGAGCTATAAAGAAAGGCTTATGGCCTCAGGCAAATGCCTCAACAAATGGGAAGATTCAAGGAGAGCTCAAGGGGGTTCCCAAAGCCAGTATCAATTACCTTTCCAAAATTTTTTGAATCAAAGATCTTTAACTATAATCATACAACAAACATAGGTCCAACATACCATGAAGTTGTAGCAGAAAGCAGAAAAATATTTGCCAGGAACAAAGCTGCATATAAAATGTAAGTCTGTCTGCCACTTTTTGAAAAGTAGAGTAGCATAGGATGTTGGAGCTAAAAGAAGTTTAAAAATCATCTAGGACAGATGTTCTTAACCTTTTTTGTGTCATGGACCCCTTCCAGGAATAATGTGTTTAACTAAAGTGAAATACATAGGATTACAAAGGAACTAAGTTATATTGAAATACAGGTAAGCCAAGGAGTTCCCAAGTCCCAAATTAATAGATTTTGAAATAGGTCAGCTCCTCATTTTATTGATTTATAGGTTAAATTTTCCTTTAGTTATCTATCACTGCCATAAATTCCCTTTAGAAAGATACTGTAATATCAGGTGGGCATATGAAAGAGGGATACCAGTTCTTTTATCTGCAGGGCTATAGTTCTAATGAAGGATATAAGGAGAAATTCAGAAAGAGGTCTGGCAGCAATTACTGAAGTGTGCTAGGACTGCTTGTGGTCTCCATTTAGGCTGAAGAATGGAGAAATTATATTAGTACAAAAAACGGTCTGGTAGGGAGGACTTTTCTAAAATGCATGCTTTGCAGCCTAGATTTTAAACTTAATTTAAATAGCTGTAAATGAATGGTCTTAGAATTCAAATGTGAAAGACTGAGATAACAGGAAGGCAAATTGACCATCTCCCAGAGGTTTTGTTTTGAAGTTGCCCTAGGACCCAAGAGTACTAGAGCCAGCCCCTAGAATAGAGACCAAAAAGCCACATCTGCTAGGCAGGAGGAGAAAGGAGTGGAGCTCTAGGCATAGTCCTTCCCAATGGCTAAAGGGACGGAAATGAAGAACCTAGTGTACCGATGTGATTTGTTGTTTTCTATACTCCCACTCCCTCCCTGTAGAGCAGTAATAAGGTCAGGAAATTTAGTCTGGCCATTTAGACTCTTAAGGTAGTGGTACAGACAGCAGCAACAATGGCGAGCATAAGACTCCTGGTACAGGAGATGAACTGAGGCTTTACAAAAGGCAAAGTTCAAGGAACTAAGTCTCTATAGAAACAGATTTCCAAAATGAATTTAACATCCCGTTTGTTGCTAGTATTCTTTCCCAATTATCTACTTTAAAGCTTAACACCCCCCTCCAATTTATTTTACAGAGTATCCAAGACTATTAGAGATGAGACAAGAGCAATTAAAAATAAACAACTGGAATTTAACAAGAAGTTGCTAAGGTTCATTTTTTATTCAAAACTTATCAAATAAGTAGAAATATACCCAACTCGGCTATTTGATGAGATATTATCTGTACAACTATTTAAAGTGAATCTTTCTGTTTCTCTGTCTGACACTATTCCTACTCTGCTTACTTACCTCTTCTAGGAATTTCATTACCATTCTATTTCTTTCTCTTTGGCTGTCTATGATAGGAACTAGAGGGGAAGAGTATCACATAGTTAATTATTTTTCTCTCCAGAGGAAAAAGCATACTATCCCTTTTAAAATGAGGAGAATGACTTACTTGATTAATTGCTTTTACAAATTAGAGTTATAGGAGGCGTGACTATGAAGTAAAGCTTAAAGCAAAAACCTTTGAAAGACTTAAGGATGCTGATCAATTCAGTAGCCAACTACAACATGAAGCAACCACTGATAAAATGTGTTACCCACTTCTTCAAAGAGAAGTCAGAGAGGAGAGAAGGGAAATACCAATGGCATAGAAAGAAAAAAAGAGGAAGGAAGGAAGAAAAGAAAGAATCAATGAAGTATTTTTTTGAGAGAAGCAAAAGCAATTTATAAGGAAACAGGCAAGCAAGACAACTTTGAAAGTAACTCAGTGAATTACATGCTTAAAAGGAAAAGCAAATGGCAATAGATTAACAGTTTCATGTACACTCTGCTCTACTTTACATATGGAAATGCCCCTTCTTTTTGATCTTTATTAATTTCAGAATTTCTAAAAATGAAAAAAAAAATACTGATTGGTAAGCAAAATTTGAGTGAATTACCTTTTTTCCATTTTCTGAAGAAAAATTAGAAATTTCTCACAATTCACATGAAATTTTCTAGATTTTGAATTTGAAATTGTGTCTGTTTCTCCTAATCTTCAGTTTTACATATCTTCTTAGCTATCATCTCACCCAAGTTCCCTCTCCTATCTAGCACCCTTCTTCCTCACCCACCATCCTTTGTATCCTTTTTGCATTTGTCCTATTTCTCTCCCAAGCCTGTTAAGAATTAAGATAGTAGTTTGTTAATGCAGAAGTGGTTCATTGCTATTAAAAAACACACACATAATGTCTGGATGATGCCATTTAATTAAGTTTATTATTCCATTTTCTTTATACTGCTATTAGTCTGCAAAGCAAAGCCCAATGTAGACCGGAAGAAGCTGTGAAGGACTATCAAAAATATCTGGAGAAGCTGGTATGTTTCTTTTTCATATATACAGGATTGGGGATTCCCTCTCCAGTGTTTCCATATAATCTACTCAAAATGGCAATAAATCTGAATTATTTCTAATATCCAAATTATAATGGGGTGATGCGGCTAAATCTCCCTCTATGTTCTTAGAGAGGGAAAAAAGTTGACTAGCAACTCTTGTTGTCTTATAGTTGCCAACCCAGCTAGATGCAGTTTCAATAGCTCCAAGATCTCCATCTGAAAATCCTATCAAATTCAATCAGGCTTTTCAAATGGCTATCTTAAAGATGCATCTTTCTTGACTTTTCTTTCTCCTCCCCTTCTCCTATGCTTAATCACAGTAACTCTGAATGATGCATATACTGCCCTCCTGGAGTTCCAATACCTAATGAACCATCTTAAAAATAGAGACTTCTGTATCGTATATTATTAGGAAAAAAGTAAACTTTAGACAGCTTTAGTCATCACATATATCAAACACTATTCCCTTAGGCATAAAACTAAAGACTAGTTCCCCATTGCCTACCCTCATCAAATCTAAAACATGGCTGGTTGTCAGGGCTTTCTCTGATCTGACTACAAACTACCCATTCCAGTCATGCTGGTCCATGTTATCTGTCAATCTAGAATACTTTGGTTGGGGAAAGAACCAGTTCCTGTTGACCCTGAATCTAGCTTCTGTCCCTTGTGCTCCTTCTATTCACTAATAGAAGTACAGAGATTCAACATACAACCAAACACAATCCTTTTCATGTTCACTTTCATCTATAACAGCTATAGGCAGACCCCTTATTGATCCATAAATGCAAACAGATCAACAGATGCACATAACCAAAAAGTTCAAAAGAGAGTTGAAAAGAGGGTACTGCTAAGGAGAAAATGGAGCTGCCAGGTACAAATTTGCTGATTGTGAAATGTCCTCTGGATTCAAGGATTTTGTTTTTTTCACAGAGGAGTCAATATTTACATGTAAAATGTCTACAAAATGAAGACGAGATCATTCTTTTTTGATGGCAAGAGGCACTAGTCAGCTAGTGGCATCAGGAGGGAGTACTTGAACTGAGCTTTGAAGGAAAATAGAAATTCTAAGAGGTAGGAGAGAGAAAGGCCACTTTAAACACGAGGTACGGCCCATTCAAAGGCATCAAGACAGGAGATGGATAAAGTGCTATAGGTTAAGACCAGCAAAGAGAGAAGTTTGGTTCCTGGAAAGTTAGGTGGGAGGCAAGTTATGAAGGACTTTTGGTCTGTATATGATTCTAGGGGTAATAGGGAATCAGGAGAGTGACATGGTCAGATCTGTACAAGAGGAATATCACTTTGGCCACTATGTGGAGCATGGATTAGGGGAGGGAGAGACTAAGAAGTAGGGATAGCAATGAGGAGGTCAATGCAGGAGTTATGATGAGGCCTTGAACCATAAGATGACCTTATATGTGAATGGGGAAAGGGGGATGATGGATGGTAGGGATAGTGTGGCAATGGGATCGATAACAATTGGCAGATGATTGGATATGTGGGAAAAGAAACAGCAGAGGAGTCAAGGATGATTCAGAAGTTGCAAACCTGTGACTGGAAGGACAGTGGTGTACTTGACAGAAATTAAAAAGAGGCATGTTATATATGCATGCAGATAATTACCTCAATTTCCTACCATCCACTGGGTAAAAATACAGATGGACAATTTGAAAGTATCTCAACCAAAAGCACACCTTTCTTCATAAAATGATATAGACAGCAGTGCAAATGACATATAAAAACAAACTGAGAGAGGCCTAGGATCTCCTATAATCTCACCTCTTCTCAACCAGGCTACATGTGAAAGAACTCTACCACACTCACCCCAATTTGGAACTTTTTTAGGGGGTGGGAGAACCATAATCTTACATTAACATCCTCAAAGTCCAAGATGATCTTCTTAACTTTTCCATGTATTTCAATTTATTGTCTGAACAGCGTCAAGAGGAAAGGTCAGAAAAAGCCATATCGACTAGGTCACCATCAGCCGTTGCTGCTGCCACCATCGCCTCAATCCCAGCTTTCAGTTCTCTACTTCCCTATGAGTCGGTTTATTCCGAAGATGAAGAAGGTCAATCTTCAATATGAGAAAGAGCCAGATGATCTAGAGTAATAATGCACACGCCCTGGGAAAAACTCAAACATTTCATGGCCTCAGTTTAATTATAATAATAAATTTAGCTCAGTTTCCAACACATCTTGGTGTCCATGGTGGAAGAGAGAACACAAAAACATATGAGATATGCAGGTTTTTATTTGCACCACTGATCTTTCAAATCTTTGACCTTCTCACATTGGGAAGGTTCACTTAAGCATCAGGCATTAAAAGGTCTATCCCAGCAATATCTTGGCCATTATTTGTAACAAACATTTTTAAGAGGGAAAAAAGTGTTCATTATAAAGTATAGACGGCTTTCAACAATTTCCTTGGAAATATATCTTGATAATAGCAAGCATTCACCATAATAGAAAACAGAGAGGGGATTAATTTACCGTGGCATAGGAAGTCCTGCCAGTTCCTAAATGCCCTAAATAGTTTCTCTGCGATTCTTACATTGTTTAGGCCTCAAGGAAAACCAAAGCCCCACCTCCAGGTTTGGTAGCAAATAGACACGGCTTCTCTCCAACTAACCTTCCCTCGCTGCTTTGGTAATAAGATTCTTGCACACTTGCTAGAAGGTCAGGCAGCTTGTCAGTAGGTACCAAAGATACAGCGCAGCCTCCCCATCCTGCTCCAGTCAGTCGTGACCCTTGAGCCCCAAACTGCCTACAATAATAAGAAGAAAAACTTAGAAACTGTCCATTAAAACAAGAGCTATTTGTCTTCAAGCACGAGAACATCTACAGCTGGCCAAGTTCTCAGGAGAAAACACATATATGTGTTTCCAACGTTTGGGAAAGGTTATGGAACTTGAGACGTTTTAGTTGTTGATTTGTGACTAAAGTTAGTCCCCAGCTTTGGCTGGTGGTACTGGCTATCCACAAGGCCATGGCTTTTATCAGCTTTAAAAAAGAGTCTTCTTAGCCTTAATATTCTGTAGGCTTGCCATCAAAGTGCTATAATGGCGTGATAGGGGAGAGAACAGACATAATGAACATTCACTCACCCCCGGCTCAACTAGAAGACAGCTTTAAGTGACATCAAATCACACCTTATATGCCTAAAAAAAAATTTCTTCAGGGAAAAGTGGCTTTTTTTCCCCTTTGTTCCAAAGACATTACTCTGTATACAAATTCAAATATAAACTCCTCTGACATTTAAAGGTCAAACTGTCTCCAACCTAGCTTTCTGTTATTAATTATTATTAATCTCATTAATAAGTATTTACTAAACCCAGACTATATGCCAAATCCTGTGCTGGGCACAAATATGATAAAGGAAATGACTCCCTTCACACCTCTCAGGCCAGTCTTGCTGATCCTCACATACAACATTCCGTGCTTCCGCACTGGCTTTCGGCCATGTCGACGATATACTCCATCTTTACTGTTGCTTTTTTAAATCACTAGTTTCCTTCAATACTCAACTCATGTCATCTTCCAAAGGAGTCTGGCCCTGTCCCCACCACCTGCTAGGGACCCCCAATTACCCTATATTTTTTCTCCACATAACTGGATGTGCACATGTTATCTCCCCTCCTAGGGCCTACTGAGTCTGTCTAATACAAAACTCCCCAGTGCCCAGCACAGCGCTTAACAGCTGGAGTTGCAGTCAGGAAGACCTGAATTCCAATCCTGCCTCAGACACTTATGCATTAGCTGGGTGATGAAGGGAAAGTCATTTAACATCTCTAACCCCACCCCCTTCTCATCTATACAGTAATGACAATAACAGCACCTATATCATAGGGTTGGGTTTTTTTGAAGGACCAATGGGATAACACGTTAAATATTCTGCAAACCCGCACATGCTGTTATTATCGTTATTTTCATTTTTGATGTGTAGTCAACAATGCTGAAGAGCAGATGACCTTAATTCTTACTGAGAAAATCTGTCAGAAAGGCACATATTATTAAGTTTTATCATTTTGCAGGAAAAATTCCCTACAGGAAAATTCAAGTTTCCCTTATATGAAAATCTCTCTAGTGAGAAAGTAACAGACACAATGCTTTCATACCTTTACTCCCTAGGGCCCCTGGGAGTTGGCCAGACATTCTATAGGCACTGGGTACAACAGATAAAATGCCGCTATCTTGGATGACAATTGTCTATGAGATAACCAGTAGTCATGGACTAGTTCCAGTTATCATCAGCTGATGCCGTTTCAAACCTGGGATCTGAGCTGAAGTGATAGACCCCAGTACAAAGTAGGTGAAGTTTATTTCTCTCCTAATGGGCCAACTTGCCCTGACAACAAAATCTAACACACATTTGCAATCCTTGCAAATAAATTTTTCTCCTAATTAGTAGCAGATTAAAAGCTCTACCACCAACATGGTTTTGCTCCCTTTTCCTCTCCTTCTAAATAAGTTACTTTATACTTCTTGTAAAATATCAATAGGTCATTTCCTCCCCACATTATAAAACTGGGATTATTTCACAGTGGCAATTCTCTCTACCCCCAACACACCTACCCTCTCCAATGATCCCCTCAATTTACTTCTTTCCATGATCCATTGTAGCCACTGAAATTTATTCTTCAAATGGTTTGCCCTAGTACTGTGAGCTCTCTAGAACCAAATCTCACTAGACCCACCCCCAGCTCCCACCCTCCACACTTATTTTTAATGGTATATTTTTTCTTTCTGATTTGAGTTATATCTGAATGCTGGAGGCTAAAACTCTCACCAAAAACCATGTTTTCATGTTATTTTGAACCTGGCTGAAACTAGAAACCAAAGGAGATTGATTGGGAGGTCTGTTCTCTTGTGATGCATGTGCCAGTTTTTTAAACAGAAGGTTGAAGATGTTTCAGGTAAACACAAACTCCTGACTGCTTTCCCAAGCCCCTTATAACTGATCCATGACTGCCCTGCAAAAGACTTAAAATAGGCTAAATGGAAGGTAAGACCTCATGACCCCAAGGGATCAAATTTCCAAAAGCAAGCACAGTGAGTGTGCCTATAAATATGACCAACACACTTGAATTACTGGCATTTGTGTCCACAAATCAAGAGGCTTCCCCAGCAGATGAGGAGCGAGGGCACACATGCCCAACCAGATATATTCAAATTCCCTATCTTGAGTATCCTATGGCCTTTGTGAGTCCTTCAGGAAACATATAAAGTATGTTGAGAGAGATCAACAAACAGGGAAACAAGAAAGATTTATTTTAAGAAAGACCAATGAGCAAATCATGTCTTAAGATTGTTGGAAGATTTCTTTCCCCCTCTAGGAATTATAAGATGTTAAATACATCTACTGGATTACTGCAAATCAGGAAAGCCAGGTAAGAATTATGAAAACCCAAACCATAAACCTCCCCCCAAAAGGCACTTTGGTGTTTGTGATGGCTCAATGAGAAGTAACATAGAAGGGGCTGGCAAAGGAGGCCACAACAGTCTGTTTCTGAAAAAAAAAAAACTCACCATGAAGAGTCCATAAAAATCAAAGCCTAGGGGGAGTGAGACTACAATGAATGATGTCCGCCTCCTCCTACCATTATAAAGCACAGCTAATGATTAGTTGTTGTTGGGCAGCCAGTACAAACAACCCCATGAAAAGCTCCCATTTTTGTAAAGTCATGAACACGGTTTGTTGCATGGTGGAATGCAAAGAATGTTGGATTTAAAGTCTCCAGATCATAGAGTCAGAGCTCAAAGAAAATTTGAAGGACTTCTAATACAACCCCCTACCATTTTACAGAAAAAGAAACTGATGCTCAAAGAGATCTAGCAAGGACCCTCAAGTAGAAAAGAGTAGTGCCTGGGCTTCAAGCCAGGTCCGGGTCTCTAGCTCCATATCTCTTTCCACTACATCAAGATTGGGAACCTAGGTTTGAATCCTTGATCTCTCTGCTAACCTGTGTGATGCAGGACAAGTCACTTACTGCCCTGGAGCTCCCTTTCCTCACCCATAAAATGAAAAAGTTGAACTAATTCCCCTCTAAATCTATGCTCCTATAACCACGGTTTAATAGGCACATTCTTTAATTTGTCTGATTGAGTAGAAGACAAAAGGTAAAAAGATGGTCAACCATTCTATCTCCAAAAGCATAAAGCAAGTTCTCCTCTTTTGAAAACTGAGAGAAGATGGACCAAACAGTGGCAAACTGTGTCAGTGCCCCCAAAACATGACCAACATAGATTCTCTTTTTTTTCTGGGCAGAGGAGAACCAACTTTCAGCTTCAAATGAAATCAAGTACCTGTGGCTATACAAATTGCTCTTCTCAGTTCAAAAATGAAGGCTTGAGATGATTCATGGAGGCAAAAGGCCACAAAATTGTTCTGTACCAATTTTTTCAGGCTACGCAGCAACTTAACTCATGTAACCTTTGCTGGCCCAGTACTTGAAACTGGGTTCCACAAAAATTTGTCATTCAGCTTCCTTAATAACTTAGGAAACAATGTGGTAGTAAATCTTCTCTAATTTCAACAAGTGTCAAAACTCATATTAAATATGTGAATGTGTTTCTCAAGTAAAACCAAAACAATTCTTTTCAAGAGGGGATTGAAGTAACCAGTAAGTAGTGGTGAGGATATAATTGACTTAGTTTCAAGTTCATTTTGTATTGTCAATCAACTCTGCTTTAACATTTAACTATTCTTATAAAATTTTACATGTTTTTTGAGATCTGTTATAATTCAGGCATCATTTTTTCTTCCATTAAGTCAACTTTGTTGCACATAATTAAAATTTTCCAATAAAAAATCAAACTTCATTGTGAATTTTTTTCATCTCCCTCTGGACCTTTCTTTGGATTTGTTGCTAAATAATTCTCTCTTCAAGGCGGCAAAAGGTTATCCTAAGAAATATGGCACATATTCTCTCTTGTTCCTCGCTAATTTTTCTCTTCTTCCTCCTAGGGTCATTAAACAGGTTGCTTAGGTTTTATATTTGTAGGAGATCTCTTCTCCATTCAGTCTACTAAGGAATTAGTCAATCCTATGCAATTCCAAAATGATTTGGTTTCTTTAGGCCTCATTTTTGTACAGTGGTCTGATCTCAGTCCTTAGGTTAACTCAAGTCATTCCAACAAGAGCACCACCAAAGAGAATGAATTGAAGCCACACCACTGGCATCTTTTCTACTTTTAAGACCAAAGCTTCATCCTGGAGACTGAAGGGAGCTGAGGCCAGTTAACAAAGATGGCAAGGCCACCAGCTATGGGGGCATTTCATTTCCAGAGGGATTTAGAAATTCTTCCCACTATCAATTGCTGCAATGATGAACCCACTCAGGAGGATGGAAGCACTCAAAATGAATGGCAGAGATAGGAACATGTTTATAAAGTAAGTGCTAAAGGTGGATTATGAATTTCAAATGTCTGTGGCAGGCTGGTGGGGCACAGTTTGGGTTAGGGCCTTCAGGGCCAACTAGGCAGTCTGGAACTTATGATATGATAGGGGATTACAGATTTTTAGAGCTGTCAGAGACCTAAGAGATCATCTGGTCCAACCCCCTTACTTTACAGATGAAGAAACTCAGGAACAGAGAGGTTAAATGATTTGTCCAAAGTTATGAAGGTAATCTAGTAGAAGAGGCAGGACGGGAACCCAGATTTTCTGATATAAGATCCAATGTTCTTTCCATAAGACCAGGGATTCTTAACCTTGAGTTCAAGGACTTTAAAAAAAATTTTACAACTGTATTTCAATATAATTGGTTTCCTTTGTAATCCCATGTTATTTTAATTCATGCATATAAAAAGACATTTTTTTCAGAAGGGGTCCTTAGGTCTCACCAGAATGCCTCACCTTCACCAGACTTCACCAGAGTCCTTGACACAGAAAAGGTCAAGAGCCTTTGCCCTAGACAACGACTAGGGAGGAAGCTGGTGTGGAATAGTGAGAGAATAATGACTTGAGTAACCTTTTCTTCCTTTAGAATACTGAACTTTTGACTAGAAAGACCAGACTTCTGAACTTCCAGATTCATTGTTTTATGTGTGAATGTGAACAAACTAACTTAAGCTCTCTGATCTTTAGTTTCCTCACTGTAAAGTGTCAATGATACTTGCCCTTCCTCTCAAACAAGGTTCTGGAGGAAAGTGATTCGTAAATTATAAAGCTTAACTACCCAGATGTGAGCTCTTATGGTTACTAATCCGCCTTTTCCCTCTCTATCTGTCTTTGTATCCCCAATGCCTACCACAGTGTCTTGCACATAATAGAGACACATTAACTGGTTCCTATGGAATTGAATCTTTTCTACTTTTTCTTTTCTTCACAACCCTCTCATCTCAATCTTGATTTCTTCCTTCACCATCTCCTCCCAATTACATACTAAATTAAATGCTAAGTGCCCTGAGTCTTTAAAAAAGTGTTTGCTGTGCCCTGCCTCTTTCACATGTGATACAAATTACCCTACTGGACATGTGTTTTGTCACTCAACCCCTCGCTGCTATTCCACTCTGGACGTGTGTCTGACACTGATGTTTCTTCTCTGAGAAACATCTGATGTGTGCTCAGGCCATACATACCAGGGGCACTGAGCTATCACTGACTGATGACCATGGTGACAGCAATGAGGCCATTAGCTTCCCCAGAAATAAAAGTGTCAGAGGGCCAAGCCCAGGCAAACATATCAGACCTGGGACAGTAAGTCTTGCTATGTTCACCAGAGACCAAGTGAGTAAAAATTAATTTTGGTACTTTGTAACTAGTTTTCCAAATTAAAAAAAAAAATGGAAACAACGTTCTCCTCTTTTTTCTTTAATCATTTTTTAATTTTCCTTTCTCTTAACACTGTTCATTTTTTTCTAAACTTTATAAATCTAAAGAAAAAAAACCATTCCCTTTCCTCCAGCTGTAGTTTATGGTCTTCAATTTCCATTCTTTAAAAAAAAGGGTGGAGGGAGATTTTCTAAACCCACTTCTTTAATGAAGGCCTAGTCCACTTCCAAATCACTACCAACATCATGTGATACTGCTAACAGTGGCTGTGATAACAGGTGCTTAATAAATGCTTCCTGAATGACTAATGGATTCATCCTACAAAGGTCAGGAAAAAGTAGAAGAAAAGTACATCTGTAGAAATAACTCATTTGTAACTCAAAGAAGTTTCATTTTTTGGTTTTTCTAAAGGGAAATGGAGGAAAGAAAATCTTAAGACTAGGTGGGAAAGATCTTGGTTTTTCTTGTTTCTAAGTGAAAGAATTCAATAAATATTTATTTGTGGGGTGGGTAGGTGGTACACCGGCCCTGGAGTCAGGAGGACAAGTTCAAATCTGGCCTCAGACATTTCACACTTACTAGCCATGTGACCCTGGGCAAGTCACTTAACCCCAAATGCCCTACCTTCCCCTCCAAAAAAAAAAAAAGTATTTATTCTGAGTCTATTATACGTCAGGTACTGTGTTAGGAACTGGAGATACGGACAAAACATGGAAAAATCCCTGCTCTCAAGGAGCTTATCTTCTGTACACATATGAGTTAATGCAAAACATATATGAAGTTACACAGCAAGTCTGACTACTTTTCTCGGAAGAGAGAACCTCAGCAACTGCACTGGGGAAACCAAATCTGCTCAGACCACTTCTAAACCTAGCAAATACTCAACTATGTGTCACCAGAAACAAAAGCAGATCGACCTTTCCTCCACCCTGCCCCACCTGATCTGTCCAACTGAAGCAAGGTGCAAACTCTCCCACATCTTTTCTTCGAGGACTGAAATTATTGTTCTCCCCCCATTCCTATGCCCTCCACAGCTTCGTAAAATAGACCCTACAATAAAACAAACTCCGGAAACTTCTTCTGCAATTAAAGAACAAACACTGACGTCAGCAGAAGGGCTCATTAACACTGGGCAACTTCTCTCAACAGGTTGCGTTACACATATGGTTTATGAACATCAGAACCCTTCAGTTTAATCTTTCCACGCTGGCTCTGTGGCAATGGACAAGGCAAACCACCGGCGCCAAGTGGTTAATTGTATTTTCCTTGTTAATTACATGCAGCATTCTATTCTATTCTCACAATGGAAATGACATCTACCCAACGATTTGAAAGCTCCCTGGATTTCACTTTCCATTCTCTCCAGGTCATTTTTCTTTCTTACTTATGTGTCCAAACTTACATATGTTAATACCCCACTGCCTGCAAAGCACAAAGCAATTCATGAAATATTCTAATTTTCACAAAGTTCAGGGTCTTAATCCAACCATTTATAATTTTTATATTTATATATATATGTCTATGGAATATATAATAAATAAATAATTAATATAATATATAAATATATATTTTGTTTATATATTTCTTCCCAGCCAAAGAGTTTCAGCTTTAAACATAATCTCAATCCCTAAGAGACCTGTATATCCCAGTCATGCCATGAACCTCTACTATTTTTACAACAGAATTTCAGAAACAGATGAGAAAGCCAATTAGTTTGAGGGTGGCCCAGGAGTTGTGTATATTAAGACATATATTGTGTATATTAAGACACTTTCAGCCCAAAGTCATCAGAAAGTAAATTGAGAAAATATCTGGAGAAAACTACGACTGCCTTCGTAAAAGATCTAAACACATGATAATAAAGAGTTATTTATTATAGAGATTTCAAGGAAGAGTTGACCCTGGACCAGGGGGGAATTATGGCTGCCATTGAAGGAATCTTTCATTCTATAAACATTTGTCAGCTGTCAGAGAGAACCAGTCTTAGCTGGAGAACGTCCCAGGAAGCCGTTCATTAAGCAGGAGGTTGGGAATCACTCTCCTTTGAAAGATAGTCATACATTTTAAGTTTATTCTCAAGATGCCCCATCTTTTCCTCCCCTCCCCCAACAGACTTACCGACAGACATCCACCAGCCGATCCAGTTCAGGACAGCTGCACTCATACAAGTTCTTACAGCTCACATGACTCTGGTTCATTAGATCTCCCAGCAGCTGGATAGCATTGGCAGGTGCTTCCTCACATATCTTCTTAAACTGCAACACTCTGGCTGCCTCACTGAACACATGCTTTGCACGCTGGTACAACTTGAAGAAGAGTACTTGGTTAAAAAAAAAAACAAAAATCCAGGGAGACGTGTGGTTAGAAATAGTCACAGAATCCCATCCCAAGGGCCCATAAAAATACATTCCTCAGAGGCAGCTACTTTACCAATCTTTGTGTTCAGCCTCTGTTTTACCAAGGCAATTTTTCCTAGCCAAAGCAGACATTCTTATGAACTGATCTTAGATTCAGTAGAGGCAAATCCCCAAAACGTATCTATTGTGAAAAAAAACAAACAAAAAACCTTTCTCCAAATTATTCCAAAGTGACATTTTCCCCCTGTGTGACCTTGGATAGGTTAATGCATCTCTCTGGGCTTCTCAAGCTTCTTCTATAAAATGAAGGGGTTGGATTAGATGACCCCTTAACTCTGAATCTATAATCCTAGGATCTTACTTAGAAGGCACAGCCGGTGAAGGGAGCCAAAGCATCTGATCCAGGAATCAGGCTGGTCCTAGATAAGTTAGCTCCGGGTTTTTACTATGGCCAGTAACTGGTCTTGGTTTTTTCCCATGAAAAGCAGCTGTAAATCAGAGCCTTTCTGATATCCTGTGATCCAGGGAGGTGCCCTGTTCTGGGATTACTGCCAGAAGATGTTAGCTGTCCTTTATGATTTTTATACATTTTTAGATATTATTCTTTGGGTACCGGAAAGAAGGACCTGGTTATCTTCAAGGCCTAAAAACTGACATTACTGTCTGACATCTTGAAATTGAACAAAGAGTATTAAGGAGATTAAGTGACCTATAACTACCTTCTTTGTGTCATTACTCTATAAAAACCACGCTCATGAATGGGCTCAATAAACAGATTGCTTAACAATCATGCCTGGACCACGTTTACTCGTCACACTTTCACAGGCTAGTGTGTCAGTATAGAGCTAACTTAAGAAACCACTCAAGTTATCTCAACAAGCAGGTACTACTGATGGGCTAACAAGCATTTATCAAATGCCTATCATGTGCCAGGCAAGAGGCAATGTGTTGCAGGGGAGGGAGGGCTAGCCTTGAAGTCAGCAGGACCTGGACTTAAGTCCTTCCTCTGCCATACTGGCCAGAATCTTCATCTTTCAGGGTCCAGGCAACCCTCTAAGACTACACCAGGAGAAAGTGTCCACATTTAGTGTTCCTTATGCTGATAAAGTTTAAAGTCCAGACCATTCCCTACCCCTCTCTCCCCCAAAATGTCAGTCATTCTGCCAGGCATTAGGAATAAAATGGCAAAAGAGAAACAATCTATGACCTCATGGACCTTACATTATGTCAGTCAATAAAAACTGAGTGCTTTCTATGTATCAGGCACTGTGCTAAGCACTGGAGATACAAAAAAATGCAGAAGACAGCCTCTGCTACTGAAGAGCTATATACTTATGCAGGATAAATTGGAAGTACTCAAAAGAGGGAAGGTACTAGAATCAAGAGGGATCAGGAGAAGCTTCCTGTAAAAGGTGGGATTTTAGCTGGGCCTTGGAGGAAACCAGGGAAGCTAGCAGGCAAAGGTGAGGAAGGAGGGTGTTCCAGGCATGGGGGATGGAGGAAGGGAATGCCCAGGATTGGAACATGGAGTATCTGGTATGAGGAACAGCAAGGGAGTAGATAGGGACTAATCTGTTATTTCACTAATATAGGGAATTCCCTTGGTGAGAAACTCCTTCTACCAATGAAGGCTGGCACTTCCTCTGAAACTTCTGGTCTCATCCGCCTAGAGTACTGAGAATATATATGATATGATTTGCCCAGGGACACACAGTCAGTCTTACCAATTCTGAGGCCAGATCTCTCCCTATAATGCCATACTGCCTCTAGTCATATATACATATTTAAATATATAACAAACCTCATTTTGTATATATTTAAATAAACATTATGTACATAGTTAAGAATATACAGAATGAATATAACGTCACAGGTGGGGGTTGGGTGTGGAAGTATTTATCAGCAGTGAGATCAACATATTCTCCTATGTCATCTTGAACATCCTCCACATCGATTGGAAGTAATTTTCTTTTATTTCCTTTTTGGGGGGGAGGGAGAATGGGAAGGATGGGGTCCCCCCCCACTTCTCCCCTAGGCCTGATCCTAATACTGATCAGCATGGAAGCTTTAACCTGTGCCATTTGTTGACCAGCCTGGTTTGCTCATTGTTAGGCAGCCTTTTCCCAAGGATCCACCATATTGGTGCCAGACTTAGTGCATGCACCTAATGTTTAGCCTACTGAAGTTAAGAATTCTGAAACTCAAGCTATCTTCCATCCTCAGCTTCCCCTGCAGCAGAGACCAAAAAGTCATGAACAACCTTGCCTAGCTATAAAGCAATTTCAATGATTCTATTTCCCTCTGTCTAAGCCAGGGGATCAGGGATGCCAGCCCTTGAGTTTTGCCACTTACAGGCTTCTAGCTCAAAAAGTAGGATGCTATGGGGTTAGATGAAGTATGCTGTGTTATACCAGACTGCCCAGGCAAACAGCTGTGATGTGTCTCCCTGGGTTAATGGCAACTGCCTACATAGCTCTGGGACTCCTTATTGATGAACACTGCAAATATGTAGCCTTACAGGGCTGCTGTGAGGATCAAAGGGCAAAATTTCCACAGAGCATTTTGCAATGCTAAAGGTGCTAGATCAGCGGTTCTCAACCTGTGGGTTATGTTCAATTTGTAACAATGAAAATACATCCTGCATATCAGATGTTCACATTACGATTCATAACAGTAGCAAAATCACAGTTATGAAGTAGCAACGAAAATAATTTTATGGTTGGGGGTCACCATGACATGAGGAACTGTATTAAAGGGTCACGGCATTAGGAAGGTTGAGAACCACTGTGCTAGATGAATATCAGCCATCATTATTATTATTTTCACTTAAGCCAAAGTACATGGAGAAGTAGCTACTTTCAACATAAGGGCATTTTTCAAAGGGATCCTGCCCATTTAAATCTTCTTGAGTCTCACCAATAGTCGACATCCTCTAGCACTCCACAAAATACATCAGGGACTTCTCTTCCTTTGGTTTCTACTGGCAACAGCCCAGCCAGGGTGCTGTCCTCAAGAAACATGTCTGACTAACTAAGCAGCTTACTCTCCTTTACATATAATAACATTAATGGTTCACATCTTCATGGACTTTCAGGTTTAATCCAAAAATGCAAATAAGTAATGATGAGTCAGGATGGAAAAAACCAACACTTGGCCTTGGGTGAACACTGCAGGCAGAAGAGTTCTAGGTAACAGGAAAGCCAGCTGAAAAACCAGAACTGCCAGTCCCTACCTTAGAAATGAGTTTGATTCCAAAAGTTCTTTTGTAAGGCAGCCAATTATTGGAATTCTAAAGGCATCCCCCCCCACCCCACCAATAATACTATAAATGGTCACCAGAGATGGCAAGTTAGTTTGCTAGTCCAGCTCACAGGAGCCTATTTAACTAAGAATGTATATTAAAACTGATCATGACAGCTTTGGCCTGAGGGCAGTGTCCTGGAAGCAGGGGTCACAGGTATCACAGGTTTAGGTGAAAGATTCCCTAAAAGTCCCACTTATTCAAAAGGTGTTCATGGCAACAGAAGCAGGGGAGAGAGGAGGAAAGGAGGGAAGGAAGAAAGATGGCAGTCACTTGCAAAGGTTACTTATAAATGAGAGTTTATCTATCAGAGGAGGCATCAAACAGCATTTTAAATCACATGACACAAGGGCAAAGAGATAATCAAACGGGAAAAAAATGCTCATAATGACAGGAAACTACATGTAACATTGAAAGGCAGGTGAACTGGTCATGACCTTCCCAGCTATCTCACAAGAGACATCCACCGTTCCTTAACCTGGAATACAATGTCACCAGAGCTTTATTTCCTGTCCTCCTTGAAATGAACCCTCCACTCCAAACAACTGGCAGGATGGTAGAGTAGAGGCAGGAAAACCTGAATTCGAATCAGACCTCAGACACTTACTGCTAATTCTGTGACGCTGACAAAAGGTCACCTAACCACTGTCTCAGTTTCCTAGCACTCACCTCCAGCGATTGTCCTGAGGATCAAATGAGATTCTATTTGTAAAGCATTCATCACAATGCCCAGTACACAGTAGTTGCCATATAAATGCTCATTATCACTGTTGTTGTTGTTACTTGAATTCAGAGAGAATGGGGTTCAGGTTCTATCTCAGATTTTTACCAGCAATGTCACCCCCAGGAAAATCACTTGGCTCCTCTCAGTTTCCTTAGCACTTATTTCTCACAGTTTTGTTGTGAAGATGAGATAATGTATAGAAAATATCTGGTGAATATTAAAGTATTATATCAGTGCCATCTATAATAATACTACTGTTTCCTTTAACATACTGATGGACTTTCTCACCTCCACTCCATCCTTACTACCCACCATCAAATACTCTCCTCTCCCTTCTTCAATTATCCAAATCCTCCCCATCTTTCCAGATCAATCGATTTCTCTCAGTCTCTCATGGTGACAGCTTGGGGTCAGTCAGTCAACAGGCATTAATTATGTGCCACACTTTGGGGATACAACAGACAAAAGACAGCCCCTGCCCTCAAGGAGCTGACAGTCCAGTGGGGCAGCATCCTGCAAAGCGCTATGTACAAACAAGATACACGCAGGATAAACTGGGCATAAGAAACAGGCCCTGAAGGACGCTGCTGCAGACAATGCACACACTGGTCTAAATGGAAAGGAAATGGCTTCCCCAAGCAATGACCACTAAAACAGCATGTGTGGGTTTTCGGTTTTCTGCGCCTTTTTTTTTTTTAATTTAAGCTCCGTTTGAAGCTAAATGTATAAAATGCCAACTTTAAGATTACATATGTTTCAGTTTACTCCTAAACGACTTTACCTCCCCTAATCAAAGGCTGGGCCTCAGAGTCAGTGGTTTATTTGGGGGATTTTTCCCCCCTTAAAAATTCTTATGTATGAAGACATGAGTTTCAAAGTCTCTGATTAGGACAGCCACACAATGCCCAAGACACTGTAAGAAAGTGACATATTGTTTAGCTAAGAGTTATGGGGTATATGTCTGTAAGGGGTAGTATTGTGTGCCCTCATGACTCAGTTTTGGTCATTGCACTTAGAATACTATACACAAGACAACAGCTTCGTATGCACTTCCAACCAAGAGTAACCCTCTGGTTTTCATTCAAAATTCCTCATGTCCAAGACTCAGCCATGACTAGTGTTCAAACCTAAGACTCAGCCTAGACATGGAATGGTCTGGTTTCCTCAGAGCTATTAATAGCACCTCACAGATAAAACCTGAAGGTTTTATCAGAGTATCCCAGCTGATTTGATATAAAAAGGGACCTTAGAGATCACCAAATCCATGCCTTCTCATTTTACAGGTGAGACATTCAGTCACAGAGCAAAAAAAAAAAGACAAAAAGATTTGTCCAAGGTCACCCAGTTGATAAGTGGGAAAGCTGGAATTCAAACATGTTCTCTTTCTCTATCCAGTGCTGTTTCCATACCACCATGCTTTTAATAATATTCCTTTACATCCTATCCTCACAAAACAATTTTTTCGTAACAAAAAATTTCCACCAGGAATGCTCCCAGACCTAGGGCATATCTGAAGGTGGTGCTGAGGATTCCATAGCTTTACCCACTCTAGCAAATCACCACTTAACAGTAGTAACTCTAGAATAAACTGAAACCAACCTGTTTTCAATTGTGATGTAAAGCTCTTGCCAAGAGCTACAATTGATCCCAGGGACCATCCTTTGGGATGCAACTTTCTACTTGCCTGTTACCTTACAATGCTTTGGGGTCTGCTGTTCTGGCATATGGACAACTCGCAACTGGACATATATCAGGAAGTCTAAAGCAGGATCCATGATAACTTTGCATACAGCCCTTGACACTGGGCTTGTTTAAAATCTCACAGAATCCAGGAGAGCGATTACATCATTAAAAGGATGGTGGAAGCTGGTTTTTACATCTTTCTTTGCTGATGTGCCCCCATTCCAACAAGTCCAACCGCAAGAATCAGAGTACATACAAAATGGCGTCCCTGGCTCCCAACACATATACACAATAATGAGCTGCTAGTGATCTAACCATAGGAAATCTGAAGACATAATCTGGAAATAGGCTATACTTTCAAAAGGTGGAAAACATATTAGATTAAGAGCTAGGAGATCTGGGTTCTAGTTCTGACTTTGCCACTTACTAGCTATGCTACTATAGGCAAGTTATTTCTTTATTCATAAAATGAGGGAGTGGGACTTAACTTGGTGATCTCAAAGGTATTTTCAACTTGAAAATATTATGCTTTGGATATAGACAACTTTCTTGGAAAATTCATAGGATGATCTGTAAAAGTAAATTTATGAGACTGGTATTTTGGGGGTTGATATTGCACAGTTAACAGATGAAATCCTGAACAGTATAGACGTAAAATGTAATGTCTCAATGGTAACAGCAACACATTGCTGAAGTGAAATATCAATGACGGCTTCGTTTTATCTCTTGAAGAATCTTCATATTCAATGAATTGGATTCCATTTTAGAGATCAAAATGTTTCCTTTTTCAGTGGCATGTATTAGAGCTCATGAGGCCAATTGGCTAGCCTATAGATCATCAATAAAGCCATAAGAAAATTTGTAAATAAAGGAGCTTTGCCCTTTTAGAGACATCCAGGCCCATTCCTGACACCTCTCTCTAAGATATATCTGTGCGTGCATCCTGTGATGAATTTTGGAATCCATTCATATAGCCTGGGCTCCTACATATGGCCTCTGGAATCAATCACCGAACATTCACTGACCACACACTCTATGTAAACTACGAGGCTAAAAACTGCAGAAGATTCACAGAGGTTCCTGTCCTCCTTTTATCCATTTAACAACATCTCCAGTGGGAAAGTAATAATTATAGTCATAATGCTAGCTGACATTTATTTAATGCTTTTAAGGTCTAATGTTTGAAAAGCACTTTTATAAACATAATCTCATGAGAGCATCATAAACAGGAAGGTGGGTATTATAGATCTCATTATCCTATTTTATGGATGATAAAACTGAAGCTTAGAAGAAAGAAAACACTGAATTCAAGGAAAACATTTAGAAGGCTATTACTATAGTCCAGGTCAGAACTAATGAAAGTCTAATTAAGGGTTGATGGCTGTGTGAATGGAGAAGGGACAAATGTGAGAGATTATACTGGTAGAATCAATAGGACTTGGTAATAGCTTGAATGTGAACGTTCAAAAATAATAGAATTAAAGAAAGTTCTAAGGATGTCTCATTAGTATTCAATCAATCAACAAGCATTTATTAAGCACTTATTTAGTACTAGGTGCTGTGTTAAATCCTAGGGATACAGAGAAAGGTAAAAATTCAATTTCAGCCCTCAAGAAGATTATATTATGATAAAGGAGACAACATGAAAATAACCAGATATATACAAGATATAATAATAATATTTATATATCATTATAATTTGCAAAGTGCTTTACAAACATTACCTCATTTCTAATAAAAACTCTGGGAAATAGGTGCTATTATTATCATCTCCATTGTCAAGACAAACAAACTGAGGGGCACAGAGGTTAAGTGATTTGCCCAGAAGTCTGAGGCCAGTCCTGAACTCAGGTTTTCTTGACTCCAGATCCCATACTCTATTCACTGCACCAGTTAGATGTTCAATATACATAGAAAAAAGGTAAAGGCTCTATCAGCTGGGGGGACTAGAAAGGTTTCCTGCAGAAGGAAGGATCTGAGCTGAGAACTGAAGGAAGCTGGGCCTTTAAAAAAAGCAGAGGTGAGGAGCAAGAGTATTCCAGGCATGAGGGACAGGCCAGGACAAAGGCAGAGAGACGAATTATGGAACTGTCCTGTTTTAGGGACAGCAAGTAGGCCAGTACGGCATACACAAAGTGCGTAAGAAGACTGGAGAGGAAGGAAGGGTCCATATTGTGAAGAGTTTTAAATGCCAAACAGAGGAGTGTACATTTGATCCCAGAGATAACAGAAGGCTACGAGAGTTGCCGAGTTCGGAGGATGGGGTGTGGGGTGGGGGAGGGAGAAGGGATGGAGAGGGTCAGATCTACACTTCGGGGAAATCACTTTGGCAGATGGGTGGAGGATACCTTTGAGTGGAATGTGAAATACACAAATAGCTGTAACACAAAAAACTCATAAGGAAACGGCAGGCCAAAAGAATGAACGGCAAGTAGATAGATGGCTACAGGGATTTTCAACACCTTCAGGATCTAGATCTACATCATTTAATACAGAAAACAATCACCCTATAGACCTCAGTTGTAGATATTTAGAGGTTCTCATCCCCAGAAAACACAACCCTCTGTGATCAATCCGGTGATGAGTCTCCCCTAATGTAGCTAGACTTGTCTTCAGACAGCAGGCAGAGAGTCTGTCACCAGGCCCATATTCAAAGCCTTTCTTTACTAAGACCTGCCCGAGGTTTTGTATTCTGCTGATCCAACCTTGGAAGATCCAAGGTCAGCTCTGGGCCATGAAGTGGCATCAGAGCAGGATATCAGACAATTGCGTAACAGGGAATGAGAAGCAACTATGCACCCAAAGCCACAATTCCCTGGGTCTATTTAATGACATCAGGAAGGAGACTCAGGGCTGGAGTTATTCTATGATAATTAGAAACCAGCCTGTGTGGGAAAGAAGGAATGTGAATCTAGAGTTAGAGGGCATTTAGTTGAGAAAAGTAGGGTGGAAAGAAGTCTGGGAGCTTGGAAAGACTAGGTGAAAAATGAGTTTGAAATGACAAGATTCAGAGAGAGAAAAGGAATGAAGGGTCTGGGCAAACGCGGAAAAAAAGAAATGTGGGTCAAGGACATCAGGTTGATAAAAGAAAGGCGGAGAGAAGTTTGTGGAAGCTTAGAAAGACTAAGTGGAGAATGAGTTTGAAATAAAATTCAGCAAGAAAAAGGGAGAGAGGGCCAGGATTGACAAATGTAGGTCTGGGGAGTTCCAGCTGTGCAATGAGCTTGGATTTGAGACACTGTATCTGGAGATGAGATGATGAACTGTGTGTTAATACATCCTTTACAGAGTATGAATACCAGCTTGAGGAGACAAGAGATGAAGGAGACCTGAAGCTTCTAATCATATGGGATCTCATAGGACTCCTCTGAACGAAGCATTTTCTGAGCTCTTCTTTGCCTGTTTTGGGAAGAAAGTGCTGAGAAAGACAAAAGCAACAAACACTTTTGAATAACAATTGTTTGATTTTAGTTGGAACAGCTACTGGATATGGTTTAGGACTAGACCCATAATTTCACTGGTATAGGAAATTCCTAGATAAGGAAGTGAAGGGCAGCTAGGTGGCACGGTGGATAAAATGCTGGACCTGACGTCAGGAAGACTCAGTTTCCTGAGTTCAAATCTGACCTCAGACACTTAGTAGCTGTGTGACCCTGAGCAAGTCACTTAACCCTGTTTGCCTCAGTTTCCTCTTCTGTAAAAGGAGCTGGAGAAGAAAATGACAAACCACTCCAGTATCTTTGACAAGAAAACGCTAGATAGGGTCACAGAGTCAGACAACTGAAACAACGAAACAACAACAAAAGAAACCTGTCTCTACCAATGCAGTCAGTACCTTTCTGAATCTTACAGTCTTAGCTGCCTAAAGCAATGAGAAGTTTAAGGGACTTGCTCAGGTTTGCAGAGCCAGTATATATGTCTGCAGTAAAAACTGAACCCAGGTCTTCCTGGCTTTAAGGCCCTGCCCTCTATCCACTACAACATGCTCCCACTTATCAATGTGGAAGGATTATGACCACACATAAGGAAAATTTTCCTGAGTGGTATGAAGGAGAAGTTGAAAAGAGAAGATAGTAAAGACTGTTGTTAGGAGGTCATGGAGAGGAATGGAGAGATCTGATAGCCATGGAGAGCCAGAATTAGTGGCAGCAATGTGATTTTAAACATGGGAGACAACGAATGGCACAAACACTGAGAAAAATGACATTAAAAAATAAAGCAAGTTTAGGAAGAAAGATTATGAGCTTAGTTTGTTAACTCTTTGGTACCAATGAGACATTCACATCATTATCTTAAATCAGTAGTTGGTGATGTGGATCTGGAGCTCAGAAACCAGATCAGGTCTGAAGGTATGAATCTGAGAGCTGTCTGGGAAGAAGTGAGATCTGAAATCATGAGACTAAAAGAAACTGCTGAGGAGACAGAGGAGAGAAAAAAAAAAAGGAAAGGGCTAAGGACAAGATGTTATGAGACACCTGCTTTAAGGGGTCAGGAGCTATATGAGAAAATAGAGTGAAGGTGACCAGCAGGTCTGACATAGGAAATGAAGCAGGAAAATGTAGTGACTCTAAACCAAGGCTCCCTGGAGAAAGGAGCATCTTAGTTGGCCTGAAATAGCCAAGAAAGCCGTCATGGAAGAAGCCTGAGTTGACCTTTAAGATATTTCAAGCTGTGGAAGCAGTAACAACTAAAGCCTAGCAGTGTGGATACATGTAATATGTATGCAGAACATGAAGAAGTTGTATAGTAGAGAACAGTGGAAAATTGAGCCGGACAGATCAGAATGCAGGGCAGGGGGATTCACTATGGAAAGAGCACTGGCTCTGAAGTCAGAGGACATGTGTTTGAAAACTAACCTGGATACTATCTATGAGAACTTGGACCTTCATTTCCCCATCTATAAACTGAGGGAAAGTTGGACGAGATTGTCTCTGGCGTGGCTTTCAACTACAGATCTATGGCTAGACAGTCTAGTATTTTAACGTTTGAAGCCTCAAGGTTATAGTGCTCAAATAGCCCAGGTTAAACACTGAGGATGAAGCATGAGAAATCTTATCATCAAAATGGAAATTCCCCGGAGTTTTACACTCTAAAATCTGTTTCTACAGTCTGGGCAAGGGCCTGGTTAGGTGAGAATCATCACCAATGGGTTTTTTAGACACGAGAACTCATAAATATTTACTACCAAAGGGAAGAGAGGGATCATAATCTTTATCACTGGAGGAAATATTCACACTGATGAAGTCATAGATCCTTGACGTAGCTTTGATTTGAGTTATCTTTACAAAATGGGACGTAACATCATGCAACTGGTCAGTTTCACTCATAGGACATAGCTCTCCTCTAGGCTAGAACGAGGTTTGGTTTCCAAGAACAGACTGCCAAAGGGGGTAGAGGGGTTTGAGAAAAACCACTTCTTAATCCACTTAAGGATGTTCTTTTCTTGTGCAACAAAGTCATGATAAGTTTTTGCTCTGTGGCCTAATTCATAGTATTTTGGGGCATTTGTGCAGTAAGATGGAAAAAACACTATAGATGCCCCATTGAAGTCATTGTGGTTGCACATTTATTTTCCCAGTAAAATTATTTTTCACAAATGTGAAGTTTTGAAATGGTCAAACCCACAAAAATAAACTGCTGTTTTAAGGCACATTAGGAGCCCATTCCCATGCTGAAAAGAGAAAATTAAATTAGCATTTTTCATTTAAAAGAACAATCTCTACCTGCTCTTTACCAGCCAAACCACTCACAGAAGAAAAAAAAAGGGAAAATAATTTGTGCTTTCAACACTGACCACTTTAATTCATGGAAAACTGAATTCCAAAGGAATTTATGAAAATCTAAGAATCTGCGACACCAAGTCACCATGTGACTAGAGTGTCACATTACTTCATCCATTTATAGCCTCTCTCATTTAGATTTTCAAAAGTATTGTTCCAACTATGAGCCAAATTTCCTCTTCATATAAAATATGGAAGATATACAGGGCCAAAGGCCAGCAGCATTATTATCATTTCTGATTTTTCTCATCTCAAATACTTTTGATCCAATCCACTGTCATTGCCATTTATGTTGCGGAAGTTATGAATTACTAAGGATCACAACGGTATGGGATTTAAAGTTGGAAGTAAACTTAGACGTCCATTTAGCCTTAGTTCATCACAATTTAGAGAAGGGATTTATGGATCAGGCAGGCAACTAAGCTAGAAAAGCTTGCAGGTTCCTTAACAATTCTGAGGCGTTATTATTCCAGCCAACTCAATTTATCTATCACTCCCAAAAAACATACTGGACTTCCTCAAGTCTAGGTCTTTTTTCAAACTGTATATGTTATGAGTAACATCCTCTATCTTCTACTATCTTTCAGTAATTCAATCCAATTCCATATGATGCCTCATCTCATCAAATTAAGAGAGGGTCATTTTTTTCCCCTTATGCTCATCTAGAATTTAGTTTTTTATAACTCATTTATCATTTATTGAATGACAGTTTATATTACAGTTGTATCTGTCACTTTTGGGGGGCCTGTGATTTTATGGGTCTATAAGAGCACTAAGCTGGGGAAATTCACCCAACCAATGACATTCATACCCTCTCTGAAATGTATACCCTTAGAGAACTGCCTAGAACACTGAGGAGTTAAATGACTCTGTGATCTCATCTGAAGTTTTCTTGGCAAAGATACTAGAGTGGTTTGCCATTTCCTTCTCCAGTTCATTTGGCAGATGAGGAAACTGAATCAAACAAGGTTAAATGATTTGCCCAGGGTCACACAGCTAGTAAGTGCCTACGGCCAAATCTGAACTCAAGAAGATGCCTTCCTAGCTCCAGGTCCAGCACTCTGTCCACTGTGACACCCAGGTGCCCCCTTATCTCTTCTATTAGACTGTAAATTTCTTTAAGGCAGAGAAAAAGTTTTGTGCATTTTTATTCAATTCAGAGCATTTTGTATTTGGCCAACACTGGATCAATATTTCTTGAGGAAGTAAATCTATCACTCTCCTAACCTATTATTCCCACGAGTTCTCCCAATTCTTGGGCCTGAGAGGAATCTGCTGCTGTCCACACAGAGGACTTTACTTCCCACTTCATGAAGAACCTGATCATTTCTCTTTCCTCTATTTTACAATATCCCCAAAACTAGTTTCTTAAAGAAAAATAAAGAAAAGAGGCAATTCTATGTCAGGTTATACAAATAAAATCACTTATAATCTTAAAAATCTGAATTTGAAAGCCATTTCCCTCATTTACTGGCCCTCTGACCCCAGACAAGTTATTTTAACTTCCTGGAAATTCAGTCATCACATGTGTAAAAATGGGTCTAATCACACTTGCAGAACTTACCTCACAGGGCTGAAGCTTTATTTTGTGAATGCATTTTATACAAGGAACTGTTTTTAATTTAAAATATGGGTGATTGGAACATTTTCTAATTTTCTCATTTAAAAATGAACTAAATTAAGTTTGTGGTTCTTTTTAAAATTTTTATTTCCATGACTCTTAATTAATTCATTTCTTCCTGTGGGTTAAATGGTCCTTGATAGGCAAAAAAAAAAAAAAAAAAGTCCCCTATCCCTGATGCTGTTAGCCAAAGGGTGTTAATTCCTTTTGCTTCCCTGTGCCAAACTATGCTAAAACATACCAACAATCATCTTACTTAACTCTTTTTGAAGTATATTATTCCCCTGTTCTGAAAATTACAGCAGATCTCAGTTGTTTCTTATTTCAATTCTGTCACATTTAACCAAGATGAAACATGATCAGACGTGTAAAAATTTTGCTTTGAAAAATATAAAGCAATGCGTATGGTGGTATAGTGGGAAAAATGCTGTAGAGTCAGCAGAGAAGTACATGCAGATTCTGCCTCTGACACTAGCTTTGTCAGCATGGATTTGGAACTGGAAAGGAACTTAGGGAATATCTAGCTCAATCCCTTCATTTTATAGTTGAGGGGAACGAGATTCAGGGGAAAAAGTCAAGCGATGTTCCTGATATCACAAAGAGAATAAAGTGCCAGAGCCAGAATTTAAACCAAGGGGGCGCCGTGGACAGCGTGCCAGACCTGGATTCAGGAAGAGTCACTGTCCTGAGTTTAAATCTGGTCTGACATTTACTAACTGTGTGACCCTAGGCAAGTCACTTTACCCTGTTTGCCTCAGTTTCCTCACCTGTAAAATGAGCTAGAGAAGGAAATGGCAAACCAGTCCAGTATCTCTGCCGAGAAAACCCCGAATGGAGTCACAAAGAGTCATGATGGAAACAACTCAACAACGAGCTCTGACTCCAAATCCAAGGTTCTTTCCCACTGTAAGGCATGAGCCACTGTAACCTCTATATGCCTCTGTTTCCCCATAAAAAGGGATGATAACAACAGCTGTAGCAACCACCTCACATTAGGATCAAATGAGAATAGTATACATAAAATATTTTGTCACCCTTAAGACGCTTCCATGGATGTTGGTTAATTAACAATCATTATTTATTATGTGACAGAGACCCTGTCAAGAGTCATTAAATGCAGCACCTTTCAATGAGAATAGAACAGAAGGGGGAAAAAACCTGGAGGAAACTAGAGCCAGGTTAGAAATCTAGAAAGACTCTTTAGCAACCTTAAAGTCCTGAGTACAACTCCCCCCCCCCCCCCCCTCGCCCAGGAAAATTGCCTCACCAGTTAATTATTTCTTATTTGCACTATGTATGTTGTTGAATTATCTCAGATGTGTCTGATTCTTTGTGACCCCATCTGGGGTCTTCTTGGCAGAGATACTGGAGTGATTTGCCATTTCATTCTCCTGCTCATTACAGATTAAGGAACTGAGACAAACATGGTCTATCTATATTTGTCTGTTGTCTCCCCCATTAGACTGTGGGCTCCTTGGCGGCAGACTGTCTTTTGTTCTTTCTGCATCGTTAAAAGAAAAACCTTGCCTTCAATAATGTAGCAAACCCAGAAAGAGAAAAATTTTAAGGAATTTATTATAGCTTTCAAGGCAAAAGCCCACTGAAAGCAGCCAGCACTGGGTTCAAACCACATGCTGTTTTTAAAGTCAAATTTTGTAAGAGAAGACAATCCTGATGGGTGCACATTTCTAAAAGAGAACAAGCTAGTTACAATCCAGGTAAATGCAGATTTCTGAAAAGCAGATCAAAGCACAAGTTGGCTGCCCTTTCTACTCTCAGGCTGGCACGTGCTGTGGCCACTCTGTGAGAGGGCGGGCACATATAACTTGGAAAAGGGGATGGGAGATCACGGATTCACTTGAATTAACTTGGCAGGAGTAGCTAAAATCTACACAGTACCTTTAGCCTCACACATGGTGAGGGTTTGATATTTTTTTTAATTTAATATTGGTGATTCCATCTGTTATCCAATCACCATTGTAATAATGCTCAGCACATTACCTAACATACAGTAAGTGCTGAACAAAGGCTTGTTGATTGATTGATTCAATACCAGACTATGTTATGGAGCAAAAATATGGTTCCCATTGTTACCAAAATAACAAACTTTTCATATGTGAAAGGGCGCAACTCCACAGAACTGTGAATACAGATAAAATTGCAAAACCCGACAATACAGGAAAAGTAGCATAATGGATATATAAATAACATAATGTAGGATATGCCTCTTAATTCTGAAGGGACAATAGTTCGGAGCAATAATTACAGGTTCAAATATCTTTATTCTAGTACACAGAACATATATATATATATATATAATGAGCCTAAAATGCTATCACAGATCAGTGACAAACAAGTATCACTGAAGATCTGGTTGGAAGGAATGCATAGCTGGGGATGTGACAGTGGAACATTATAAGAACCTATGATTTCATTGAGGTGAGTCCTCCCTCTATGCAAGCTACTCATAATTTTTCTGCTCCTTAATTTATGGTTTTTGTGAGATACTGCTGTTGAAATATTCACTGCGAGTCCAACCTGGCACGGAAATGCTCCAAAATTAGCTATGTTGGGTCCTTGGATATGAGACATACTATCAATCCATCATCAGGCTCTATTAGATGCCCTTCTGGCTTGGTAGGCCCAGCTGGAGTTTGTGCTTCTCAAGCATAGCCATCAAGAACCCAGGGTCACTCCCACGCCTCCAATGAAGCATTAGTATAGGGTGTTAGTGAAGGAATAGAAGAACTTGCTTTAAAATAAACAAATATAACCAAATGGGAAGAGGAAGTACAGTGTACATATAATAATATATATGTTTGCAATGAAATCCATTGATCTGAGCAGAATGGGGATTGGGAAGCAGAGAGAGGAAGAAGCAGCAGAACAGAAAGCATTTAGGGAAGGACAGAAGGAAAAAGAAAGAGTAGTAGTACTGCAGGAGTATTCTATCAATTGCCCGGTCAGACATAGAGGATGAACCATGTTTTTCTAATACAGATTACAAAACTGACACAGAAACAAGCTAAGGAGCAACTGGAGACCTTCACTAGCTTTATCTGTTATAAGCTTAATTTTGCCTGAGGCAAATCTGAGAAATTCTTGACTTAACTTGCTGTCAGTTTCATCTCTCAAAGTAAAATAAAGCAAAGAAAGGAGCTGCTTTTCCAGACTTAATGTCAACCATCACACACACACACACACACACACACATACACATACACACACACACACACACATACACACCACATGTGCACACATATACACAGTCGGCTTTGTTAAAATAAAAAGAACTTTGGGAAGAAGTTATGTCATCTTGGAAGTAGAAACTCAAGGGATTATTAGTTAGAGTTGGATATGTAAATACCTTAAACTTTAGGAAAGTAAACTTCAAAAAATTCAGAAAAAAAAAAGATAGTTCTGTTCTGACATCAAGAAACACTAATGATGGAATGTGGTTTATGAGGGATGGGTGAAATTTAAAAACGAAATTGACTCTATTATAGTGAACAGTCTTAATGAAGGAAAACAGAAAAGCACACTAAAGGAAACCACGTGAATGCACAGAAAGTGTTCTAATGAACTCAGATTTTTAAAAAGACATTTATTTTTTAAAAAAAGACAGAAGCAGAGGCGCAGAACCAAGAACAAATACAAAAGCCTGGCACAAACCTAAAGAATATCCAAGAGAACAAGGAAGGGACAGGCTCAGCCCCTGGGTGGGGTCAGAGGAGGCAGAAGGATGATACCCTTATCTTGCTTCTCTCTTCTCAGGAAGAAGTACCTTCAAACTGGAAAGAGCAGAAAACAATGTAAGGCAAGAATGCCAATTCAAGGAACAGGAGACATAAGTAAGCAAGCTGAAGTGAGGTGACCATAAGAAAGAAGCCAAAAGAAATGTTTCTCTGGTGCACCAAAGCACAGCTTCCCAACTTCCCACTCTAATGGTTAGGACAATCTAGAAAACAAGCAGGTTTTGAGTCACCTACAAATCTAAAACACTGAGCCACAACTGATAAAATGAACAATTCTGCAAATAGCAGCCACAGAAAATCCTGTGGGTCACAATTTGTACTTCTTAAAAGGCACTGGCACTCACTCAGACTAAACAGATGCTCAGTAATTATCACCAGTATTGATGCTTAAAAATATAAAGATTATTGTATGTTCCCCTAAATTTAAGAAATTGACAACTTAATACCCTCAGCCATTTTTCACATACCAAAAAGATTTTTTCCTCTACTATAATATTCATTCTGGAATTCCTTCAAGTTGCCAGTTTGTCTGCTGAATTTAAAATACAACTTTGTTTACAAAAATCTAATTTATATAAATTTCTCAGAAACATATTTATTGTATAGAGTTGAGCTCCACTTGAATAGAAGATGACCCAAGATGTTGTGTTAGATAAGCATATACTCAAATCTCAATCTGTTTATAGGCCATTTGCTTTGAAGATGAGTTAAAGCAAAAAATTAGTTCTAGGATATATTTCATCTACCACATATATGTAAAAAGGATAACTAGACAGCCTTTTTATAACCGATGGACAATCCAGGCACTCAATTTTTGTATTCACCCAATGTGAAGAGAAGGGGGTGGGGGGAGAGGAAGGGAGGACTGGAGTAAGCTTGCAGACCATAGAAATGAGTCACACAGAATGGATGGATGGGTTATGATTTAGTTACCCTTTCCACATCTCGGGGGGTTTCTACCCCTACCCCCACACCATCTGCAAAATCTACATAAAAATTTTTGGCCCCCCTTTCGTACCAGAGAAGAAGTCTGAATTATTATGGTATTAAAAGATAAAATATGTTGATATTATACAATACTATACATATATTTTATGCATTTCTGAGTTTCTAAACTTTTTTTGTGTCATCTATAGCTTTTGCAAAAGTCCCAAAAAAGATCCATTTAATTTCTCATGCCAGCCCATCACATATCAAAACCACAATGGGGAAAGTTGTGATGTGCAAGGGATACTTATATAATGTTGGCAGGAATGAGAGGACATTAATGAGATCAAAGACCCATCAGAGTACTACAGTGCATGTATAAGAACTATTCTAAATTAGAACATCAAGGTACTTCATTGGGGGGCGGAGTCAAGATGGCGGTGTAGCAGCAGCAACATATCACAGCTCTCACATAGCCACCCCAAAATACCCATAAAATAGGACTCTAAACCAATTCTAGAACTCCAAAACGCACACAAGGATACTTCCCACTAAAGTCAGCTCGGCTACAAGGA
>CM053589.1:24489324-24510143 GCA_028646515.1 Pseudochirops corinnae | reverse complement strand
AATATGTAACTCAAAATCTTGTGGAAATGAATGATGCAAACTATAATAAAATTTAAAAAAAAAGGTACTTCATTATATGTTATTAACTTGGCTGTCCACCCCACCCCTACTCCCAATGACATAGCTAGCAAACCACCAATTTTTTAAAAAATCTTATTTTTATTGTGGAGAGACTTAACTGTAAAGCTTAAGAGTTTGTACTTTACCCAACATGTAATAGGAAATCACTGAAGGTTTTAGAGAAGATAAATGACAGAGTTGGAGCTGTGCCATAAGAAAAGTATTTTGAAGCTCTGTGACACATTCTTTATTTTGGCTTTCACAAGAAGCACGCAAATTAATTTTCGTTATTGTTTATCATAGTTGCCTTAGTTCTTTTGTTTCTAGGGTTTGGTCTACTTTAAATATGCCTAGGAGGTGGTGGGGGAGGAGAGAATGGGTAGGGCCACATTTCCTTCAGTGAGTTTGCGAGACAGGACTGAGCCAATTTTAGCGCAGAGGTGGAGGCTGGCAAAACTCCCAGTGCTGAACAAACCAGATTAAATGTATCTGGGGAAATGTTTGACAAGATAAATAAAAACATAATACAACACAGATAATGCTAATTAGTGGTTTTCTAAGTCAACAGGATCCATCTCAGCCACAAGGATCCATTTCTACTTGCATTCGATACCAATGTTTTAGGGGTTCTCTTGGGATTCACCACATTGTTCATGAAGACATGATCATGACACAGGACTGAGGTTCTATGAAGGATCAAATTGAGAGTTAGATAAATACCCCAACAAGGCAAGAAAGGTTAAAATGCCGGAAGGTAGCAATGGGTTGGACAATCCCTTGTTTTTAAGTTCATTCTCTCCTCTTAAAAAAAATAGAGCTTATCCTTCACTTAGCTGCTATAGTGTAATAGAAAGCAATATCTCTAAAAGAATAAATTTTTGTTCTTGAGTATAGTGCTACCAACCAAAATCCCCTTTGGAGCAGGGGAAAGCCAGTCAATGAGGAGTCTGTCCTCCAATCTTCATCTGGCTTTTTTGTGTCTGCAAAAACAGGATCCAGAGTTCTGATGTCTCATGGTCCCTAGGATATGGGTTTCATCCAAAAATTGGACCAACCACAAACTCTTTCCAGTAAGGCAACAAAATGGTGCAGGATTGGACTCCAAACTCCTGTAATTTTAGGATTATTAGATCTCTACTCTAGCATTTCCATTAAAATCAATCCAGATTTATGCGTCTGGCCTGGAATTCTACCCATGAGAAAAACCAGTTCTGTTTATTTTCATCATGCCCTATTAATTCTTCTTACTAAGAATCTTGAATATAACCAATTCAAAACTCATCTGAATGCCTCTGTGTCTATTTCTGCCCATGAAGAGAGATAGGACAAAGTTTTGGTTTGGTTTGGTTTGTTGTTGTTTGAGAGTAGGGAGTGGGGAGGACAGAGAGGGTTAGACAAGTGCTCCAATGTCCTGGATGGGTGGCCATAGGGTGTCATGATAACAACATGGAGTGTTATGATAAGATAATAAGGCCTTAAAATTAGATTCCTAGATTCTGGAGCACCTGGACTTCCCACATTTTTGTTAGTAAACCTCTAGTTACGGAGTGAAAGTATAGCCCAATCTGTTTAATTCTATATCACAACGTTTAGTTTCTAGGCACTCATTCACTTTCTCAAGCCTATGGAAGTTCTAGTAGTTTGAGGAGCATGGAAGATAAGATCCTTCAGAACCACTTTAAGAGACCCCAGCTAGGTGGTCTAAAAAACACACTATCCCATTCAATAGAGACTTTTCGAAACCCTTTTATCCTTTCTCAAATCTCTCATAGCTCCTCCTCCCTCAACCCTCTCAGCTGAGAACTTCACCTCATATTTTACTAAAAATATTGAGGCCATTTACTGAGAGTTCACTTTTCCCACTTCCTTGTCATCTCTCATTGCTCAGATGTCATCTGTCACTATCTCCTCCTTCATTCTTGTCGCATATGAAAAGGTGACCCTTCTTCTCGCCAAGATAAATGCACAAGAGATCCCATTCCATGCCATCTTCTTCAGAAGACTTTCTCCTCTATAATTCCCACTCCCACTTACCTTCATCTCTCCCTGGCTACTGGTTGTTTCTCTACTCCCTAAAGATATGCTCATATCTCCTCTATCCTCAAAAAACCCATCACTTGATCCACCTATTTCTGCTAGCTATCATCCTATACCTACCCTCCCTTTCATAACTCAACTCCTTGAGGTCATCTACAATAGGTACCACCCCTCCCTTTCCTCTCACTCTCTTAATTCTCTGCAGTCTGACTTCCAAACTCCTCATTCAACTGAAACTGCTCTCTCCAAGTCACTAGCAATTTTTTTAATTGCCAAATCTAATGGCCTTTTCTTAATCCTCATTCTTCCTGATGCTTCTGCAGCCTCTGAAGCTGTTGATCACCCTAATCTCTGTAACAGTCTCTTTTTCCTAGAGTTTTGGGACACTGTTCTATCCTGGTTGTCTTCCTAGAGCTACCTAACTGTTCCTCTTCAGTCTCCTTTGCTGGATCTTCATCCAGGTCATGACCATTAGTTGTGGGTATCACACAGGGCTATGTCCTGGGCCATATTCTCTTCCTCCTCTGTACTATGCCACTTGGTAATCCCCAACAGCACCCACAGTTTCAATTATCACATCTGTCCTAATGATTCTCCAGTCTACTTATTCAGCCCTTACCCCTCTTTGACCTCTAGTCTGGCATCTCCAACTGAACCAGATGACCTATAAACATCTTAAATTCAACAACTCCAGAACTGAACTCATTATCTTTTCCCTAAAATTCTCTACTCCAAATTTCCCTATTACAGTAGAGGGCAACACCATCCTCAAAATCACACAGTATATCAAAGCAGATCACAGAATTGGAAAGGAACTTAGAAGTCATGTGGTTCAACTTCTTGCCCCATTCAGAAGTCCTTCCTACAACAGACTGACAGATCCAGGCTTAGCTTGAAAACTTCACAGGATAACAGAATCACCAATGTAAAGATGGGGGGACCTTAGAGGCCATCTAGTCCAGTCTCTAACGAGGAAACTGAGGCTTAAAAGTTACAAAGACAATAAGTTACAAGTGACATAACTAGTTATGGGGTGAAAGCATAGCCCAGTCTGTCTAATTCTATACCACAACGTATATAAGTTACAAAAGTTACAAGGATAATAAATGCTAGATTTAATACTCAAACCTGGATCCTCTGAAATCAAATCCAGTGTTTCTTCCATTGTACCAACTCTACTCCCAGTAAAGGTGGCTCATTCTATCAGGGGACAATTCAGATTGTTGGAAAGTGTCTGCTTATAGAGAGTTTAAATCAGCCTCCCTCTTGTTTTGCTTTATCAGCACCAATTCTTTCTTCTACAGCAAAAGGGTCAAGCAAGTGGATTACAACACTCCTAAGCACAGTCTGAACCAAATCAAAATGTAGTTCCTATCTGATTTCAATATGTTTGATGTATTAATAAAGAATAATTAAACATGTGTGCTCTTCTAAGTCAGTATGCCGTCCCTTGGGATCTTTATGTGTAGTTCAGTGACCCCTGTTTCTATCTGAGTATGATACCTCTGGTCTATAGCCACACATAAGAGGCTAATCCTTCCATGTATTACCCTTTGGGATACTTGAAAACCCCTAAGTCTCCTCCCATCCAAGCTAAATTCAACTCTGTCCTTGACCTCTTTTCACAGTATCCTAGGAAAAGTCAAAAGGGTACTTTTCCCCCCGTAATGTGCACTTTCTGGCCCTGAGGTAGACAGAACTAGGACTTTGAGGCAGAACACAGTGAACGGTGGGCCATATTTGGAGTTAGAGAACACAGGTTCAAATACTGACTCCGCCTCTGACTTCCTGTTGAAGATCTCAGACAAATCATCTGATCTCTCTGAGGTCTCAGTTTCTTCATTTATAAACTAAAGGGGGATCGGACTGGTTGAAATGTAAGTCCTTTTGGCTATAAATATGTGCATAACCTTTGACCCAGCAATACCACTTCTAGGGCTGTATCCCAAAAAGATCTTACAAGTGAGAAAAGGACCCATGTGTACAAAAATATTTACAGTGGCTCTTTTTGTGGTGGTAGAGAATTAGGAATCAAGAGGATGCCCATCAATTGGGGAATGGCTAAACAAGTTGTTGTATATGAATATAATAGAATACTATTGTGCCATAAGAAATTAGGAGCAGACAGATTTCATAATAACATGGAGAGACATATAAACTGATGCTGAGTGAGGCAAGCAGAACCAGGAGAACTCTGTACACAATTACAGACACATTGTATCTGTGATGACTGACTTTGATAAACTGGGCTCTTCTCAGCAATGCAAGGTTATAAGACAACTCCAAGGGACTCATGATGGAAAGGGTTATCCATATCCAGAGAAAGAATTATGGAGTCTGAATGCAGATTTTAGCAAACTATTTGCTCTTTCTCTTTTGTTTTGTTTTGCTTTGTTCCTTCTTTCTAGTTGTTCATTCCATTGAGTAAAATTCTTCTTTACAACTTGAATAATATTTAGTGTGAAGGTATTTGTAAAACCTATATTGGATTGCATGCTGCCATGGTGGGAAGGAGGGAAGAAAAGGAGGGGGAGAAAATTTGAAACTCAAAGGATTATAGAACCAAATATTGTAAACTAAGAGGAAATAAATTAATTTTTAAAAAGAAATTTAAGTCCTTTTCCAATTCTAAATCTATAAAGTCTTTATTTTTATTTAAATAAACCAGAGAACACCAATCTTAAACAAAAGCATTTTCTTACCAAAAAAACAAAAGCCTAGGCTTTCAAAAACAACCTAGAACAAAATATATCTTGTGTATAAAAAAAAGTAGATTTTATAAATGTTATATTTAGCTTCACAGGAACTTGTTACTTCATTTTTTTTCTGTGTAAAGCAAAATAAGAAGTTTCCTGCACAGCCCATTTTAATTGGCCTAATCACTAAAAGACACACTCATGAAAATTTGAAGGATTTCAGTTCAACCAGTGTTTATACACACTAGATGGAAGTATAACTTCTTTTGAAATTTCTTATGGACATTTTAAGCTGAAAAAACTAATCTTCCAAATTACATAAAGGGAAAATAAGTCAGTCTGTTGAAATCATACAGTTGTATTACACTCTCCCTAAACAACTATCTTTGCATTTAAATCATATCATGGGAATATCTGATCCAATTTTAAGGTAAAAAGTTAAATTTCTGATATACCCTTTTTTCCCTTTAATAAAAAAAGGTAAAACTTTTTTAAAAGAGTGAATAATAACTGATAGTATAAGAGGGAAGGGGATCTCATCAGCATAGATTACTTCCAGAGAGAAAACACCCTCTACCAACTCAGCTAGGAACCTACCCTGCAACTGAGTCTGAGGGTATTACGCGGAATATCAAGAGGTCCAATTACCTGCCCAGAGTTGCAAAGACAGCATGTATCAAGGAGGGGACTCATACCCAGGCTCTTCTGATTCTAAAGCTAGCACTTGAGCCACTAGCCTAAGCTGACTTCCACAAAGTTTCTTAAAGAAACATATTTAATATTTATAGCAGCTCTTTTCTAGGGGTAAAGAATCAGAAGTTAAGGGGATGCCCATCAATTGGGGAATGGCTGAACAAACTGTGGTATGTGATTATGATGGAATACTATTGTATTAAGAAATGATGAGCGGGATGCTCTCAGAAAAACCTAGAAAGACCTGCATGGGCTGATGCAAAGTGAAATAAATGTACTGTGTACAAAGTAACGGCAATATTGTAACATGATCAGCAGTGAATGACTAAACTATTCTCAGCAATACAACGATCCAAGCCAGCTCTGAAGGACTTAAGATGAAAAATGCTCTCCATGCCCAGAGAAAGAACTGATGGTGTCTGAATACATACTGAAACATAGGGTTTTTTAACTTTCTTTTTACTGAGGTTTTTTTAATCTTGTTTATGTTTTCTTTCACAATATGACTACTATGGATACGTTTTGCAAGACAAGACATGTATAACCTATATTGAATTCTTGCCTTCTCAATGCGGGGAGAGATGGGGAGGAAGGAAGGGAGAGAATGTGAAACTCAAAGTTCCAAATGAATGTTAAAAATTGTTTTTACATGTTATTAGGAAAAAAATAAAATACTAAATAAAAGCTTAAAAAAAGAAACGTAACAGGGCAGCTAGGTGGCGCAGTGAATAGAGCACCAGCCCTGGAGTCAGGAGGACCTGAGTTCAAATGTGACCTCAGACACTCGACACACTTACTAGCCATGTGATTTTGGGCAAGTCGCTTAACCCCAATTCCCCTCCAAAAAGAAAAAAAAAAAGAAAAAAAGAAACGTATTTAAATGAAAATTCAAACTCAGAAATACTTGGCACTCTTCACAGTATTTAAAAGAATCACCATGGTATCAGTATTTCTGGGGTATTTTTACATTCTATGTGAAAAGGTGAGACAGGAAATAATTGTTGTTTTTGTTGTCATTTCAATCATGTCAGACTTTTCATGACCCAATTTGGGGTTTTCTTGGCAAAGATACTAGACTAGTTTGCCATTCCCTTCTCCTGCTCATTTTACAGATGAAGAAACTGAGGCAAACAGGGTTAAGTGACTTGCCAAGGGTCACATAGCTAATGAGTCTGAGGCTGGATTTGAACTCAGGTCTTCCTGAGTCCAGGCCTAGCACTCTATCCTGTAGGGGGTGATTTTGAGGGTTAGCTCTGAGGGGTCTGCCATGGGCGCGAATCCAGGCCAAGGACCCCCTTGAGCCTTGTTCTCACCTGCCTGGGCCAAAATATCTCAGAGGGTTGACTCATACCACCACCCCCAATTCCACCCCCCACTAACCTTCCTTCCCTACAAGGGAGGCTTGGAACATTCTGGCCATTCGTGGAACCCTGGCCGCCTGCAAAGTTGCAAGTTAGGTACCTCACGTAGCATATTACGTGAAGTTTCCCGTGAGAGAGTATGATGTGAGTGCTTATGTAAACCCTAACCCTCAGATGCTTAACTGAGATTTGCTTAGCTTGCATGCAATACATGTATGACTGCAATCTCTGCCTGGTCCACCATTATTCATGCCATGCTCTCCTGCTTCAGCTGGTGCTGCAAAGGTGCAGGTGTCACTACCCACCCTGTCACCTAGCCACCCCTAGGAAATAATAACAACTACAACAGGTGACATTTACGTCACACCTGAAAGTTTAAATGTATTACCTTACTAGCATCTTGTAACAACCCTGTGAAACAGATACATAAATTATTTTGCTTCCAGATGCAGAGAACAACATTTCTATGAAAGAGATTGGCTGTTCTACATTTCTGAAACCTGAAATAATTTAAATCCGGGTCTGAATTTAAATCCAGGTCTGTTATGACTACAATTCTACTATTCTTTCCACTACATCATGAATCTACACTGAGAAAGTGATAGAGTTCCATAGCTACATTCAAAACAGCAAATTCAGAAACACATCATAATGTTAAATAGCACATATGAAGTAATAATGAAGTAACATTTAATCAGAGATTTTGGCATCTAGCAATTTGTTAATTTCATTTTTAAAAAAATCTTTGTTCCATAGGAATAACTGCTATTCAAAGAGTCTCGGATGTGTTTGGGGAAGCCAGAAAGTACATGATAGAGCTGTTTCTTCAGGAAATGGGCAATATAATGAACTCTAACTGAATCCAAACTTCACAGAACAAATCCCCTTAATAAAAGGATTTGTTCTGTAAAACTTGGACTCAGTCAAAAGGCTGCACTAAAGGACCTAGAAGGCCACATGTGGCCTTGAGGCTGCAGGTTCCCCATCCCTAGGTCATGTCAAAATGGAAAAAAAAAAATCCTGCTTTTTAATTAATTTACAGATTCAGTGTTATACTAGTCAGACTACCAAAAAGGTACTTTATAGAACTAGAAAAGCAACAACAACAACAACATTCATCTAGAGTACCTAAAAAGGTCAAGAACCTTGGGGGAATAATGAAAAAAGTGGGAAAAGAGAGGGCCTATCAGTACCAGTTCTCGAATGATACCACAAAGCAGTAATTATCAAAATTATCTATTATTTTTAAGCAGAAAAGTTGATCATTAGGCAAGATTAGGTACCAATGACTGAGAAGCAATCATACTATTACAGTAAATGCTTTAGAAACCCAAAGGTTTCCAATGACTAAGACAAAGATTAATTATTTGACACAAACTGTTGGGAAGAATGGAAAACTATACTGGAAATTAGGTTTATACCAACATCTCACATCATATACCACAATAAGCATGAAATGGAAATGAGATTTTGATACAAAAAGTCCCATGATTAGCAAATAACAGAAGCAGAGAAGGAGTTATCACTAAAAACTATGGGTAAATGAAGCATTCCGGATTACATAAAAGATACAGATGACGAGGAGATAAAACAGACATAAAATTTAAAAGTTTCTTCACAAACAAAATCAGTGTCGTTAAAATGAGAAGTTTAACTCCTAGAAGGAAAATAGTCAAGGGAAAAATTTTTGTAGCAAGTTTTGTGTTGTTTTTTTTTAAAATAAATAACTAAATAAATCATTTCAAATATATGTAGAAAATAAACACAACTATGCAAACAAATAGTCAAAGGATACGAACAGGACAACCATGAGAAAAAAAAGTTCCAAATCATTAACAATGAGAGAAATTAAAATTAAAATTGCTCTGAGGTTCTTCTACCTCATACCTCCATATCGACAAAGATAACAAAAAAGGAAAATCACCGTTTTTGCAGAATCTATGGGAATATTGAGATACTAATACATTATCAGTAGACTTGTGAATTGGTCCAGTCATTCACAACTTGGAACTATCCCCTAGAAATCACAGTGCATACTTACAGACCCAGGGATGCCATTACTTGGCTCATATCCCAAAAAGATAAAAAGAGGGAAAAAGGACCCATAAATGCAAAAAACATTTATGATAGTACTTTTTGTTGTAACAATGAAATGGAGACTAATGGGATACCAATCTATTGAGTATTGGCTAAACAAACTATGGTATATAAAAATAATGGTATCTTGTTGTACCATAAGAAATGATGAAAGGGATGGATTCAGAGAAATCTGCAAGAACTTGTATGAAATGATTCAGAGAGAACAGAGCAGAAGCAAAAGGACAATGAGCTACGATATTATAAAGGAAAACATCAAGTTTTAACAGCTATGATCACTGAAATGACCACTTACATCCTCCATCACAAATTACGCTTTCTGCTTCTTGGGAAAGAGCTCATAAGACTAGTCCCCGCTTTTTAAAAAGAAAGAAAAAATTATTGAATCATTAAGAAGAAACAGAAGAGAGCAGTGGGGGAGGGGGTGTGCAGAATGACTTGGGGTTAGTAGAGGATTTCAAAGCACGAGGGGGATGCTACAAGTGAGAAGTATACTTCCTAGATTCAGGTATTCTAGGACAAAACCCAAGTTACCCTAAGCCAGTTACAGCTCTGCTCAGCACCTACAAATGAATATTAAAGTCTGACTTTGTCTATTCACCCATACTGCTCCACTGACATCAATAGATCAATGTTATTGGTTGTCTTGGCAATGAAGGAGGGTCATAGTCTGTATATTTGTGTAGGCTGTGGAATCTGGGTTCTTCCCATTGAGGGTCTTGGTTGAGAACTTCTGGGGTACAGGAGTGGCATCCACTCCTCTCAGTACTGGTATAAATCATCATTATTGAATTTAAAATAGCACTCCAAGGCAATGGCCAGCCAAGTTAAGAAGTGTCAATAGAAATCTTCTGTGTATACCATTCAGGGCCAAAGTCTGAAGGCTCCCAATTGCCATTGCTATAACTATAATACTCTTTAATATTTTATTCTTTTAAAAAATGTGTGCCACAAATCCAGAAAAAAAAATCTATCTAGGTAATTGGAAAAGTGACAGAGGGTATTGTGTAAGGAATTACTCTTTTTAACAAAATGGAACTCTGCTCAAATGGGAAAAATTGAGAAGCCTACAAAGTTCATATGTAAACATGAAAAACAGGCAGACCAAAATGCATTTTAGGAGCATCTTGAAAGCAATTATATGGCCAATGATAACAGCTTCTTTTAATAAATCAGAGACAGGAAGTTAGTTGAAGAATCAGAGACCACTTGATTCAATTCAATTCAGCTGTTGATTAACAAAAAGGTCCTAGAGTGAAAAGTCAACAGCAAAAAAACACTCAACAAATCCTCTTTGCATCAATTTTACTGAGAGGTTTAGAAGACTCTCACTCCCAAACTATCTTTTGAATTGGAAAAATCAAACACTGGTAAGCAGACAGGATGTTCTAAACATAATGGACAAAGTGGAAATAAATAAATCACTGAGACTCAATGGCAGTCACCCAAGGGTTCAAAAGGAACTCAAGGCTGAAACTGTAGAAATGCTCGCCAATATTTGTGACCTGTCTTCATAAACTGTGACGAAAACTGGTAGACTGCCAATACAACTCCCATTCATAACAAGGCCATTCAGGGAAAAATAATCCAAATTATGTTTATCAAATAATGGGTGTTGAAAGCTATCTATGATGAACTGGACAAGAATGCTGGAAGCACTAGACTATTTCTTAAACATAACAACTCAATTTACTCCACTGTGACCAAAAAGGCCAACTACCTACAGGTTATACGTCAAAGTATTTGTCCTAAGTCCTGTCCTTTTGGGAACTGGTTTTCTGCACTTTACAATTTGAATCAAAAATGAGTTATTAAGGACCTGCAGTGTACATGGTGCTAAGATAAAAAATAAAATAAGAATCAGATGAAATAAGAGTTCACTCAAGAAGTTTAAAATAATAACAGATAATTCAAGGCAAGACAAGAGAATAATGCAAAGTGTCTCACTGTACTGAGGAAGAGGGGGCAGACTGAGAAGAAGTAGAAGCAGAGGGACAGAACAGGGAGAGGGAACAAAGGGTGATTAAGGAAGATTCATAGAAAAGGCGGGAATTACACTGGACCTGAGCATGGCTAACATCTGGATGGGCAAAAGGGAAGAGGAAGGACACTTCTAGCCAAAGGAAATGAGGAATAAAGGACAAAGATGGGAATATGACTGAAATATGTGACTAACTCAAGTCTGCTAGGGGCAACAGATTTGTGTAGTGATGTATGGAATGAATAAGCATATCCATCTGTTCATTCAAAAAGGACTTTACTATGACGGCCCCAAGAAGACAAAAACAAAATGGCCCCTGCCCTCAGGGAGCTTTCTATATCCTATTAGAAGAAAACATCATCACACATATATGTACAAAGTACTTTTGAGAAGGGAGAGCACTACAGCTGGGGAAATTGGGATAGGCATCATGGAAGAGACAACCTTTGAATTGGGGCTTAAAAGAAGCTAATTATTCCTAGAGGCTGAAGAGAGAAAGGAGTACAATTTACAGGTATGGGGGACAGCCTGTGCAAAAGAAAAGAAGACAGCAAAATGAATTCCCTGGTCAAAGAACAGCAAGTAGGCTAGTTTGGAAGGTAGAACATATAAAGAGGGTGTAGAAGAGCAATGTGAAATGAGCCTGAAAAGGTCAGCTGGAAAGGTCAGCCGGTGAAGAGTCTTACATGCTCAGCAGAAGACTCTATCTTTTATCCTACAGGCCAAAGAAAGCCATCAGAAGTTCTTGAGCAGGGTCAGCTGCCTATGGCAGCTGGATGGCACAGAGGTTAAAGAGCCTGGAATCAGGATGACCTGGGCTCAAATTCGGCCTCAGACATTCCCTAGCTATGTGACCCTGTGCAAATCACTTAAGCTTTGTCTGCTTCAGTTTCCTCCTCTGTAAAATGGGGATAATAACAGTGCCTCTCTCCCAGGGTTGCTGTGAGGACTGAGTGAGATAACTGTTGTAAAGAACAAAGCATGACACATACTAGGACCTCTCCCAATATTAGCTACTACAATTAATATTTTTTTCCTGTTCAGTTGTTCCAGTCATGCTTAGCTCTTCATGACCAGATCTGGGGTTTACTTGGTAAGGATTCTAGAATGGTCAGCCATTTCCTTCTCCAGCTCATTTTACAGAGGAGGAAATGCAGGCAAACGGTAGGAAGTGACTTGCCCAGGGTCACACAGTTAGCAGGTGTCTGAGGTCAGATTTAAACTCAGATCCTCCTGACTCCAGGCCCAGTGCTCTATTCAGTGTACCACCTTGCTGCCCCATTATTAATATTACTGTTAAGTAAAAACACTCCCTTTTATGAAACCAGTGTGAATAATGACACGGGATTTCCAGTTCTGCCTGAGCACAGAATAGGTGAAGGGGTATAAGATAAGGCTGCACAGATAAGGTGGGCCCAGATGGCTGTAGGCCTGGAATGCCAGGAGAAAAGATCTTAAGAACTTTACTGAGCAGGTAACAAGGAAGCCTCTGAAAGGTTTTAAGCAGAAGAAGAAGGTGATCAAATACATATGCCTAAGGAAGGAAAGAAGGTATGCCTGGTAAGCATGTGAATGAGGATTTGAAGAGCAGAGTGTTAAGACTTAATAGGAAAGGCCTATTAAGTAACTGTATTCTTGTGCTTCCTCGCATCAGTTCTAATTCTTCTTTACAACATGACTAATGTGAAAATAGGTTTAATATAAATGTATATGTAGAGCCTATATCAAATTATACGCCATGTTAGAGTGGGGGAGGGGAGAAATGGGGAGAAAATTTGGAACTCAAAAATCTTATGGAAGTGAATATTGAAAACTAAAAATAAATAAATATTTTTTTCAAAGAAGTAACTGCAATTGTCCAAGAGGGAAAATATGAGAAACTAAACTAGGATGTGGATGATAGGAACAGAGAGAAGGGAACAGATAGAGGGAATGACTGCACCAATATTTGTAATAGAGGCAGCATGGTATAGTGGATAAAGTGCCAGCAAAGATGTCAGAGGACCTGGGTATAAGGTCTGACTCTTAAACTAGTGGACTATGTAATACTAGGCTAACCTAGGATCTTAATTCAGATCACTTAACTTCTTTTTTTTTTTTTTATTTGCTCATTTACTTTTAGTTTACAAGATTCAGTTCCACAATCACTTGAGTTTCAGATTTTCTCCCCTCCCTTCCCCCCCCCCCCATGGTGGCGTGCAATCGTGTATAGGATCTGCAAATACTTTCACATTGTACAATAGTTTGGTCGTATAGAAGGGCTGTAACCAATGAGTGCAGATCACTTAACTTCTTAAAGCCCAAAATGAACTGGTAGAAGAGTTTCCTCCCTGGGGGACACGAGTGGAGATACCAATGAAATCATAAGTGCAGCCCAAAAAATAAACAAACAAAAAAAGTAGACTTTTGACTACTCGATGGATGAGCCATAGAACACAGCGGCATCACCAAGGGATAGTCTTATCCATAAATTTTGATGGTTTTCATGATGTCTCCACTTAATGCTTTATATGCCACTATCACTTAGTCACTTCCTTTGAGGAGAAATTTCTCTTTGCAGCCCTTACTAACAGAGACTTGCCCATGTAGTCTCCATATTGATAACCTGATATAATCCCCATCATCTTTTGAAGAACAACTTACTTGTCTGCCAGCTTAGGTCTTTGAGGTCACTTCAGGCCCTCTCTAACCCCACAATTACCCTCCTATCCCCTTTACCTTCCTCCTCTCTCTCCCAGAACTAAGAGCAGCAATTGCCTTCCAGAAGAGGATTTCTCTTAGAAACTACAGGAAGAAAGATAAGCCTGGCAACCACTGCAAATGATGATTTGAAAGGTAAAGCAGAAAGACGTAGCAGAAAAGACCAACTAAAAAGTAACTGCAATAATCCAAAAGGGAAAAAATGAGAATCTGATATAGGGCACGGATGACAGGAACAGAGAGAAGGGAACAAAAAGAGGGAATTATTGTATCTATATTTGCAATGCAAGAGAGGAAGCATGGTATAGTGAATAAAAAGCCAGCCAACGTGCCAAAGGATCTGGGTTTAAGGCATGACTATAGTCAGGCCCCACTGAAGGGCCACAAGGTCATGGCTAAGAGTAACAGTGCCAGTAGTTCTGCCCTCCATCAAATGGACCATCTTCAGTTTCTAAGCCAAGCAGTACCAACGGAGCTGCACTTTCTTCATCAGCGCACACCTCCTACCTCCATCTCCAGTTTCTGGTGCTGCCAGACATGATACATAAAGAAATTAAAATAGAGCTAACAAATTCAACAAAGAGATAGAGAATATGGACCACAGGCTACGATGGAAACCATCCAGCTTGTCACAAGTCAATTGAGTCTTCATGATCCCGTTGGCTATAATAATAAATCTCTTGGGAGGTACTTTTCTCATTGAAAGTACTTACTATTAATAACAAAGTGGCCAAAGGGTGGGTAAGTGTGGGACAAAGAGGAGAGGCCAGGACCACTAGGTGGCACAGTGAACAGAGCACCGGGCCTGAAGTCAAGAGGGCCTGAGTTCAAATTCGACCTCAGATACTTAACACTTACAAGCCATGTAACCTTGGGCATGTCACTTCACCCCAACTGCCTCATCTTCCACCCTCCAAAAAGGGAGGGAGGGAGGGAGGGAGGAAGGGAAGAAGAAAGGAAGGAAGAAAGGAAGGAAGGAAGGAAGGAAGGAAGGAAGGAAGGAAGGAAGGGAGGGAGGGAGGGAGAGAGGGAGAGAGGGAGAGAGAAAGTGAGGAAGGGAGGAGGGGAGGGAAAGAGAGAGGGAGGAAGGAAGGAAGGAAGGAAGGAAGGAAGCAAGGAAGGAAGGAAAGAAAGAAGGAAAAGAAAGAAAGGGAAAAAGGGAGAGATGCCAGGGGATTACATACCTAGATTTTCATTCCAGAAGGCTTCAAAATTGATACATGTAGGGGAGGAGGTATACAGTGGGATCACTGTTTTGGGGTGGTAGGTAGGAAAAGATGGAGAGAAAATTTGTAACTCAAAATCTCATGGAAATGAATGATGTAAACTAAAAATAAACAAAAGTTAATTTTAAAAACAATTGATACATGTGGGAACTTGGGCTTTAACACTTACTAGAGGTAAAGGAATAGAAGCAACTTATCTTTCATTGGAAGTTATCAGGACTTACCATCTTGAGTGTTCTTGCAAAGGATTTGGGTCTTGAGCTCCTCCAGGCTAATTTCTAGGTAATTGCAGACTTCCTCTTGGCTATAAGGTTCTGAATGAAAGACTTCTTCCACTAGCAACAGCATTTCCTCCAGACTTAATCCTACTTTGATCTGCACCTCCTCCAAGCACAGGGCTTTGTTCCATCCCAAGCCTTTGTACTTAGCCAGGAACTACAAATGCAAATCAAGACAATAATCAATTTCTATTCAGAGATCAATAAGCCATGTTTTAATTAGCCAAATTCAACAAGAAGATGAATTTATTTCCAGTCAACCTACCCAAGTTCCCCACTATTCCTCAGAAATATAGAGTGGGTTCAGATGTTTGGAATTTCCCATTCTTATATGACAGATGTTCAAGGACCAGAAAAATTAAGTCTTTGTCCTCCAAAAAGAACACTAATCTTTTATTGATGTTATGTCTGTCCCTCCTTTCCCACAGACAGTTTTGTACTTTTAATCCCCAGTCAGATGATTTATCCTTATAATACTCTGCCTCTATAACATTCACAGAAAATTTCTTCAAAAGTCACATGATGTGAGGCTGAGGGAGTCATGTTATCAATGACCTGGTCAGGACTTCTCCCATTTACTAGATGTTACTTGGAAGGTAGCTGATTAACTTGAATATCTGGACATCTGAATGGTATTTTAAATAAAAACCTCAATGGGGAATTCATGAAAAAACCATTTCCATTCAACTGGTGGTATGGTAAAGCTGTATTTTTCCTTCTCCTTTGAAAGAGTACCCTAAGTTAAACATGTACCAAATCCTTAGGACTAGCAGGAACTTGTTGGAAGGATTTTTTTAGGGACCTCCAAACCATGGTATGGCTCTCTCTTTCTATGTAATCCACTGTGGTTTATCCCACTGGTCACTGCATGATCCCTCTAAGAGGAGCTGGCACTCAAAACAGGAGAGAATGCTTGAGTCTGGACAGTGCCTTTCCCCTAGTCCTTGGAACAGACACTAGAGTCAGTCAAGCTTCAATTCCTGGGTCCAAGGTATGGCAAGGGCAGAGAACAAACAGTGAGAAGAAATAAAGAAGGAGAAAGGAGAAAACTCCATAAGGAAATGTGCAGTTGATTTACTCTACCGCAACACCAATTATTAGATTTTCCTGATTCTGTGAAGGAAGCAGGATGTACTAAAAAGCTTTGTATTTTGGTTAAGACCATTAATTTCAGGGAAACATTAATAACAAACACTTTTATTCAATGATACTCTTAAAAACCTCAGATTGTACATTTGAAATGAGTCAATGTTTTTAAAGATGACCTAGGAAACCAAACAATAGTGTCCTTTGTTTAACACATTTTACAATTCATTTTACATCCATTTTTAAAGCACAGAAATAAATCTAAGCCTTATTCTAAATGACTTTGCTTTTTTCCCTGCTACTCCTCTAAATCTGGCTTAAGAATCTAATGTTTATAACAATAGCTAACGTTCATACAGCATAGTTATTTGCATATCGCCTCCCTGTAGACTATGAACTCCTTCAGATAAGAGACTTGGCTTTTACTTTTCTTTGTATCCCCAGTAATTAGTACAGTGCTTGGGACACAGTAGGGTTTAATAAATGTTAACTGACTGACTGACAGCATAAGGTTTACAATTCATTTTGCATATACTATTTCATTTGATTCTCATAAGAATTTAACATCATCATTACAAACACCATCACCCCCATTTTACAGATAGTGAAAAGGAAGGTCAGAGGAGTTAATTGACTTGCCCAAAGATATTGTTCAACCAATCAATCAACAAGCATTTATTAAATACTTAATTGTGCTGAGCATTATGCTAGGTGCTAGAGATCTTCACTTTAGCATAAAAATTAAACAGCTAAGCCTTGAGTATAATTGTTTCCACATCATAGATGGAAGAACTGAGATTCAAAGAAGGCAAATAACTTGTTTTGAGCACATGGCTATTAAGTGGCAAAGCTGGGCTTTGAGCTCACATCTTTCATGTTCAAGTCCAATGCTTTTCCTTTACCATACAGGCTCTTATGGTAGGTTCTACTTAGGTACTAGGCTGACAGTCCCAAAGACTAATGGCCTGTCCCAACATAATCCCTGAACTCAACAAAGTGAAGCCATCACTTCCCAAGGATTCCAAGTCAATCTACCCACATAAATTCACACCACAGTTGAAACGTTAGAAAGAGTTTCGGCAGGTATTTAAATCTGGAATAACCATCAAGAACCTAGAAAAAGCATTAGAGAATCTTGGCATGAACCTTGACAAGAAATTTAAGCCTTGCTTGTTCAGACATGTCAAAAATGATACCTTAGTCCTGACTCCCTTCATTATTCAGCACCTAAGTTCCAAAACCTACTCCCAGAAGTCATATTTCCCCAGATACCCTCTCCAGGGTAACAGAGCCCATAGCATCTGGGTATGTAAGATGCAAGGAAAATGGCTCTAGGGCTCAGTTTTCAAAAGCTAGCTCTCTTTTCCTATGTATGATTGATCTGCACACAGAGGCATTGACTTACAGAATTTCACATTCAATCCAACTACATCCGCAATTTGCAAATGGTTAGCCCAATTGTCCACTTAGCTTTCATCTGGAAGGTCCACACAGCCAATTTGGTGTGCATTTCAATTACCAATGAAATCTACCACATGCCCTCAACATCGACTGTAATTTCCTATGAGCAGCTGAGCAGCACACAATTCAAGGAGTAGAACAGGGAAACTCACTGGAGACCCTTTGAAATCTGGCTCTGGAGACAGTAAGATGATTTACAGATGAGGGAAGCAAGTAAGATTGCCATTTCTCAGAGACAAAGCATCAGTGAGAGAGTTTGCCACTTACATGTTCCGTCCTACATCTGACTTCTTCTAAGTCCCTCCCCACTCAGCATTTAGATAAAGGAAGAAAGAAAACACTCTTTCCCTAATAGTACAGATAAGCTGCCAACATTTAGCACCAACATTATATGGTGTGATGATTCAGTTCCAACCTCAGACGCCTATTAGTTGTGTGACCCTGCGAAAGTCATTTTCCTTCTCTGAGATTTGGGATTGCTTTATCTGTAAAATTAAGAGACTAGCCTTGATGGCCTCTGAAGTCCCTTCCAGCTCTAAATCTGACCCTAAGATTTAAGTTAGAAAGGTCATTATGTCCCATCTTCTCATTTTCAAGATGAGAAAACTGAGGCCAAGAGAGGTTAAGTGATTTGCCCGTGGCCAGTCACCCAGCTAGTGTCTGAGGTATGTCTTCCTGGTGCCAAGTCAAAGTGCCCGATACACTACTCTTTACTCTATACACGACTGCTTCTTGTTGTTGTTCAGTCATTCAGTCAGGTCTGGCTTTTATGACTCCATGCCAGCCCCCTCTCAAAGTCAGTCCAAGTTCATGTCTGTTGTTTCCATGACACTGTCTACCCATCTCATCCTCTGCAATCTCCTTCTTCCTCTTGCCCTTAATCTTTCCCAGTATCAGTGTCTTTTCCAATGTGTCCTGTTTTCTCATTATTTGGTCAAAGTATTTAAGCTTCAGCTATAGTGTTTGACCTTCCAAAGAATAGTCTAAATTAATTTCTTTAACTATTGACTGATTTGATATCTTTACTTTCCAAGTGACTCCCAAAAGTCTTCTCCAGCATGACAATTTTAAAGCATTGATTCTGTGGAACTCAGTGTTCCTTACAGTCCAACTCTGACAGCCATACGTTACTACTGGAAAAACCATAGTTTTCACTATATGGTCCTTTGTCAGCAGCATGACGTCTCTGCTTTTTAGTACTTGCCACAGCTCTCCTTCCAAGGAGCAAGTAAGTGTCTTTTAATTTCATAGCTGCAGTCACTGTCTGCAATGATCTTTGACCTTAGGAATATAAAATCTGAAACTGCTTCCATTTCTTCTCCCTCTATTTGCCAGGAAGTAATGGGACCAGTTGCCAAGATCTTGATTTTTTTTTTCTGACATTAAGCTTCAAGCCAGCTTTTATATTCACCTCTTTCACCCTGATCAGGAAACTTCTTAATTCCTCATCACTTTCTGCCATCAGAATGGTATCATCTGCATATATGAATTTGTTGATATTTTTCTCAGCAACCTTAATCCCATCTTTTGATTCATCCAGGCATTTTGCATGATCTACTAAAGCCTTCATTTAAATAAACAGATACACACACACAGAGCCTTGTTGTATTTCTTTCCTTTTCCAATCTTAATCCAATCAGTGGTTCCATGTTAAATTCTAACTGTTGCTTCATGGCCCACATGCAGGTTCCCCAAGAGACAAGTAAGATGATCTGGTACTCCCATCTCTTTCAGGACTTGACACATTTTGTTGTGATTCACACAGTCAAAGGCTTCTATGAAGCAGAAGCAGATGTTTGGATTTGTTTGTTTTCTCTTCCCAGAACTCCTTTGCTTTCTCTATAATCCAATGAATGTTGGCAATTGGTCTCTAGTTCCTCTACCTCTTCAAAACCAGCCTGCTCTTCTGGTAATTCTTGGTTCACACACTGCTGAAGCCTAGCTTGCAGAATCTTAAGCATAACTTTGCCGGTATATGAAATGAGCACAATTGTCTGGTAATTTGAACATTCCTTGGCATTGCTCTTCCTTAAGACTGGGATGGGGGCGGAGCCAAGATGGTGATGTAGAAGCAGCAAGGTTTCACAGCTCCAACATCGCCACTTCAAATATGCATAAAATATGACTCTAAACAAATTTTAGGGCTCCAAACTCACAAAAATACAGAAAAACAATCTCCTGCTGAAGGCAGCTCAGCAGGAAGGGCTCATTGCAGCATGCTGGGAGCCGGAACCAGCCCAGCCTGAAACTGTGGCTTGGCCCCAGGACAGCCAGGAAAAGCTGCAGCTGGAGGCTTCAGGAGAGTGGATCAGCAGCAGCTGTGGCAGTTCCAGAATTATCAAGCCATAAGAAACAAGAACTAAGTGAAAGGTCAGTGGAGCTCAGCTAAATTTGGGGGAGAAAAGCAGTCTGGCCAAACTGCCTCCAGGGCAAGGAAGTGGACTGCAGGGGGGCCAAGTGATCACTAAGTGCTCTTGCACTGAGCGGCCTGGATCTGGATCATGGTCTTGGGTGGTGGTCCTGGGATGCGTTTTCAGTGAGTGAAAGCTGGTGGGGGCTACAGCAGCCTCCTAATAGCTCCAGCAGCTGCAAAAACCCCAGCAATTTGGGATAGAGTTGTCCCCTCTGGAAGCAGAGTTTTACTGAGCCCAAAAGTCAAGTAACTGACTGGCAACATGAGCAGGCAAAGGAAGCAAAGAAAGCTCAGCAATCCAACATTAGATTCCTTTTTTGGGGACAAAAGGGATCAAAGCCTGGAATGGGAGGAAGACCACACAGTCAGAATTCCCACACCAAAAGCTTCCAAGAAACATGAAGACTGTGTACGAGCCATAGAGCAGCTTAAGAAGGATTTTGAAAACAAGATTAGAGAAGAAGAGGAAAAATTGGGAAGAAAAATGAGAATGATGCAAGAAAATCATGAAAAGAGAGTCAGCAACCTGACTGAAGAAATTAATACCCTAAAAAACAGATTAACTCAAATGACAAAAGAGGCCCAAAAAGCCAATGAGGAGAAGAATGCCTTAAAAAGTTGAATTTGCCACATGGAAAAAGAATCTCAAAAAGCTTTCTGAAGAGAATAATTCCTTCAGAATTAGAATGGAGCAAATGGAAGCCAATGACTTTATGAGAAATCAAGATTC